>JAGVSL010000126.1:1200000-1599778 GCA_022494535.1 Himalopsyche phryganea | reverse complement strand
TTGCGCACAATCGCGAACGCGCCGTGGTTTGTGCGTAACACGACACTACACAGCGACCTAAAAATAGACCCCTCGTGGACCACATAGTGAAGCTGTCGAAGAAATTCTACAGCGACATGAAAGGCCACAATAATCCGACCATCAAATCTCTTCTAGATTATGACGTTAACGTTCCGACAGATTTTGTAAGACCCCGCAAGGTCCTTTTACTTAAACCCCCTGAGTCCTCTCTTCCCCCTACAGCTCATCTGACTGACGTGCGGCTTGGACCGGAACCAGCAGAAGAAAGAAGAAGATGACTCCACGACTCCGAAGAGAGAACATCCAGACCGTCTGGGACATTGATCGCTCGACCTCCTCTCGAGGATAAATAATAAAAAAATTAAGAGGCCAAAAGAATATGTCAGCGTTGCACAAACATGTGCAACCCCAAAAAAAAAAAATTGACAACATATATATTAAAAAAAAAAAAATATAATATATATAAGCCCACATTTCACACACACGATCAGCTCGAGGTTATTGAATCAACGATCAATGTCACCACCATCAAGATTTTCACCACCCACACAGAGACCTACACCCATAACACTAAAACTCCCAGAGATGAAAGGAGAAATAGGGCTTAGCCCGGGAATCCTACACCTAGTGTAAATGCTATTCATTCATTCAGCTTCAGTATAGTTCTGACAAAGGCGTAAAGCCGAAATAGCTATAAACTACCTGATAAAAATTTTGTGGAACTAAATACTTTGTTATTTTATACTATGATAATAATTAGATTCGAAAATAGAAGCTTGATCATTATCTATGTCTTGATGTCATTTTACCAACAATGAATCGCACAGTTTTAAATATTTTTTAATTTTTTTACGTATACTTAATCAACGTTGCAAGGAAGTAACATTAATTCTGTCTTTGAAAAGACATCACAAAATCTAAATATTACGGTTTCCATAACAACGTTATCTTTTAAAAAATGTTCGGTGAGGGACTCTAACGCTGAAATTCTATGATAGTAGCATCTGTGGATAAGAATCATTACTAGTTATTTAAATGTACTTGAATATTAGTGCCGTCGATATAACACATCCATCTTACTAGAATGTCGAAAGTCTCAGTTGATTTAGATAGTATCTTCTAGAGATACTGTTTTAGGTATTAGATTGCAAATTTATTAAAAAATCTGTTGAAACAAGGGATTCTAAGCTATTATTCGTTCATATAATTTTATATAACAAATTGAGTTAATAAAAAAAATCATTTGACGTAGCATTATAGCTTGATATAATCTATTTTGTTTACCATAATACTCGTTCAATACACGCGCTGACAACTAGGTGCTAACAACTAACAAGCCTGGCCAAAAATATGAAAAAACATTGAATATTACATGTAAATGATTAAATTCATACATTATAATTATTACTCGAATTCTAAAATGTTTTAATATTCGATATTCCAACATTTTAAATAACTAGTCAAATCAAGTTTTCATTTAGGCGGTATTTAGCTTCAGTAGATTTTTTTTAATACATACAGTGCATTTTTCAAATATTTCTTTATATTGAAATACTGAATACTATTTACTCAGCTTTTTTTGTCTTTGCGAAAATGCAAGACCAATATTGATTGCGCCATAGTATACAAAACCAATTATAAGTAGGGCGAGTGTTCCTAAAGTCGGCCATCGCCAGTGGTCGGCCTTTTGAGCTTAAAACTTAAATAATAGTGGATACATTTAAAAAAACAGATTTTTTTAATTCGTGTAGGTAGTCTTGCCACTTGCCAATGTATATCTGTAGTATATGATGCAATACGTAATTTAAAAAATGCACATTTTTACTTCGCAAGTTTCGACAAATTCTTCTTGTATGGGGATCGCTAAAAAAATATTGTCATGCTTTGCATGATTATGTTATTTATTATTCTGTCTATCAGTAAATTATTTCTCGATATTCATGAAGTTTCATAGTGATTGTCGAACAATGGGCAACCATTGGATTTTGGGGGCCAACTGGGGGAATTGGCATTTTTCTATTATTCTATGCTTGGTAAAATATTAACGACTTTACTTTTAGTTGGTTACATAACTTAATCCCTGTTTAATGGAATAACAGTGAAAAATATTTATTTATCATTCATTGACTCAAAATCCTTTTTGAACGTATACCTGTCTCTTAACTGGCCGACCACTGGCGAAATGACCCTATTTTCTTTTCAAACATTTTTTGATATACCAATTTCAATTGATATTAGTATATCAATTTAATAATAATATTTTTGATTTATTATTAATATTGAAATTGTTCAGGAGAGAAGAGAGTAAAAACTGTTTTTATCGAAAGCATTATATGGTGAGTTGCGTTATGAATATTTGAAATGCACTTCTGTAAATTCTTATGTTTTGCAGATACTGGATTATACGTAGGGAGTTTCGATATAATAGTAACTTACATCAAGTGGCCAGGTCAGAATTTTTAAACCTAAAATCAATGTAAAATGATGTTTCCCTTCCAAAAAGAGGTCAATTTATTTTTCTAATTCATTTGGCCGAGACCTGCTCTGTCGTCTTTAAAATGAGATCAATCATCAACTCATTTTCGTATTTTTTGGGAGTTACATCAATTGGCCAAAACATATGGGAATAAAATTGCTCCACCATTTTATTTAGTATATTGAAATGGATTGCGTCTACGTTCCATAATTTGTTTTTCAATTATTTTGTTTAACTACCAAATTTTTAGAATAGCCAAATGCATTTATCTAGAATGGATCACAATAATTATTATAAGGCGAAATTCTTGTGTACAATATAATTACGAACAAAATTGTAAATTAGTACCTCCTGTTCTACCCATGGCGCCTATGCACTGCCATGGTATTATTATGTTAGAATCTCGAACATAATTCAAACTATCTTGGTCCCGTAGACGAGTGGGTATTGTTTAAAGTTTGTAATTAATTATAATTTTTTCAACTTGTCTTATCAATCATTTACAATTTTTTTTTAAATGTCTGTGTCTAAATTAATAATCATGCTATTACCCGTTCACTCCCACCTTCGTTTAGAAAATCAACACCGGAAGATATTTAATAAATGCACGCAGTAGTATGGAGCTAAGTAGCGTGATCGCTCTCCAAGTTCGGCGGACCACTTTCTTCAACAGGGCTCCTAAAGAGCACCGATTACATTCTTGGTGCGAAGTCCACGATATTTACGCCCATGAAGCCACCTACCGGATAGGTGAATGTCTATGCTGTTTTTTTCTTTTTGAATCTAGAGTAGGTGTGATGAAAACAACTTCTCTTTATGCTCTAAGACAATAGACCAATTTTTTTTACACAGATTTTTTTGCTTTTACGCAGTTATAAAAAACGAAAAGTGTTATTAAATGTATATATTTAAAAACACTCGACCATTTGTAAATATTGGAATTGTCATTTTTGCCATTTGACAAATTTTGAGATGCAGGTGTTCATGACTCATGCATGACTTGTTACTGTTTTGACACATTTATGTTTCGATTTTATTTTCTCTATGGTTTTTGTTTTTTAATGTCTATTTAACAAATTTAACTAATGAATTTCTTTCGAATGTTATTTTTCTTCACATGTGGCGAATTGTTTACAGCTTATTGCGGTAGTGTCTAATGAATATATTTTTTTATTCAAATTATCTTTGGCCTGTATTTATTGGGTCAGTAATTAATCAAAAAGTTCAGTAATTATTTCGATAAATGGTCAGTATACACGTGGTCAGTTAATAAAATAAACGCTCAAGAATTTATATAAAATGGCCAGTTATTGAATTATACCAAATTTTATCTTTTTTACTTAGTTAACATAACCTAACCTAATGTAACCTTCCTTTAATATTTACTGGCAGTATCTTTAATATTTACTTACCATTTTTATTTTTCTTCTGACTGTTTTATGAATTTATTACTGACTGTTAATTGAAATAGATACTGACAAAATAATTAGTTGACGTAATCTTTGAGTTTGAGAATGTTATATTTTGGAGGTATTAGTAATGGAACCATTTTTATATGCTCACTTTATCTTTTTTTACACGATATTTTTAAGCATCTGCCGTACAAAAAGAGAATCTCCTGTGGTTGAAAAACAGGTGACTGTTACCCAACGTACTAGAAAGGGCAAGAGTAAACGTTTAAAAAAACACTTCAAAAATGTTTTTGGGCCTAATAATTATAAGCAAAACTCATTCATATAATAATTATCATTCAATGACAAGTTATGTATTTTAATAGAATTAAGCCACTGTCTCTACATCAACACTTACCACCAAAGGAATTTACAATTTCAGAACTATAACAATATTAATAGTAGTCCGTGAAGTCCGATAAATTGAAGTCTAAATGCCATTCTCATCATCAGTCATGACTTAAATTAATTAACCAGCGACAGAAAATGATTGGAATGTTAGCACGAGTCCCTTACAAACATAAATAATACTTCCATTGAAATCGTAAAATATTCAAATCGAACAAAAATGTATATCGTACAAATTATGTTTATAATACCGATATTTTGATTTATATCTACATTTATAATAATTATTATGAAGCATAAAATAGATAGATATTGATGGTCAAAAATATAATTCATATTTTATTATTAATTTGTTAACTGTCAATTCTTTTTTTTTTATTTTTAAGGTGTTAACTGTCAATTCTTGGTGGAAAGACATTATATTTTAAAAAATAAAACACAATTCATTTGTACTACTTCCACATATTTATAATGATCAGGACCGGTTTCGCTCATCACGAGCATTATCAACTGATAAAAATACAAACATAACAGGCTTATTTATTTAAAATTGAGTGTAAAAATGAAGGTATATAAAACTGATTCATGAACCATGGAACCATGAACTGTTCATGAACCATCAGTTTTATATACCTTCATTTTTACACTCAATTTTATATAAATAAGCCTGTTATGTTTGTATTTTTATCAGTTGATAATGCTCGTGATGAGCGAAACCGGTCCTGATCATTATAAATATGTGGAAGTAGTACAAATGAATTGTGTTTTATTTAAAAAATAAAAAAAAATGACAATTATTTGTTAGAAAGGCATTATTTTTATACTATTTTATTGTCAATCCTACTTAGTGATAAGTCGATACCTGTTTTTAGAAACAGAGGAAACAGCTGGGCAACCGGTAATCATTTCAGAGATAATTACTGCTAGTGTTGGAAAATTCCTGTCAAAGAAATAAACGCAAAATATATTATATAAGAAAACGTTAAAAGAAAATTTACTTGCCATTTTAAAATGGAAAAGAAAACATTTATTCCTGACTAATTTTATTTTTCAAAAATGTCATCTTTTTAATGTGCAATTACAATTTAATAGAATATAATTTTATATTACATATACTGAAAAACATGTATACAATATTTCAATTATTCTTAAGTTACCCAAACATATTTAGTTAGATATCGAATATTTTCCTGACTAACACGCTTAGGTTTAGTCTATTAATTGTGCAAATATATTTTTTTTGTTTGTGGTGTTCAAAATTTCAAATATTATTTGATTAAAAGGTAAATATGCTATACAACATGCTACTCTTTTTCTGCCTGAAAAATTACTTAATGCTACTGAAAACAATGCAATTCAGTAGGAAATTCAATTTCGAATCAGAAATTATCAAAATATTCAATATTGGTATCAGTACCAGGAAATTTTTTGTCTTAAAGTTGGCGCCGTAATTTTTTTCTATAGTTTTTTCCATGTTTGTTCTAAGAACGACCATTTGACATATTATTATGACGACTTTTAATACTGCTGATATAATACATTCATTTCTAACGTAAATTATCGGTTTCCCCAATTCCCATTTACGACATTTTAGCATTATCTCATTTGTAATTAAATTTCGTACAGAACTGTTTTGTTATTATTTCAGTTTAGTATATTTTCGGGAAGAAAAACAATAATGTTGTAAATGTAAAGCATATTTATCGGTTGAAATACTATAGTCACTTCAATGAGAATTCACGGAAGATTTCTTCAAAATGAGACTTAATAGGCAGTACTAAGTATGAAACGCAAAATATCCACTTCAAACAAATTTAATTAGCTGTAAAAAGTATTATTCGGGCATAGCAGGTAATACTGTAGCATCCAATTAACAAAATTTCTCGTAAAATCAAAATACATCTGAAACAAGAAAATTACAAACCTGAAAATGTTATATTTAAACTGTAATCATTAAACCGTGTTGAACTGTATTCAGTACACCCGTATTGTTTTGTTTGACTCCATTACCTAAATAAGCGATCGTAAGTCAATGGTTTACGCTCCAAATTTGTTTTAAATTAACGCTTTGTTACTCCGATACAATGAAACAAATTTGACAATACGCAATACGCCACTGCAAATTCTTATTTGAAAAATTCTTACTGTATTCACAAATAATTCCATTATCAACAGTTATATTGACTCACATATGAACTGGACAACCTATTCTTATATTTAAAAAGCGGGATTAATTATCAGAATGTAAATAAAAAGTCTACAAATATTCCATGTGAATTTAGCTATGATATAATCATCAGTACTGGTTTGCATGAACGTAGCGAAGGGGAGTTTGGGGGTCAAAACCCCACCCCCATGGGACGGCATTACATATAATAAGACGCGAACGTAAAATTTGTAAAAAGAGTATTGATTATCTCAATGTTTTTTAATGTGCGAAAATTTTAACGGTCGTATTTTATAATAACTTAAGACGACTTTTTATCATGATAGACAATACTGGTTTGGTTCAGAACTAGATATGTGCAGAAGGAGTTGGAGTAGTTGGACCAATACAAATCCTAAATATGTCGTGTTTAAATAATATATTTGGCATAGCAGCTACTAAAATCCAAGGAGCCAGATATTTTTAAAATTAGTATGATGAAAATTTTGTACGTCACTCGAATCACCTTGAGGGGGAAAAACAACACTAATACCCATGTCCAAGATCTCAAATATGGAAAATATCTAAACATTATATTGACCTTGCCGGTATTGAGCCCAGACAAACCTGATCGTTTAGGCAAAGTTATTACTATTAGACCACAAAGGCAGACGAGGATTGCATTGACTGTAATGTTAACAAATGAAAATTATATGAAATTTCATTTCAAATTTTAGCAGGTGAAATGGTGTAAGGTAAGCATGGTACGCATTGGCTTTGCATCAAAGTTTACCCACACCTGTCACGGGGCCAGAGTCGGCATTATGAATTCTCAAAATAAACGTCGGAGCAAAATAATTGTAGCAGGATTGTTTATCCAAGCCTCGCCGGTCTTAATTATCTATTAGGGTCTAAGGCTTTCATTTCGTCCTGGGCCTAAGAATATTATTATCAGTCGCATAAAAGGCCAACATCGTATCGTGGGGTTGTACTGGGTCCCGCGGCATTATACCCTTATCTTACTTTGTTAGGAAGGGCAGGCGGGACTGTTCTAGGATGGGAACGGTATCGGGTGACCACTATGAATAATGCCGCGCTTCGAAACCAGTGATTTAAATAATCTTTAACCCCGGGCACTGGACATGTATAATGTGCCCTCATAATAACAATATCCCAGGAAAATTGTATTATTCCTGTCAATAATATACTATACTTATATATATATATAATACCTACGATTGGGTGTGGCAAAACTGGGATACACAAAACCTCCATATCATTATCAATATTTCTTATTTCTAAGGAATCTATGAATACGTTACTTAGATTTACTATTGAAGTTTACACGTGAAGTTTATTCGAACAATATTTTTTTTAAATTTACAGTGCGATTACCATTTTAACTAAATTTTTTTTCCCATTGATTTGTGATGCTATCAATGATAGTTGAATTACTAATTTATAACGGTTTCATAAACGAGTGATCAAAAGTCTTTCTCTTTAATTTTCATTAAGTATTAATTTGATTACATGTTTTTCCTTGTATTTACTCAATATTGAATAACGAAACTGAGCTAATTGCATTGTTTTCGTGTAAAATAGAACAGAGATTAATACAGAAAATGAGAATTATCAATCAATAGTATATTATGTACAGATAATACAGTGCTATATACATGTAGAGTAATTATTATCAAGAATTGTGATAGAAACTGTAAAAATGTATTAAAATAAGAAATAAGATATTTTTTACCAACAGCAATATAAAATTATGTGGAAAATCAAATTAAAATAATCACTAAATTATTTCAATTCAGACCGACATTCTGAAAACAGTCGTCAAAACACGTTTCTTACCTAATTACACAACCAAAGAATATTGTCAAATATCATTCAATTCTAAAATCAAAAATAATTGTTCTATGTATTAGTTCGTGTTTAGTTGGTAAGCTTGGACACCTGAATTAGAACAAACGTGTATTTCGCAGTTATTAGTTAGCGAGACATAACTCGGCATTCGTAAGCCTCGAGCCTAAAGGTTTTCGAGAGGCACTGACTACTCACAACTGCCCATTGTTTCAACTGGAGAAACTTGCCGGAATGAGATGGCTTTTTGCTCACATATCCTGCGTAAGCCGACCGCCCACGCGAATAAATGTTAAAATAATCAGGCGCTCTTGAAAATTTAATCTTTTCATGAAATTATAAAGGTGTTAAGCAAAGAGCTTTGAATTACATTGTATCACACAGTGCACATAGAATTGTAATGTATTGTTCAAAGTCACTGTTTTCCTTACAATTGTATTGCGCATATTTAATTAATAAAATTCCGTTAAGATTTCAACTCTACCTCATTTAACAAAAATTGTAATCTCACAACATTTATTCTGTTATCAGTTTAAATACACTTTTTTGTTATTGTAGGTTCTAGGACAAGAATTTAGAAATTAACGTTGCTTCCTGGTTTGTATGTTTCTTCCGATGTTGACTACGGATCTTTCTCTATATTTTGTCTCGCTGTAACACGTCTACCGATAATCATATATGACGATTATCTCCGTCACAGAAGATCTCCGATTTCAATCACACCCAATCATATTTCCGCTGACTTAGTCGGCGAAACCTTCTCACGTTTAGCGACTGCCATAATGTGAAAATTATAATTCGCCGTCTCCGCTTTCCAGACACTAGATCTATCACATTTGACGATACGGCGCATCGTGTATTCCCACATGTATAATAACAGGCTGTCAATTTTATATTTAACATGAATTTCTACAAATAAAGCGGCGATTATTTATTCGAACTTATGTATGTTCTTTCTGATAATCTTTTTATATTTAATTATCGACGGTGTTTTGACCAATTGATGTAACCCTCAAAATTGAAATTGTTCAGGAGAGAAGAGAGTAAAAACTGTTTTTATCGAAAATATTATATGGTGAGTTACGTTATGAATCTTTGAAATGCACTCCTGTAAATTCTCATGTTTTCAGATACGGGATTATATTTATAGAATGTCGATGTAATAGTGGCTTAAATCAAATGTCCGGGTCAAAATTTTTAAGCCTAATACCAATGTAAAATAATGTTTCCCTTCCAAAAAGTGATAAATTTATTTTTCTAATTTACATCATTTGACCGCGATCTGCGATCCAATTATTAACTCATTTTCGTAATTTTTGACTATAAACTACACTTATCAATAAAAATGTATAAAATTGTATCTTATTATAATATTTTAATTTATAAAAATTATTTTGTAAGCAAAAAGAGAAATTCTGTATCTGTCGAAAGATTTTCACTATAACTTTAACGGTTCGATTTATTTTCACTATTGAATCAAAGTATTTCTAATAGAGACATATAGAAAAGTTAACTCTTGAAATGGCTTTGCCACACAATTCCCGAATTGTCAGTTAAACTAGTTCACCTAACGAATTGTATTTTGCTTTTATAAGCCTTTACCAGCTGAACAATTTTCCAGAGAGCCACTGTCAAATCAAACTTAGTCAAAATTTACAACACAATTACTACGGTATTTTTCATTATTTTTTTACGTACAGTGACGGTACTATTCGTGTATTACGCTGTGGAGGGATGGATACATATTTAGATTATAAATAGTAGTACTAAAATCAACAAAGACGTTACCAACATTCCAATGAGCTGGATTGTAGTAAATATATACAGAGATATTTTCAAATAATTTTCAATTATTTATTTTTCTCAAAAATACATATCACTAAAACAGAAGCTTCAGCTTTGCTCTTCCATTTAAGGATGTACATATTTCATAAAATAACACTGTTGACTTTTGTCTCTAGGGAATGTTATCTAATTACTAACCCACATACCCAGACAAGGATACAATATCTGAAAAAAAACATAAAAAGTGAGAAACTTCACAGGCGGAAAAAGAAATCTAAAGAAAAATCGAGACATCTCGCAGTCATAAAAATTCCCTGTAGAATAATTTATGTGCTTAAATATTTAATTTGTTTTGAAACAGAATATGTAAGCAGATCTCAAATTATCTTATTTTAGGATTGCACCTTTATGAAACATAAATATTTAATCACTTGAACGGTATTAACTTTCAATTCTTGGTGGAATGGCAACATTATGAAAATAAAACACAATTCGTATTTAAACACTTTTTTTTTCTGTAAATTTGTTTTTGATTACCTGTAAATTCTTGTCATAATTCTAAAACTAACGGTTCGATATCGAACCGTTAGTTCTAGAATATACCTTAATTATTAACATTCAATTTTATATAAATAACTATGATATGATTTTTATTTTTGTCCTGATCATAATAAATATGTGGAAGTAGTACAAACAAATTGTGTTTTAATTTTGAAATATAATGCTTTTCCACCAATAATTGGCAGTTAACCACCTTAAGAGCGAATTTTAATATTATAAAAATACAATCACATCAGCTCTGATTTTGCTCACAGTAAATAATTGTAATGCTCTTGACCAATCGTTCTACTCAGTTGTGCAGTCGTGGATCAAATCCCATAGTGAAATCTTTATGGTTATTATAAATGAAGCCATTGATTTTTGTAATATTGAAATTCATCTTCAACCTACCCCATTACGATTAAACTGGTGAGTAAAATGGGGAGCGAGTAGATGACTTCTAGTTCTACCCTAGTGCTAACTTTCCTTCTGTACCCTTAGAAGGTGACTGATTTACAACCATTTCACGTTAAATAAACTTTTGTTGAGAAGCTCTATTAGGATTCCAAATGCTCCATATTGGAAGCAGCTATTGCTGCCATTTATCGATAATATAAAATACCTATATGGCATTGGCGTGCGGTGAACTTATCACTATCTCTATCGCACAACCTAATTTATGTATGAACAAGAAGGATACAAGAACATGCGCAGCATGCCCTTGCATCTCGCTTGCACCTTTACTTTTCATATGGTTGAGCGAAAAAGAGATAAAGCCACTGCACGCGCCTGCTATATAGCTGGAACGACAGTGTTTTCATAATATCAATATCTTTTTAAAATAAATCGCTTGAACTTAATATTTAATAAAGGGTAATAAATAATTGCACTTTGTGTTAGATAGTATTCACTTGGTACACTTGAACTTTTATTTCGATAGTTTGCACTTTGGATTAGATCGTATTAACTTAGTACACTGAAACTTTGATTTTAATTGTTTCCACTTAGTCACGGATTCTTTTAACAAAGTGAGTTAAGTTGTAGTAGGTTATGTTAGAGTTGGTCTGGTTTGGTTTGTGTAATATATTCTAATGCGTGGAGCAAAGACAATATGAGCGGCCAGATATAGGGTGGAAGAATAAGTGACATTTCATTACAGCTTCGTGCAACTATCGATTTCAAAGTGTGAGTATTTATATTGTGTGAAAACTATTTTATCTATGCGAAATATTTTTTCGTAAGTGTAATATATTTCTTTAATGTTAAAATATATATTATTATATGAGATCACTTTATTTTTAGCATAAGAATTTGTTTTTTGTGGAATGCATTTGTTATAAGTGAAAACAATTTTTATAAAAGTTAATATGGTCGAAACAAAATTACATTTAATTGTAAGCCTTAAATAAATACTTATCCACTGTACATTTGACTAAAAATAGAGTTCTTAAACTTTTTGGGTAATGGGTTGGATTGATTCTGAAATTTTTGGCATGCCGGATGAAAAAATATTTTTATTGTAATGCTATTCCAAAATGTTGTGTATGCTTCTATAGAATATTAATTAAAACAAATATTCATACATTCGAATGTTCATATTTTGTAATTATTACACGAGATGGTTTCCTTCCACCATCAGCTAATAATTAGTACATGAATATTTCAGATTCAAAACCAAAATGATTTTCTTATTTTTTCCACCTGATGTATGATGTAATATAATTTATAACCTTATGTCTGAGCTAAAACTAAAAAGTATGTCACTCAATAAATTATGTTTAATGTATTTTTGTAAGCTTAAAATATTGATCAAAAGATCCAGGGCCGAATAAAAGCCCCTCGGGGGCAGATTCAGCTCGCGGGCCTTAGTTTTAAAACCGCTGTCTTTATTCTATTATCTATTGTAATAAATTATAGATATTTACGTCATTACTAGTGTGTTATGATCCTGTTAACGCTGATGTAGATATAATCATACATATTCTATCAATCCATGCCCACAAATCACCCCTAATCATAAATGTCAGATCCACATGTCAACACGGCAAGGACAATGGCGAGGAGTATAATGCAATCAGGATATCGTACAGCCGTGCATAATCACAATCGGCATCATCTCGAGCCCACTTATCAATGAGAAACTCAATTTCCTTCGGCCATTCATTAGGCGTCAGGCTTTAGACTACCCAGTAAGCAATTTACAGACCAACCAAGACAACTTGACCTGTGGGATGTTTGAACGGACTGGCTTACGGGAGAGGCTTTCAAATTCAATAACATATCTACGATGCGAGAGTATTATTTTCATAATTTGACAATAATATGGTAAATATATATCAAATTAAATTGGCGAGGGCCAAACGCTCTTGTGCGTTCATTCTATTCGTTTGCGAACAGTTTCGGTGTACATGGGCTCAGCGTCGTAGCAAAAGGGGGGGTGGCAACCCCGGGTGGCACATTTTAGGGTGCGGCATTTTCGAAGATGAATAGAAAATTTCGAGTGTAAAAAATACTTTTTTTAAAAAATATATTTAAATAATCAATGCAAGCTATATTCCATTCATCATGTTTTCTTCTCTCTAACTTGTGACTCTGACAAAATATGCTTTTCTAGGGGCGGCATTTTTGAAAATGAGTAGAAAATTATGTAAGTAATAAACAAATAAAAATTGTTATGCCTTGTGATTCGCTAACAACATTTATTTTTGTTCTGAAACTTCTAAGACCAACTATGAAGCCTCAATGTTTCGAATATTGAAATGCATTTAATTTATTTTCTCGCGATTATCCTACTAGCTGTGAAAGAAGTTTTTCGAAAAAGAAATGAATAAAAAAACAATTTAATATCAACGGTGAGCAAGTTGCGATTAAAAAAATACTTTCAATGGCATACCAACTGCAGATAAAACAGATTTTGATAATGTTGCTGGCGTTTTTGCTAATCGGAAACAGAGGAAAAATAAATTTGTTATATTTTTTTTAAATGTTATTTTAGTCAAATCTACTGGATATCTTGTTCTAAATCAATTCACAATTTTTAATTAGTTTTTTATGTAGAATATAAACCAATTAAAGTATTGTACATAAATATTTTATATTTCCATATTAATAATAAACATAAAATTTTCTTAAATGCCTAATAGATTTTTGGACATATTTGAAAAACAAATTATCTATAAACAATCATTCAGAAGGATAAAGTGTAAAAATCTAATGGCTAATATTTTATAGACATATTTGAAAAACAAACCTGCAGGACTCTATAATATTAATATTAAATATAACATTTGTAAATGACAGGATTGTAAAAATATAGTGCATATTTTTCAAGAAATTATATTTATATTTAAAAAATTTTGCCTGCGGCACAATCTTTTCCATCGTGCTGTTAATGAAAGAAAGAGTAGTTAATTTAAGAAATAGCATTAATCCAACACTATTGTCAGTATAAAACCAACATTTTTCGAAAAAAATTAATAATATTAAACATATAATTTTCCAGAATTGTAAAAATATAGTATGTTTTTCAATAAATTATATGTATCCTTAAAAAAAAATTCTTATTGGTCTGATTGGTTACAAAATTGTGTCTTATTGCTTACAAAAACTTTTGGAAAAAGGTGGGGGGGACCGCCCCGGGTGGTACAAACCCTAGATACATCACTGCATGGGCTCAAACACCCTGATAGACGCTTTAACAAATTAATTTTTAAATCGATTCATAGATTTGCGGTTAAAAATATGAATGTCTGCGATGCCTCGGAGCATAACAACACCAACCAATCAACTCCACATGCCCTGTTTGGGGGTGGATATGGGTAAAAATTCAATCGTTGTAATAGTCAAAAAGTTACTCTCAGATTTTTTTAAGAAACAAATTACGTAACTGTTTTTTGTGTTTACATTTTCGAAAAAAATAAAGAGAATACCTAGATAAAAATATTAAAATAAATAATAAATAGGCTTATGATAAATATAAACCAATTTGAAGACAGAGGACTCGGTATACCGATAGGTAGAATTATTTTGTATTGTTTCTAGGTTTATCTTGAACAGATAACTTTGAGGTATTTTCTTAGAAAATAGTACACAATTAAAGTATTGATTGCCAAAGTTATGCTTCGTCTTTTGAATGCAACTTAATAACAATAATTTAATGTTATTTCTAATACAATATTTACATATTCAAAATGCTCAGAAGCCACAACTTCAATAATAAATTAAACAAAAAAGTCTATTATTTTCGAAAATAGAAGGAATGAAAATTATTGATTTCTATTATAGTATAAACAGAAAGGTGTGACTACATAAACCGTATGCGGTTAATTCAAACATAACAAACAATGTTATGTAACGTCAATTTTCAACAGGTACAATAGCGTGGTTGTAATGGTAGAACGCATTAAGTTATAGGATATAATGGCTTTGAAAAAAAACAGCATTAAGTTGTATTGCTACTGTTATTTTCTAGCAGAAAAAATTATATGAATATAACTCATCGATACAAAATCGTATGATTTGTATTCCAAAAAGATTATTCTTTATATTCTACAAAAAATCTTTTTAAATCATATAGAATTGTACTTGGAAGAGACAGTATATTAAAAAAAATAATGCTTTAAATGCAATCATCTCAGAACTTGTTTTTATGACATAATGCCTTCTGTCAGTATATCTTCGATATATTTATTTTACCATCGCTTTAAACGGAATCTACAAACCTTCCAAAATAACGCCCTTTAAAGCTAAAGCATTTTTATTAACTAATTTTTATTATATTTTTTTAATGTTTATAATGATCAGGACCGGTTTCGTTCATCACGAGCATTATCAAATGATGATATTGTAACCCAAATGTTCTGTAATATTATTATAAACATGCCATTCGTTGCACGTCATTTTTGTATATTTTAGTGTATTTTTATGCTGCCTACACCGGAAGATACTATTTTTAACGGTTTATGGTTTAGGCGTGTGGAATGCAACAGAACTGGGCATATCTTGGCTAGGATAATGAATTTAGAATGTATTTATTAATTTTACATTCACAGGTAAAGATTTCATTACTATTTTTGTTGAATTCACAAAAATAAGGAATTCGTTCTTCACATAATACAGTAACATAATTATTAGTTTTAATTTAACATAATATAACATCGACGGTGTTTTGGCCAATTGATGTAATCCTCAAAAAAGCGGAAAATGAGTTAATGATTGGATCTCATTTTAAAGACGGCAGAACAGGTCTCGGCCAAATGATATAAATTAGAAAAATAAAATGACCACTTTTTGGAAGGGAAACATCATTTTACATTGGTTTTAGGTTTAAAAATTATAACTCCGCCACTTGATGTAAGCCACTATTACATCGACACTCCCCACGTATAGTCCTGTATCTGCAACTATGAGAATTAGCTGGAGTGCATTTGAAAGATTCATAACGCAACTCACCATAAAATGTTTTCTATACAATCAGTTTTACTCTCTCCTGAACAATTTCAATTTTATAATTTAAGACATCGACTTGATGGAATTTCAATATCAAATTTGGATTATTGAGATTTTGTACACTTCCATGTATTTTGTCACTAACGACCCGGGTTTCGCCTTTCGGCATCTTCAGGCATTCGAGCACACGAATGGACTCGAACTGACTATGCAGTTCGAGTCATTCAGTCCGAGTCAGTTCGAGTTCATTCGTGTGCTCGGAAGATTAATTTGTTTGTTCAAAATTGTTAAGTAACATAACTGTGCCCTGTTTAATAACTGTCAGTTTGAGTTCATTCGTGTACTTGAATGCCTGAAGATGCCAAAAGGCGAAACCCGGCTCGTTAGTGACAAAATACATGGAAGTGTACAAAATCTCAATAATCCAAATTTCAATTTTGATGGTTATAAAATCAATTGGCCAAAACACCGTCGTATCTTTTAAAATATCAACTGAAATTTGAAGTCGTCAAATTGTATACATTTTCATGTATTTCGTCACAAACGACCTGGGTGTCGCCTTTCAGCATCTTCAGGCATTCAAGTACACGAATGAACTCAAACTGACAGTTATTAAACAGGGCACAGTTATGTTACTTAACAATTTTGAACAAACAAATTAATCTTCCTAACTCCCTTCTATTGTATCTTTTACGTGATAGTTCGTAAAATAATCATAAATTACCCCACCAATCAAAATAATAGAATTCCCCTAACAATACGTCATCTACAATAATATTCACCCTTACAAAACCCATCAATCCAAAATAAGTCGATATCTCTATGCCATATTTTTCAAAATTACATTTTAATTTTCATGTTAATTGGTCGTTAAGTCCTATTAGTTTATAATTGTTTTCTCAATCAAAGATAAAAGTTAATATTATCAAATCATAATTTAAAATTTAATTCAAATATCAATACTTAGTGGTAATATTTTTTCAGTAATTATATTGTCTTAAATTTGGATTATTGAGATTTGTGTATTGTAGATTTTGTTTTTGAGATGTCTTAAATTATATTGTCTTATATATATAAACGATATAAACGTTTTACAAACTGTTCGAATTTATTCGTGCACTCGAAACCAGTATCGTTCAAAACTTTCTTATTAATTTTGTATTTTTATTGTCAAAGCATTTTTTGCAGTGCTCTATGCAAGGTCTCGTACACCTTTGAGTGTCTGCCAAGGCTCTTCAAATCACATCTTTTGATTATAGATACATTTAAACCAATTTTTCAATTTACAATGTTAATAAAAATCTATTTTTTACGACCGGTGATTGACCGTTGCGTTGTTTAAATATTAACTACTTGCAGTGAAAATGTGATACATATTTTTTATTAGCTTGAAGAGTCGCCAGTGCTGGCTGAATATTCATGAACTAGCTGTTCATTGTGTCTAGCCTGAACTCACTTGTGTTGCTTACAAAAGGCAAT
This sequence comes from Himalopsyche phryganea, assembly GCA_022494535.1. Taxonomy (NCBI): domain Eukaryota; kingdom Metazoa; phylum Arthropoda; class Insecta; order Trichoptera; family Rhyacophilidae; genus Himalopsyche; species Himalopsyche phryganea. Next base: position 1,582,218 of record JAGVSL010000126.1, on the reverse strand, counting down.
TATAACGTGAATACTAATTATTCTAGAAAGCTATAGGCTTAAATTTTTATATTTTCTCATCAAAATTCGCCATTTTATTTGTGTTTTGAGTGTAAATAACGTCTCACAAAATAAATAACACGAATAACTCGGAACGAGCACGCAAATAGCGAATTTAAACTTTTTTCTCAATGAAAGACTTTTTAAATTTCGAACATGAACACATCATAATTCCGAACAAGAAATATTTTTTCAACAACTTTTTTACATATACGAACTTCATAATAAGTCATTTTTTAGATCGTAATGAATTAGGGCTATCCAAATAGTTACTTTAAAAATAATCTTGATTATAACTTTTATTAAATATGCACGAGCTGCTAAGAAATAAATTGATGAATTTGAATATTTTTAATCGTTTTTTAATTTCAATTTTTATAATAATGCATCAAACATTTTTCATGCCCTGTCTCTGAAAAGAATTTAAAACATTTTTCGCGTTGGATGCCTGTATTTCAATACGAAAGCGAGGCGTCCATAAAGGATCACAGGCGAGTCATTCGTAATTTTTAAACGATTTTTAAAAGATTCGTCTGTGAGTTATCAATAATTAATGTGTTAAGTCTTTGAGTATTTATGACCCGTTTGATTTCTATATATCGAATGGACTGTAAATACATATTGGGTGGTTAGCGTGGTAAGTGAAAGCTTAAATTTTCATAAAAGATAATGATTCAAGCATTGAAACCATTTTAAAGATTCAAAACTCTGTTTTGATCTTTAAATTTATGTCCGCAAAACATTTTAAGTACACTCCATAATTATTTTTATTGAGATATTCAATTTGTATTTTATCGAAATTCTCTCCATGCGTAACTACCATTTTTTTATCAAAATAAATGCCGCTTTTTATCATCCTGAAAAAGTACCTATGTATGTAAGGCATATTTAAATTTTAAACTGTTTCGTAGTACCTAAACGAGAAAAAAGCTCTATCAACCAAAGCAAGCACACAACAGGGCACAAGTGAGTATAAATATTGCAGTCGTTTCGAATTTTAATTTTGTATGGCGAACTTTTTGGTGACGTAAGCCTGGAGCTTTGTCGTCGCCTGAACCCTCGTGGAGTAAGCCTTCGAAGTGAATCGAATCGCGGCGGCTTGCGATACCCTACCTTTTGATCGAAGCTTTTCAACATTCACTAATTTTTAATACCATCAAGCCAATTACATGATATGTTTTGTAATCAAAATTCATTTTTATAATTATGGCCTTTTTTATGAAAATCTCTACGAAGCTTGTGTTTTAATTTTTGTTTTATTTACAATGTGAAGCATATGGACGTCAAATGAAAGTTTTCTTAACTATAGTAATAACTAGAAGGATTTCTACGATGACTACTTGTTACTCAGTTGCTGCACCTCTCTTTTTCGAAGAGGAAAGGGAGAGAAAAATAGGGCTAGGACAAGACTAGTGTTTAGCTAATCGCTTAGTTGGGTGGGAGTTACAAATAACACAGATACCCATACCTTTGAAAAGAAATCCTTAAATTATTTTAAAAATCAAGTAATGAATGTATCCTTACTGGGTCTCGATCCCGTGACTACTGCAACCGTAGAAAATGACAGTAGCCACTCGAACTTTGCCCCAACCACATATTAATTTATTAATCTAGTTTAATGTGACCAGAACAGGATAAGTCACCATTTAAATTCCAGTCCATTATTCATTATATTATATAAAACATTTTGATATCCATTGTTTTTATGACTTTCATTATTGCCCGTATTATCACGAGATTACTGGCGGTTTCTTTGGATTCTGCTTGAGTGACTTTTTAAATATTTATGTTCCGGATTCTTCGCAGTCACACCGTATTACCGCAACACTGGGCTAAAATGAGACCGACATAATTTCACTTTGCACTCTACTCTTTCGAGCGACATCGAAAAAGTCCATTTAATTATTCCACGATTGTAACATTGTAGTTTACGTTGACGAATATCATTGAGCCCAATTTCTTTAAGGCTTACAATTAAATGCACTTTTGTTTAGATCTCATTCACTTGCATAAAAATAGTTTTCACTTATAACAAATACATTCCACAAAAAACAAATTCTTTCACTAAAAATAAAGTGATCCCACATAATAAAATATATTATAACATTGAAGAAATATATCACACTTGTGAAAAAATATTTTCACAAAGATAAAATAGTTTTCACTTATAACAAATACATTCCACAAAAAACAAATTCTTTCACTAAAAATAAAGTGATCCCACATAATAAAATATATTATAACATTGAAGAAATATATCACACTTGTGAAAAAATATTTTCACAAAGATAAAATAGTTTTCACTCAATATATATACTCACATTTTGAAATCGATAGTTTCACAAAGCTGTAATGAAATGTCACTTATTCCTCTACTCTATATTAGGCCGCCTATATTGTCTTTGCTCCAAGCGTTAGAAAACATTACACAAACCAATTCAGACCAACTCTAACAAAACCTACACTCACTTTACTAAAAGAATCCGTGACTAAGTGCAAACTATCGAAATAAAAGTTCAAGTGTACCAAGTGAATACTATCAAACACAAACTGCAATTATTTATAACCTTTACTTTAATTATCAACCAAACATAGTTTGAATATTGCCTAATGAAATTCTCCCGCACCCTACGAATACTCTCAATACTTTTTGATCAATTCGGTTTCATCAACTTGCGGTATTTATTCAGTCGTCAATAAAATTTATATGTAATCTTAAAATTTATTTTATTTTATTTATACCGGGATTCTAATCGAACGTTCTAATATTCGGTATGCAAAAATATTCTGCTCTTTTTTGATTCGGATATTCGAATATTATTTGTTCATAGTATTTATGTGTATAAAGCCACTGGGTCAACAAAAAATGTCATTTAGCTTCACATTTTATTTTGATATAATCAATTTTGTTTATTTAAACACGATTACACTAATTGAAGACACGTGCTGGCAACTAATTAATAGGTTTTGCCAGAAATATAAAAAAAACTATGAATATACACGACGAAATTCATAAATTATATTATTCAAATGTATTAGAATATTTTATTAGAATATCGACGTCCGGACAGTTTCACACAATGATTATTCAATCGATTTATAGATTTCTGTTCGAAGGCATGAATGTAAATGGGGTCTGAAATTCCCACCTACCCAACGGATCTCAAAAACGGGACGTGGCAAGACCGATTAGCTAATCACTATTCCTGACCTATGCTTATATTCCTACACTATTCGCAAACGAGCGGTTGAGTAACTGAACCAGCAGTTCTTACAAAAAAAAACCTTTGTTGATATACCTTCATTAGAAATCCATAACTCCAATAATTCATAAAATTCAAATTGGGAACACCCATGGTTTAAAGAATGAACTTATTTAACATAACCATGATTATAGTTTGAACTTCCATAATATTGCTTAAAATTTTGAAATGTATAAAATTTTCAAATTCCGAGGAGCAAATCAAGTACTACGAGTAAAAATATTTTGTTTTTGCAAATTATCTAAGAAATTATTTACATATCGATTTCTTTGTCTGCAAAAAATTTAGGCCAAATTTCAAGAAATTCGCTATGCAAAAATATTAAATATAGGATTTTTTTCGCCTGTGCGTTTAGTTATTTTTAAATAATAATAAGCCGTAGGATGATGCGACACGATGGCCGCTGGTTTTCTCAGAATCGATAGTCATCAATCTTCTCATGTACACTCAGGGAGAACGGAAATATTTACTCTTGGATAGTGAACCCAGATGGTGAAATCTACCTTCGTCTGTCAGAGACAGCGCTGTGGCCAAGAATATCCAATGTACTAGTAAAGATGCAACAGCAGGTTTCGCATTAGTTTGTTGAAAAAAACCCCACATATTATTTGTCAAACTTTAATTGTATCAAACTGTTATATGTATATTTGTTAATTATAGGTATGTCCATCTGTCACAATATAAGATTTAAAAAATATTACGTAAGAAACCATTTTTATTTCAGTATTAGTGGTCCGCGAAAAAATTTTCCTTTTTCTACCGGTCCGCAGGTGTAAAAAGGTTAGGGAACACTGGATTAAACAATCATGTCAGCCGTGGTTTGGACTTTTCTGATATAAATATTTATCGAAACATAGATGTATGTATCAAGTGTTAATACCAACCTTATGTTTAAATGTTAGTACTAGTCTATTATTTGGTCCATATTGTAAGCGGACATGATTTGAATATTTTCTATAAATATAGATTCATAAAAAACTATTTTAAAAGTATTTACAAGTATTATTTATTATTATTACAGTATTTATGCAAAAGTATTTCAAGTATTATTGCAGACTTTTTAATTTTTATGTAAGGACATTCAACATAATTACTTCAGTTTTAAATTACAAAATTTGACGATTAATTTTTTCAAGAAAGGAATATTAACAAAATCGAGTAGCTATTTTTGTACATGTCGTTAATTTTATTAATTTAATTCACGAAACGTTTCAAATGAACGGTTAATTTGAAAAGCTCTCAAAAAAGCATTAATACGCCCATAAGCGAGTTCTTTCTTACAAAATAAATCCTTCTTAATTACGAGGCCCCATTACGTACTCACCTGATTAAAAAGGAAACCTTTCGTAAAGGAAAAAAAGAATTTCTCGAAAAAAAGCGGTGGCAGAAAATATCACAGGCGCAAAGAGGGATGCCGCCCCTCGCAAAGAAATTGCAAAGGATAATAATTTTCGAGAGGTAAATTTAAGTGGAGATATTGACCTTTTGATTTGGCAAGCAGGGCCTAAAGATGTAATACCAAACGAGCGCTGGAATCGATACATTTATCAACGCTACAAACAAATTATCAAGATTCGGTAATATTCGTTCATCGATTTATTAGTGTCTAGTACGACATTATCGTACTAAAACTCACATCAAACGTTGGAAGTGTTTGGTTTTATTTCCAAGCTTAATACTTAATTTCATACAAATTTATTAGTTGGTAATGCTCGCGACAAGCGAAATTGATCCTGGTCATTATAAAAATGTGGCATTAGTACAGAATAAATTAAAATATATTGCCTTTCCACCAATAATTGACAGTCAACACCTTATAAAGTGAATTGTGAGTATTTCTCGTGACTATCTTTTATTCATGTCGGAACATGCTCAGTAGACTTCCTGTCAGTTTGTGTTTTAATATATTCTATAATTATTTGAATGACAATAGTAAAATAAATATATTTAGATTACTTTCTAGTTTGGATATCATTTTTCCGTAAGCTTCGATTATGACAATTTTATAAAAGTAAGAACCTATCTGTATTTTTGACATATTTGTGACATAAAATAACAGTTTCAAAGTAATCAATTCAACCTCTATTTTTGACATTTACTTGTGTAGTAAAGTAACGACTTTAAAATATTCGTTACTTTCATCAGAATATAAAACGCATCTCTGGGCTGGTCCCTTTAGTGTTAGGTAATTTTCATAATATTATCGGGCGGATGGTAAATTTTTGACGGGAAAATCTTTGAAAGTCGCATCAGACAGCAGAGATTATTGCCCACGTCAACTCGACCAAGGGTCTTAGTAGGTCTTATGTTTTTGTAAAATGCGGTAGACATTGTGTAAAGGCTTAAATTTCGGGCAGCTTATTAACGAACGGACTCGTTCAAAAAATGTTTACCCATCGATAAATTTTATTTTATTTACCTTGCTGATTTTTCTGCGCTCCTGGTTTTCAATCTGCTCTGAATGGTAATATGATAACTGGAAAATATTTCAAACAGAGTTCGTATACACAAAAATCATTTATTGGAATACTCAAAATGTATTAATGCAACGTAAATATAATAAGACTCGATCTTCAACAAGGATTTCTTTTAAAAAGATCCCATTTAAATTATCTACAGAGGTTATCTTAGAAAGGCTTGAATAACATTTTATTTTAAAGAGTTATGTATAAATTTGTAGAAATGTTCAAAGAGAGATAATTATTATTTTAGCTTAAGTTTTTGCGAGCCTGGTTCAAATATAAATTAAACTCAAAATAGTGGGTTTGATATTTTATTGGTTAAATTTGCATTTAACTGATATAACTCTATTGGAATAAGATAAACAATATAAAGAATTTGATTCTGCAGTAATTATAAGTAATAGTAAATAACTATTTCAATTGCACGTCATTGTCATATTTATAACACTTTTTTTTTCACTTAGTGTATTTTAAAAATATTCGAGATACTATTAGGAATCACACTGAAAACAAAAAATCTTCAAAGAAAATCTCAAATAACAATATAATATATTTCTAACGATGGCTTAAAGCCAAAATAGCTGTAGCGATACATGACGTTGCAGTATTTATGTCAAGTCAGCAATATAGAGGCTAATTTTGAAATAATATTTTATTTTTAACGCATTTGAAAATGCAGTCAGCGAAATCAAGCGGTAACCGACATTCGACGCGGATTCTGCATACGTCGCTATAAAGGTGAACGCTTTGAAAAGGAAAATCATGATGACTAAAGCAGAACACAGACAGCCGACGACAAATTGAAAACATCTCCCCTGAACTGCATAATCGTCATCATCATCGTCATCCTTCTTTATCTACCGTTAAATCTCGTCACTTATTCAACAATTGGAATTTCATTCCTAAATAGCTCTCAGTCATAAGTTCCAACCAAGAGTCCTACCAAGTAAATTTCAGTTCAATCAATGAATGTTTAGTCAACCGTTTTAAGATTTTGATATTTGAATCAAGATCACAAAAATATATATATTTTTACACAACAATAAGTAACTTTTGAAATGTACGCATCGTATCGGTCTATAAAGTTGATTAGATTGTATTGTGCTGATCATTGCCAAATCCTTTTTGATTTTATTATTTCCGAGAGCGCAGTGTTTACATAACTTATCCGTCTTGCAGAATTTCCATTCGATCGTCAAATGCGAAAGATCATGCAGGCTCAATAAAAGGAATCACGGCCCCGCTTATTCTTAGGGACGTATAAATCGCGGCTTACTCCGCAAGGCGCCGCCATCTCGCGGGGATCCTAAACCAATCTGGGTGGCGGAGACGCCGACGCCTCGCCGTTCGACGCCAGCCATAGTGGAAAGATCAAGAAAAAATCCTCTTTAAATTGAATTCAGAGCGACAAAGTTTTCTTTGCAAGCGATGTGACTTACTGAAAGGGTCAATCGGTTTTGACGAGCTTTAATGATCTTTATAATCTCAATATATTATGGATACATCATCGTTGTTCTGGAAAAAGACACTAACTGAAAAATATTAGTGTTGACTAAAATTAGACTTTTAATTTTTTCAGATTTTGAAATCCTGTACCTTTTTCATTTAGTTTGTTTGTACAAAACTGTTTTAAAGTGTAAAAATAATTTTTAAAAATAAATGCGTTCTTCCATACGGCAGAGTTTGAAATTACTAACTCATTTTGTCATTTTTTCGATTTAGTGTTTTCTCCCAAAACAGTGACGAAGCACACGCTTTTTTCTATGCAACCTGATCTCTACTTCCCCAATTCATCACTCCCCAGCATGAATCATGAGTATTTAATTACTACACTACTAAAAAAATGATATTTGTATCATTCCTTTCACACAAAGAACGAAGGTTTTTTTTCAATTCCAAAATATTCTTTTCTTCGTCTATAGTCTATAGAACCATAAATAACAATCTAGTGATTGACACAATATAACGTAACGCTCTTAACTGATTATGTTACAGCTTTGAAATGCATCTTTAAAAAAATCATTAAGCATTTCTTTCTCTTATGTCAGATCTTTTTTATATACAGTCCCCTAGCGTCAATTTAGATTAACCATTTGACGATCATTACGTTAAATCTGTACAGGCCATGTAAATCGACAAATTACTAAGTAAAATAATGCGATCTATCACTATGGGTCACAAAAGACTCTTTTTTTCTATATTTGTATACTGAATTACCCTCAGATTGTCTAAAAATATTAAATTAATGCTCTCATCAGAGCATTAGAGATGTCTTTACATTGAAAAAATCTTTTTTTTAGAAACATTTCTGCTCCCAATGGTTGAACATATGAACTCAACAAAAGTTTTTCTACAAGAACTGCTTATTTCTCTCTTTTTTTCGAAGACAGTATGAATAATAGGATAGAGCTAGAATAAGACTAGTGATAGGTCTATACGAGCTCTCGCTACGACCCGTAATTATGATTGGATGGGTGGGAGAGAGTTTTATAAATATACATCCATGCTTTTGAATATAAATTTATAAATCGATTGAAAAATTAATTTATGAAGCTGCCCGTTTTGGGATTCGAGCCCGTAAGCACCGCAACCGAACCTTTATGCATACATCAATCATCCATGTCATTAGTCAGACAACTCAAACAAATGAAATTTGTGAGATTTTGTACACTTCCATGTATTTTGAATTCCATCAAGCACCCTCAGTCGATGCCTTAAATTAAATGAAATTTGTGTTAACAAATATACAGTTATATGTAAAATCTTGCGCTCTACCTAATTCGATACTCAGATAACTCAAAAATGCTAGGACAGACAACCTTCTAAAGAATGAAACACAATCCTGAATAAAAGAATATTTCTAAATATTGTTCCACTAACTATACTCGGAAAGTACTTATAAGTATAATATTTGATTCATGGTTACGATTTTAATATTGCGTTTCCCATTATTTCAATATGGGTTATTTGGAGATGCCTTTGTAATGAACTGGACGATCGATATATATAACATAATTGATAGCTAGAACATAATACACCTGTTTTTAATTGGGCATTCCGTTGATAAATCATCCTTTTACCGAGACGAATACTCTTTTAATGTTCTGAGATTACTTTATAATAATATGCTTGACTAACTAGGTTGGGCTCGATAATTTTATAGCGTTACCAGATTAAATCCACTTATTATATTACTATTAATTCTTATTTTTATCTGAACATCCTCGATTCACCCCCTATTTTCATTTGACTCCCAAGGGTGTATAGGCGGGTTGGGAGTTTGGGGGTGTGCGTTTATCCACGTATTCATTGTGAAATTACCGCCCGCCCGTACAAAGTTCTATTGCGCAGCGGAGAATAAATGGGCAAAGGAGAATGTTATTTTTACCCAGAAATAATACATTCCCTTCATAGCTAGGAGTGCGTGTCCCATCGGACCTCTGTTTCCCCGGTAACAACCTTAATAGATTTGAGTGCTCCGTACCCTTAGGGGGTGAAGGGGCACAAGAAACTATACTACTTAAAATGGAATATATTTTTGACAAATATTTTCATCGAAATCTTTTGTTTTGGTATTACAGTATTGACTGACAAGAAAACAATGCTAGAGCGGGTTTCTCAAAATTCAGAACCGTGTTCCTGTAACATTTATTTTTTCAAATAAATGAAATGTAAGAAGGCTAATAATTCCAACTAAATTTAAAGAACATATAAGGTCAATGAATAATAAAAAAACAGATTCTTCATTCGCCAACCACCTCTTAAAAGAATCACACAACATAACTTCTAATTCAGGTCTGGTATGCCTACATTTTTGTAGTAAAGATCTAGGCTTAATGGTCTCGAACAACTGGAAATTTTTTTAAAAATTGGCAACAAACGTTACTCCATTACCGATATTTTTTTTTTTAATATTTTGTGCTTAAGTGAATATAACTTTACACAAACTTTAGGTGCATGATGACCAGTAAATTGGTATAGAAGTTTTGTGATCTGATAATTAATTAAACAATTAATTAAAGCAGCATTATTAAAATTGAGGGTTAATCTTTTTTTTCTTGTCAAAAATTGTCAATTTCGATTATAATCTGGCGTTTGCAGCTTAATTCCTTTTGACAGAACGTGTATTTAGTTGTGTATATTGTGATTATCAAATAAAACCACTTTCAAAAAACTGAAGCCTACTCTCTTTTGCCTAAACATATTTGATATGATGATTTGGCGCTGTGTAACTCTTTATTATGATCTCTGTGAGCTGATAGATTGACACTCGTAAAAAATGACTTGATAAAAATATCTTTTAAATTGTTTTGAACGATTTCTGTGCCAATTGTTAATAAATAAAAGTCAACGCTTCAGCACATATTTCGAGAGAAGCAAAATAACAAATTAATTTTAAATTCACATTTTTAAACGAATAGTAAAATGCTTTCAAATATTCTCAAAATGTATTTTTCACGGTCGTAAAAAAATAATTGGTTTTTGCATTTTTCCGCGTAAAAAGCTTCACTAAGTGTTTTTTTTTTTTTTTTTCAGTTTAATATTTCATTATTTTTCTACCCTCGTCAGAATACTTAATTATTGAGATGTTATTTTTTTGCAAGTGATACTGGAGCAGCTAACGGTATTTGCATAAAAAAGAAAACAACAATAATATAGATGAATAATAAGAGCCTTCTACAACAGCCTATCCAGCTATATCCTGGACATTTTCGTATTTACAATTCAATTTCAATTTACCCTAATATACGATCTTCTCTAAAATCTCAAAAAACACCACCAGGCCTTCAGAATATCATTTTTTAATTTAAAGTTATATTCAATAATTTCAAATTTAAAACAAAATCTTAATTTAATGGTTAAGCAAAATGTCATTAATGAAATTGAGCCCGTGAGAAGTGAAGTGAGCTGAACGATAAAATGGTTTATAGAAAGTTTTAGTTAAATGATATTCTTACATTAATTTAAACGTTAACGTCTTACCGAGTAAAACATTTCTGCAACCTGTATTTACTCACTTTACTTTTAATACTCTGTGACATTTAGAATACCAAAACGCAACTAACATTTTTTTTCCAAAAATATCAGTTGGCTCCCTTCACTTCTCATTGGCTCAATTGGTACCGTAGCAGAGAGATCAAAACTGTTGGGTTTTCGTTCATATGAATCACTGAATGGAAATTTTCGTATAATGATATACTTATGTATGTATAAGGAACACATAGACGTCCTTCCGTCCCTGAAAATTGAGTGTAAGGGCGCACACAAGCGGCGATCCAGTAGGTCCAGAACGCCCCTAGAATTTGAAAATATTTTTATTTTATCCATCACTTCCCTTCGCCAAACGTAATACAGAAGGACTTTGAATATCTACTTGTTTTATGACTTCTTGGAATGATACGGTCACCATTTTATTGTTTAAGTTAAATATTGTGGTTTTGCTAAGTTGTCATTGACTTTTAGCGCTGAAATCGTAGATGACTCGTTTTCACGGGTACTGTTTCTTTGATAATGTTTCAAAACTCTAACCCAAACCATGGGTTGCGACCCCAAACTTTTCTGTGAACGACGAAGGGCTTTATGTGTACAGTAAACTTAATTTTTTTTTCACTTAATGTAATTTTTACTTATAATCGGTATCAGGGGTGGAACTTATGATAGTAAATATAATAGAAGCTTTAATGTAGATTAATTTGAGATTATGTGGTAGACGTACCTAACAATTTGTTTGATTCGTAAGACACTGAAAAAATGTTGATTAATTAATTAGGCTTCAAAAAACCTTTTTTTAAATTTTTAGCTTACATATAACTTGTATCTGACGGTTTTTCTCATTTAATAGTTTTCGGTTTTTGAAGATGATAGATAATAAGTTTTTTTCTTATTATAAGACGACCGATACAATTCGAAGTTCCGTCGCTGATTTTCGATGTTTGAATCATATTATCATTTTAATCGTCGAATGCAAACTGCCGAATAAGTGACTATATTACAAAAAAAAAAACGCCGATTAAGCTTTCTCATTACAAAAAATAGAACCGGTCCTGATCATTATAAACATGTGGAAGTAGTACAAACGAATTGTATTTTATTTTTTAAAACAAAAAGTAGACAAGAATTTTAAAAAAACTCATGTTCAAACCGCTCCTAAAATATCCTCTGTGCGCCCTTGCACCGATCAAACGCTATAAACAGGTATAAACAGCAAGATCGAATAGTTACCTACTACACTTTTCCTAGTCTTATTCTTATAACATCACTGTCTCCAAAATATGAGAGATTCTGCGACCGAAAATAAAGAAGTTCGTGTAGAAATTCTGTTGAGAATCCGTTGTTATGAATCCATATGCTCCATATTGGGAACGGTCACTGTTCATATCTATATATTATGATGTAAGGTAAATGTATGGGTATTTGAACTTTTTCAATAAAAGTGGCCAAAATAAGAAACGTATACGCGGGATTGCTCTAAGCTGTAGAGTTCAGAGAAGTGAAACTACCTTACGTGGGATTGAGGAACTAACACATCACCATATATGTCATTTGGGTGTCATTGGATTTCTTAAGAGAATTGTTAAGGATATCAGTGAATGTAAGCATATGCCACCTGGTTTAACCAAGCTCTGATGAAAGTTTGTCATGAAACCCTCTGACTAGGCATGGTCAAATACCGGAAAAAAAAGTTGTCAACTACGGGAACTTTCAATTATTTAGATGGTCAACTACTGACACAAAAACATATTCAACACAATTTTTTAACAAACCCTTTTCTAATATTTGTCTTATTATATTAATTTAGACATTTGATCCATTATGAATACACTTGCTTTGTCATCATTCTGTCTAATTTTTCTCTTAAACGGTGAACGTACCATAATGTACTTTTACCTTATGTACGAGATTTATAAACCTGTCTTTTATTTAATAAAGTGTTGAATGAAGTTAATAAGTTGTTCACGTTTAAAATACTAAAACGAACTTCGCAAGTACGCGGAAAAGTATGAATAGAAATTTAAAAAATAAGGTTTTTAAGAAAATTCGATTCCTTCATGTTATTGAAGATGTTTAAAAAAACACACTTCCTTCATTTAAAAAACCTTTTGTAACTGTATAAATCTTTTTTGTGACTTATTTCAGAGAGTACTCGGGCTAAATTAATAATGGAACCATCTTCCAGAGGTCCACAAAATGGAGGAAACGAAAAAGAAAACACCGTAGAAAAAACATACCTACTTAATTCTAAGTTTGTTTCGAAGAAAGCGTGTGATCAGAGTACAAACGAGAAGTGTACGTGGTTTCTATAAAGCACTAGGTCGCCATTACATAGGACAGAGCTGTCTAAAATATTATATAACATTGCATTTAGCAAGTTATACGTTCTTTGATGCCAAAGAAAATAGCTTAAAATATCTATGTAAGTGTCCGTTCAGGTATTAAAGCCCATGGCTAAGGAACAGAACGAATTTCCAAGAACCTTAACCACTAGGCTACGGAATCGACAACACTTTTTTAACTTGTCCGCTCCCAATGTTGAGTGTATGAATTCCTAATGGAGGTATCTCAAAAGAAGTTTTTCTACGAGAAATTCTTTGCTTGTTACTCAGTTGCTCAATCACTGTTTTTCGGAGAGAGTAGGGATAGAAGGATACGGCTAGGACAGGACTAGTGATTAGCTAATCGCTCTCGCAAGGCCCCGTTTTAAGATCAGATGGGTGGGAGGGAATTATAGACACCATAAACATCCATGCCTACGGAGAGAAATCCATACATCGATTGAAAAATCAATTTATGAAACTGTCCGTACCGGAATTTGTACTCGAGACATCCGTAACTGAAACCAATGACGCTGACCACTGCACCTCGGAACCGGCCATGGATTTGCCAAAACATTTTTTCGCTGATTTTTTATTAATATGAGAAGAGATATATTTTTTCATATCTTTGCGACAGCAATAATTTTTATGTCTCACAATTTTTATTTTTAATTATTTATTCTGTATAAATGTAAAGAAGAATCACTCGAAACTGGTACTAAACAAATGAATTAAATATTACTTAAATCACTTTTAAGGTGTTCACTGTCAATATCATCAGGGACGTCATTTGGAGATGCAATCCCCCCCCAATCCCACCTCTGAATTTGATGAAACTTACATTTATCCCTTGATGCACTGGCTTGCACGTGTAGGCGGCGATAATAAAAATAACAAGCTGGCAACTTTGCCCCGCCGAGATCATATCATCAGGCGATGTGACCATAGAGTAGATTACGATCTATCGGTAGGTGGTTAGAACCCTTTTTTTTTACACTACCCTATTTTAAAAATGGCTAGCTTAGATTTTCATTCAAACAAATTAAAAATACATTTCTTTTGATATTCATAATTTCTACAGACATTCCCTTTTCATAGAAACCGGCATTTAGATTAGTTCAATCAACCATTTTTTTTTAAATTTTAAAATTCAAAAACAATCTGCAACTACGAAAACATTACGAGAAAAACATATATACGCTGCTTATACTCTTTACAATATTTTGTAATCCTTACTCAAAACTATAATACCAATTCATAATAAATTTAGACGATAAATAATCATTTATTTCATATTCTTTTACTTCAACGATAAAACTTTTGCTCAGAATAAGTTACAATAAAACATGGAGTGAAGTCCTTTTTTGAAACTTGAAAAGCTCTGTGGATACAAAGGATTTATAGAGCCAACAATTGAAAGAAATATTAGCCAGGATTAGTTCCTCGTAAGCTTCTTCGGCCAAAAGTTGTAATCCTACATTTATACCATGTGTGTTATGTTTTCAATTATATCACTCGTGTTTCGTGATAAGCTTTTAATATTGTGTTTCTTTATTTATTTATTATTATCGCGTTGTAAAGAAAAGCTCTTTTATACAACAATTTTTGTATTATTCCAAACGTACCACTTTATAACAGTTATTTTTTTTTATTCCTTGGATCAATTCTTTAATCATAAAATCGTTTCTTGGCTATCCTTTTAAAATTATTATTTTTTAGATAGTATTGTTTGACATTAAGCCTTCGAAATGTTACTATTTTCAGATTTCTGATTGCGGTTTTTCTCTTCGCGAACATTTTCAACTGATTTTTTGTTATAATTTAAGATATCCACTGAGGTTGCTTGATGGAATTTCAATTTCAAATTTGAATTTTTGTTGTTGAATTATAAGAAATGATTTCTCTGTTCTACAAACTATTTGCTTAATATTTTTTTTCTGACAGTTTAATTATTTCCAAAGATACATAAACTATTATTATACGAATGCCCATCTTTCCGCCCAACAGGTAATATTTCTACGAATCTTTTATTTTATAAATATTTTATTACTGGTGTAAATCCTTAAAAGCTTCTTCAAATGTGTATTTTCGAAAATAATCTTCTTATTTATAATTCATTCATCGAAACTTCGAAGAATCGTGAAGTAGGAAAATGACGTCTTCAAAATCTGAAAAGAAAAACAAAAATTTTACATTAAGACAATAATTATTTTTAAGCAATTATGCTTCTCCCAGGATTACATTTTTTAATCACTGATATGCATATAATATTTTATTAAGGATATTTTCCCAATTCTGTCGAATCTCAGATAGATACAATATAAATTCACATTCCAATACCGTTCCATTGTATAATAATATTGAAAGTTTGCAGCTGCGTTGGATTATTCTAACGGTATTTCTTCAATTACTGAAATCACGGCATATTTAAAGGGCTTTTGTAGCCCCGAATCATTCGTCAAAACTCAAGTATTACGATTTAAGATAAAATATTGAAAGTGTCTGAGATGAGTGAAGGCAAAAAAACACTAACTGTGGTTTTTTTTTTTTTTAAATGGTTCATTAATTTTTACTTATAATGTCCCTGAGTCATTATTTTATATTATATTATAAGGTCATTAATATTTTTTTTCAGCTAAATGGACTTTTAATGTAGCTATATTTGTGATTTCAGATTAGTATTTAATGATTTGCAAGAGGTCCATAACATTTTAATTCTAGACTCTTTCATTTGATTTATGTATAATTTGTTTGTTAATCAGTATTTTCTTGTCTCAGTTCATGAACCATCAGTTTTATATACCTTCATTGTTACACTCAATTTTATATAAATAAGTCTGTTATGTTTGTATTTTTATCAGTTGATAATGCTCGTTTTGAGCGAAACCGGTCCTGATCATTATAAATATGTGGAAGTAGTACAAATGAATTGTGTTTTATTTTTTAAAATATAATGTCTTTCCACAAAGAATTGACAGTTAACACCTTAAAAGTGACTACCTGAGGTATTCATTATTGTTCTTGAAATCTGGAGAAATTGTGATGTGTTCTTTCATCGACTTAGTAAAATATTTCAAGAAAAGTTATTACAAATACTATTTGAATACTTACCTAAATATTTGAATATCGAATACTTAAATAAGCGCCGAATATATTCGGATATTGAATATACGAATATTTGAGTTGGAATCCCTAGTATACACACATTTTAAATTCTTGTCAATAATGTCAGTGGAAAATTCATCACGGCTTCGTCACATAAAAAAAGAATAAAAAGGCCTTGTTTCCTTTGGTCCGAAGCATCACAACTATTCAATGTATCATTCGGCTGGTAGCTGTCAATTTTTGGTGAAAATATTTTAATAAATAAAACACGATTGGTTTTGTACTACGTTGCACTACGCTTCGTTCGTCACAAGCGTCAACTGATGTAATATAAATCTTAAGAAGGATATTTAAATAATATTGATTTTTAATAATTATCATGTATATAAAATAGTTTGCTCAAGAGCCATGATAAGAATTTATAGATAATCATACAAATAACAGACAAACGAAATTAAATAACTGGTCCTGATCATTATAAAAATGTGGTTCAATTATTTAAACGTTTTTAAGTTACTTACTGTAGCCATGGTCTCCACAGTCACACTGACGAATCCCATCGCGGAAAACTGCAACGGAATCTGAGTCCTCATCAGTAAGAAGTACAAAGTACTCTTGGTCCTCGCTGATAAGTTAGGCCACGGAGAACAGTACACCGCTTCGCATAGCTTGATACTCTTAAATCATTTAGATAAAAAGCAGTCGCACACCATACATTGTTTTTAATTTAAAATTTTATGTAAATAAAAAATTTACATTTCAGTGAATTATTGCAATTCCGCCTATTATTTTGAAATACTCACTCGAGATCAACTCGACGGTAAAAAAAGATATCACAAACACCCATGTCCAAGATCTCTCATTTAATTTTTATATCGAGTTTATACAACTGAGATTTAAGGGCATTCGTCTGGTGGGACCCAATACATTTCACAGTCTCTTAATGAGGTAGCTTATAATATAATAAATGATAATTAAAATTATAAAATATGACGAGATGCTTTTAATGAAATAAGAAATATGTGTATTTTAATTTAATTGTTTCTTCAATAGTTTTTCTAAAACACATACTTACTTGTTCAGCCAATTTGTCGCAATAGTATGAAACTGTCATTAGTTTTCCAACAGATCCCATAAAAAATAATGTGAATCGGATCACTGTATAGACAGACTAGAAAATAGCACAAATTATTAAGAACGTACTTATTAATTTCAAAAAGTTCGCCGATTGTAGACGACGCATAAAAACATTTAAAAAAATAACTTTATCGAATTAAAGAAACAACAAAACACACGTTTTTAATAATAAAAACATATGTTTAGCCATAATTTCTGTCAGTTGTGCTATTTTTCATGCACTTAAGAGGAATTAGTAGGTTTTTCTGACATTTCGTGAAAATTATATCCCCGAAAAATGATTACTATTTATTACTCTTATTAATTTTTTTGAGATATTTTTGTTAAAAAACATATACAATAGAATTTCTTGTTGCATTATTTTTTTAAATAAATGTATTCAGTTAAATAAATGTATAATTCTACTTTAAATGTCAGTCAGAAAAAGTGAGTGATTTCAAAACTTTTCCGTATTCCGTAAGCATCACTTTCTTAAAAATACTGTTTTCGCGAAATGCCAAAAAAACCTACTTATTCGCTTTAAGGGCTATTTTTTTATTTTAGTATTAATTATACAACAAGTCGAAAACACATATGCATTTCCCAATAGTTGTTCGAACCTTTATGAAAAAAGTATGGTTTATATAAGTGGTTGAAAACAAAAACGTTTTTGTATGTAAATTAGTTTACATATTGATAATTTATAAACCAATAAGTCTACATTTTCCCATGAGGATTTGAACCCCGTATACTAGAAGTACAACGCGTTACCAGTCACTAATCAACCATGAAGTGTACCTGTTTAGGCATACACTCGTGTAACACGAAAATCAATAAATTATTCGGCTAAAAATAATCACGCTCGTCTAAGATAGTGGTTTTTAAAAAACCTTTAATAATGTGAACATGCAGGACGACCTTTTCCAATCTTGAGGGAATATAGATTAAGATATTTTTAGAAACCGTATAACAAATTTCGTCGGGAAGAATAAAATTCTATATATGGCATAAGCTTTTGTTATTCCTTACATCCTTCTAAATCCGAAAATATTTTTTTCTTAAAAAAATTTCATCCAAAGTAACAAAATATATTATATTTTTTTGATTTTCGTTCCTGAAATATTGCACGATTTTTTTACATTAAATTTTTTGCTTGCTAATCATACAACCTTCTTTTAATAATGCTTACAAAAATAACTACAATTATCTTATTGGATATATAAATTTTGTTTTGTCACCTCAAAGATCCATTCATTGTAATTAGAAATTACGTAAGAGCATTACTTCAATGAAGGTTAAAGAATTTTTAAGGAGTATGGGTGCCAAAAGGTGCCATAATAGGATTTATCATTGGACATACGCATTTATGACGAAATGTGACAAGGAGTCAAGTTCAAAAACTACTTGTAACATGAGAAGAGTTATCTTTTTGATAGCAATTGAGGTTCACTATTTCAAAGCTGTTATAGAGGACTGTAAAATAATGAAAACATTACCGATGACGTCATTTGGAATCCAAGCAGGCAAATACAAGAAACGTCATACACAAAGTTATTTAAAAAGACGACTCCAAACATATCTTGTAAGTCGTTGAAAAATCTGAAAATAAATTGTATTTATACATCATTCAAAAACTAAGTATATTTACATAATTGAAAGAATTCTCTCCTGCGGCGCTAGACGAATGCTTCAATACAGTCATTATGCTACTAAAAGTTTCACCCACAACTACCCGTCAAAGCTTTACATCTTTCTTACAGGATCTTTACGAAGCACATTGTTACAGTGAGTACGTTTCAAATTTTTACATGGAATTTCCAAGGATAATTCTTCAAGACTTGATCGCATGTACAATTATTATGAACTTAAAGAATAATAGAATGTGCCATAAATAATCAAATATCGTCTCTGACTTCATAGAAAGCCTTTATTTTTTTTTGCCTTTTTTTGCCTCTATTTTTCTGTAGATGTACACAAGTAGGCATTTGACAAAATATATGGTCGTATCGTCTTGAAAAATTCTTCCCGTTCGATGGTTATAAGTCATAATGGTTATAAGTAATAACATTATGCAATATATTTGTTTACTTTACCTTAGAATCAATGCATGATGCAAAAGGCATTCTTTTAGCTTAGCGTAAATAAATTTTTCGTCCTCTTCGCTATATTCAATCCATGTTTTTTCAATATCTCTGAAATTCATGATTTGTTCCATCGCTTCGTTTTCTTCGTCGTGTTCTTCTATTGAGTTTGAAAGAATATCCAGTTGTTTGAGGCGGATGATAAGTATCTTCAAGTGCCCTATGACGTGCAGTATAAGGTAGCACAGAAACACGTCCTGGCAGAGTACTGATCCAAGGCATATGTATCCATAAAAGGTTTCCACCACGTATGTCAAGCTCCAGTTTTGTTTGTTGAATTGGGTATCGTACGGCAAAGCGAGTGATAATGGAGAAAGCATTGGGGCTTCTGAATCTTTATCATAAGCTCCGTTGGCTATGTTCGCGAATACCGTAAGAAAATAGAAAAGAGTGTATCCCAGTACAAATACGATTGTAAAAATTATCACCAAAAACATCCCTTCTCGCTCTAGGTTTTTAGCAATCTAAAACATTAAAAAAACAAATTTGTGTTTTTATTATTAATAACCAGTAATGTGGCAAAAAAATTCTGCAATATATAATTTGTATCTAAAATTTCCTGATCGAATTAAACACATGCATACTTCTTCTTCTTTGTAGTTCAATAAAGTGTGTGTAGTATTGACCTTAGACTATCTGCCTCAAAATTGTTATGTCTAGAACAGCATTCATTTTAACACTTCGACACTATCGATCCAGGACCCACGACATCCAGCAGTTTATGAATGTTTTTAGTTCATATACCGGGTTAGCAAAACATTCAAGACAAAAACTGCTCGTATTAGCGTTTTGTAAAAAATACATTTCAAGTGTCAGTTCAGAGTCTTACAATACAAAAGCTTTATGAGACTCAATCAACTTTTGCTGCCAACACTATAATTCGTGTTTTTATTTCTTTTTTGATATTAATATCTCTGTTGATGTAAAATGCTAGTCAGATGAACGCTTTAAGCAATAAATACATCGCTTTCAAATGATATTTGACTGTTTGCTTACCTTTATGGTCTTCTTTGAGTGTTTCCAATATACTGACAGGCTTATCTCGTCCCTGAAGAACTCAATCAACGTCTGATAATACTTAGCTCGATAAAATATATTCATCATCCGTACTTGAAACAGTAGTCCAGTGAAAAAAATAATAAACATTTCCCCTAAGATGTAAACGTCACCGGTGTGGTTGCAGATGTAAGTGAGTTCCAAAAATATTTTAGTAGTGTACGCAATAAAAATTATCCACGAATAAATGCGATATCGTAAATTGTCAGCACTACTTCCTCTATCAATAGGCCAACAGCCCACAGACATCTGTTGCATTCGGATAAACTTCATTATAGGGCTATATTCTGCTTTCATCTTTACAAACTTTAGAAGGGTTTTTGTGATTATTACGAGATTTCTTTGATACTACATAAGTCGTTTAAACGTAACTATTTCATGAATCCATGTTTTAGTACGTTTCCAATCGTTGCTTTATTCTAATAAGCTGAATGGTAGACAACTGGCATATGTATGGGTAGGCTTTTCATTCCCGTTGTTTTTTATACGCATTAGATATTCGTATGACATACACTAGTGTAATATTTTTACCATAACAGTATTCTCAAATTGACGGGCGCGTCATAATATGAATATTCTTTGTCGATAGTATTTTATAAAGTAATAGAATTTGAATTTTATTTCTATGAGAGACAAGTAAAAAAGATATTTGAAACAATTTCCTGGCTGATTATATAAAGCGACATATCTCAAAAAATCTGTCGAATATAACCATGGGCTGGCTAGTGTCTAATATAAAAATAATAATGCTGTACACAACGGAGTGAAAAACTCAACTTTGGCATCTATGGTTCAGTGGTAGAGCTTTACTCTAACGTTCTGTTGGTTCTGGGTTTAAAACCCCACAATATCAAATTTGATTTTTTACAAAATTAAAACAAATTTAAATCTGAGATCTTCGACATGGGTGTTGATGATGTCTCTTTTCCTTGAGTTAGTCTCATTGGATTTAAATTTTCAAAATATTTGGTGCATTGGCTGTTAATTGTAATGCCAAGTACCTTTTTCTTTACAATAAACAAACCAAAAACCTAAAAAATGTTTTCGCTACATTTCAACGAATTTTTTGTTATTTGTCGGCCAGATCGATGTTTCGGGATAATATAATTATTGTGAGCTACGTAGACATGGCACCTTGACGATATTTTGATGTATCAATAACATCATTTTACTCAATAATATTCTTTCATAAGTTTTCTGTTTTCAAAATTTTGGCAAACACTAAACTAAATGACGTTTTATTTCATACCACTTGAGAATTACAGGATAAAAAAAATACGTTAGTATATTCTTTGTACATCGTGCAAGATTGCTAGAGAATCATTTTAATATATTTTAACTGTAATTATTGCGACATAATGTGACCATATATTTTTTTTATCAATAAGTTTATTCCTGACTAAAAATCTATTATGACGAATACAATTTACAGTGTTGTATGGAGGTATTTTCTCAACTAAGAGGTAACCTTGATCATTGACTGCCATTTAATCTTTTGAAAAAAGGAAACGAATTTCACAAATTGTTTTTGGCACATTGTCTATTAATAATTATTGTGAAATAATATTGTCGGCTCTCAAGCGTAAATCATCGAAGAAATCGAATATTCTAGGACACTCCGTCAGATAAAAACAGGAGAAGAAAATGTGAGGCGTCTAGTGGTTTTCCACTAATTCATGCGTGATATATGTCCGCTTCAAGGTATGGGATATCTTTTAACAAATTCAACAATTTCTTGCTGTAGAGCTTATTAATATTAAACGCATGGGTGTGCCGAAGTCGCCAAATAAATGCTATCCTCCCAGACAGGGTCGAAAATCTATCGCAGGTTAGAGTAGATTAAACAAATATTTTTGCTAAGCTTTAACATATTATACATACATATAAGTCACAAGACCACAAGGGTGTGAGTTTCTTGCATAATAGAAAAACTAAGCTTCACAAAAATGGCATGAATATTTCGTTAGACAAACATCAATATGTCGCAGCTCACATTTTGTCATGAGTTGGTGGTGAGTAAGGTTATAATAATATATTGCTGTGTGTCGAGTAAGGACAAATAGATTACACAGTAAACTGGTCTAAACCTTTTTATGAATTAATGTTTTTCATGTAATCTAGATTTGATTTAATTCATAATTTTTATCATAGAAACAAACATCTACTGCAAAAACTTACTTTCAAGAGCATATCGATAAATCAAGCAGTGAATGCCCTTTGCCCAGGGAGCAATTTCTTTAACTTTTGACTAAAAGTTGGACATAAGCCTTGCGTAGCCAATGCGCTATCTGAGCAAGTTTTCAATAAAAACTTTCGACTGATCAAACGGTAAGCTAAATCTGGCAAAAAAAGATTGAAATACGCAACATTGTCGTACGCCAATCTTACTGGGTGATCTTAGAGTAACTCAATTTTATTCACCGGTTCGTATTCGACAGTCTGTTAATAAAATATAAAGAAATATGAATATCATTATACAATCTTCCATTACGGTTTTTATTCAGTTGACTTACGTAGTTAGCGACCCCACAGATAATACTTTTACCTACCGGTCGGTAGCCCTTGACTTCAGAACTCTTTTCATTTTCTGTGTTTACTTGAATCAGTGGCATTAGCAGGGTTTCATAAGCCTGATGTACGCGAGGAAGCTGATTAATCTCATATAATATAATAAAAGTAATTTCGTGATGCCAATTAGAAAATTAGAGAGGGGACATTTACATTGTTTCTATACCATTTGATGGAATATAGAACGACCTTCGATTGTAAAATTTCGTAATAAACAAAGTATTATTTATACTTAATTGCCTTTTGTATAAATATCATATCAAAATAAAATATTACGAAATCAAAATATTATTAGTAACAAGTACGCTTTAAAAATTTCATAAAAAAGTTGCTTTGACGGAACGGATTTATTAGTAAGAATTTGATAAAAATCAAAACCTTCCGGGTTAATTTGGTTACAAAAAATGCAATTTGGTTACACGACAGCCAATTTCCAAATTGCGTCACCCTTTGAAAATAAAACTGTATCAAACGCCAAGCGATTGTCAAATGTAATTGACAAATTTGAAAGTAGATGCCGCCTTTCGCACAGCTCTAGTGATTTACTCATTCATTAGGCTTTTTTCATATTCGACTTTAAAAGAATCTACCATTAGGCCTAGCTTCGTTCGTAACGAAATCGCCAATAATAATAGATACCTTTACACATCAAACGCCGCGAAATTAATGGCTGCTTTAGTATGGCGCATAGACATTTTTCACCGAATTTCCTGCCCTTTTATTATATAACTAGGAAATTTTTATTAATTATTTTTACTTTAAGGGGAAGGGAAATACTGAAAATTCCTTAACAGCAACATTTATGAGAAAATTTATAATAGGTTTTTTTACAAATCACCCAAATCATTCATTGCCGAACTAATTACTTAGATATTAATGTCATACTGATCATCTAACATTTTATTACCTTACTTTGAAAAGGTTCTAACTGACATTTTGGCCTAAAATGACCTTTTGATTGAAGAATGTAGTATTAGTTACATTCTACAATATACGTTGGTTTCAGAGTCAGATATTGTTCAATGAGGGAGTTAGCACTATTCCGAAGTTCTATTCACACATTTTTTTTCAGGAATTTGTTTTTTACGTTTCGATGAATCAATAACTGCTTATTATCATCTCACAGAAAAAACATACACATCAGTCTTTTTGAAAAGATTTTAACGTCATGTCTAACATTCTTCACTCGAAGGTTGGTGTGTGTTTTATCCTTTACTTCTATTGTTATATCAATGTGGTCATCGACGAAAGTTAGCTGAGTTCATTCAAACATCCACAGTATATATGTATGATTTATTATCCTGTTGTATTATAATATTATTGTTAGCTTTTATAGTTCAGCAAGTCATGATAATATATAATGTTAATAAATATCTAAAAAATTAGTACATTTTGTTTGATAAAATTGAAATATCCGATAAAACCTTTTCAAACAAACTATTGTTGTCAGTTCTAATTAAAGCTTTAGACACTGATTATTTTCTAATTTAAAGGCTTCAGTTAAAATAAAGTATAAGAAAAACAAGTAAAATATTTATATATCTAAATATATGCTAACTTACTAATTAAAAATACATTTTTTCCCTTCAAAATACAAAACATGATCAGTCGAATCTTCAAACGCTCATAACCTTTTCAATTAGAACCTTTTCAAAGTAAGGTAACGATTTTTCAATTGCTAATTTAATTGATAAAATCTATCTCGCTAGAATTTTGTAAATGTCTCTGTTGATTCTCAGGTATCATTTATAACTAGTAACCGTACCCGTCATAGATGACGGTATTGAAATTGAGATGATGAATGCCTAAAGTATTTAGCTAGTACGTCGGAACTGTGTGTGCATTGCATAACATTTTATTTTATATACACCGCGAACACTTACGTCAAGAGAAAATTTCATACTTACATGTAATAATAATAAAATGTCTACTGAGCGGTCTGGGCTATTATAAATAAGATACTATTAGTGATACAAAAATCATTTTCAAAATTCTAGCTAGCTAGTTTTTATCAATTCCACGAATATTTGTATAAGCATCAGTAACGATTATATTTCCAACATCTCCCTTCCCCTTGTGGATGATTAATCATACCTTATTTTAACCGCCTCCGTTCTCAATGGGGGGCATATATTATAGACGCTCACTGTTTCATAAGAACTGGTTGTAAGTCAGTCCCCCATCTGTCAGAGAGGGAAAGAATAGATCAATGATTTTCTAGAAAACTAATATGTAGTTAGATAATCGCTTATTATTATTATTACTTATTACTTATTACATTATCAAATTAGCAAAAACCTCAAAAACATATCTGCAATATTTTTACATCCTACTCATTAACCCTGAATACGAACACATTTATTTTATATAATTAATATCCTGGATAGAAAATAAATGTGTAACTGTACCTGCCATGACTCTGACAGGACATTGACCAGCGCGGGAGAGATTATCAGGAAGATCAACAGCTTCAGTTACCTCAGAGAACACATACCAGAAAACGGTGTGCTTCGAGAATAAATGCTTGCATCAAATATTGGGTAAGGTGATTTAACTCTGCAAGGAACTCAGAGATTAGAAAGTATACATTCTTATTACATTCTATAATAAACTTTTTATATAATTCTCAAATAAACTTTTTTTAAATATGTATTGTATTCAATCTGTTATTATTGTCATAGATTGAAATTTACTTGTTATGTTAAATTATGTTGTATTCTTTTTACCACAGTAAATTTTCTTGGCCATTTCCTTTGCTGTTATCTTTAACTAAATAAATTAGGAAACATACCAGACTGTTATGATGCGTCATGTTGCGTTAGTAGTTATGGAAAGACGTTAGAACTGGATGAATCACTTGCTGGGATGCCTGCGGAGTCTCAACTCTGCTTACCTCTTCTTCCAACCGATGGGATTCCAGTATCCTAGACAACCATCAGGTACCATCCATAGGGTGCACTCGGAAAAACTAAGGAAACTGACGTGTAGGCTTTCGGCTCATAAGGTACGACCCCTTTCAACCACTATCGTAAAAAAATAACAAGACTGCAAGTCTTCAAGTGTCGTCTTGTAGTTATGATGAGGGAGCATAATGTTTCTTCTGATGACTCACCTACTGAGCAACTATCCACAAACTGTTAAGTCGTCTCGCCAAGTCGGTCAGTGTTAATTTTTGTATCGTACTTCAAATCGTGAATTATTTTAGAATAGTTGGCCAGCAATTAAAATGCCCCCTATGACGAATGTTACGACTGTAGCCGAGACTAAAAGTAATTCAAAGCTTTCTCACATTTTTAAGAATCTCTTGAAAAACGAAGAATCGGAGTTCCACTGTATTTAATACCTACCTATACAACACATCATAATTGATTGATTCTACGATGTTGGCAATTATTCCTCTAAAGATTTATGGAAGAAATATTTGCTTTGTAAATGTGGAAAGTTTATCTGACAACATAGATAATGTGTTAAAATTTCTTTATTGCGGTGTTAAATACTATATAGCATAAAAAGCAAATGTGACAAACGGGTACAAAAACAAAAATCATATCACAAATTGTGTATAAATACAATAAATCTAGACAATCATTTCAAGTTCGCTAGCATATGAGATTGTTTGTTCAGCCAACTCCAATGCAGGGAACGGTGATTTTACTTCTTCTTTTTCTGAATCGAAATGGTAGTAGCTGTCATTGTTGAGAGTCCAGTTTTTCTGTAACATTAATTTAACATAAGTTTATTTCATTGATGAGAATGATTCCAACATAAAAATATCACTAGTATACATTCTTTCAAAGGGATCTATTTACACCAGTTGCAAGAGAAAGCATATTGTCAGCTTATCTTGCAAAGTATGCAACTACGTTTGACAGAAATGGTTTAGAAGGAAAATTTGAAAAATTGATACATATAAATTTGATAGAATTACTTATTAATAGTTTTACTTCTGGGAGATCTGTGGAACTTCAATTTCACGTTTAAATGTTTTACATTTCATAGATTTTCTCATTCTTGAACAGAAACTGATAACCAACAAATAGTTAAGAATGTTCAAATATCGACTGTAATAATATATGTTTCTGCCTGGTTTCTAAGTAGAAAATATTTGAATCAATAATCGATATTTGTTTTGTCCACTATTTTTATTCAGTTGCTAGACGGCGTTTTTTCTGCCATAAATGCATCTAATTACTATGTACTGTGGTTGACAAGACGGGGATGATTATTGTTGATACTCAGAATTTCTTAAAATCGAAAAACCAAGTTTAACCTGAGCACTGAGAAACCTAAAAAAAATGTGTGCCAAAAAATGTTACATTTAATCATTTAACACAAGGTTTATTATTATATATATAGATGAATAGAATTCATAATGTCCCGGATTTAAGTGCTTTTGGGGGTTTACCTACTACAGAATAATTATATAAAATTCATTTTTCAGGTCGACGTAGTAATAACGGGTGTTTTTAATTGCTTGTTCAACACATTCCAAAGATCAATAAGTAAATATCGAATCATGACCACTTTTGAAAAACTTTTCAGAGCAGTAGTGGAAGAGTGAATTGAATTAGAGTCTGAAATCTATCTTAGGGAGAAAATACATATGGCACAATTGACTGTTATGCTTTCCTATTATTTAATATTCACGTACCTTGTCACAGTAAGATGTCAGCGATTGCTGAGAATTGATATTCAGCCTCCTGGCGGCTTGGACTAATGACATTTTGTTGTATGCTTTTTCCAAGCATGCTCCGATTTCGTCTCGTACTGTATTCAGAAGAATATCCATGAAGAAATTGTAGCATTCAGCGGGTACGTTGCCCTATGAAGACAAAAATAGTGATGTTATGTAATATTTTTCAACCGTGTCCCACTCAATGTGGAGTATATGAACGCCATGCGAAGCATAACAACAGAAGTTGTTCTAAATAAAATTGTTGTTATTCGGTCACTCAACTTCTATTTTTTCAGAGAATAAGAATAAATGGATAAGGCTGGGACGACAGTTTGCTAAATACTCTCGCTACATCACGTTTTTAAATTTGGATGGGTGAGAGGGAATTCAAGACGTCACTGACATCCACATCTTGGAACACGAATCCATAAATCGATAAAAAAAGTTATGAAATGGTCCTGTAGGTACTACAACTAAAAGGCACAACATAAACTTTTCATCTACAGGCCCGGTAATACAATTTTGAAAAATCTTCTTTACAACGTCAATAAACATTTTTTATCTTGGACTAGATTATTCCCAAAAAAAAGATGAAGGTTTCAGTTGTAATCCCCTAAAATTGAGCCCGGTCCCTCGAGCCGCATGCTGATGTTGGTCTCTTCACAAATTTCATTGAAAATTCTTATTACTTTCACTACATATATTATAGCTTATATTTCAAAGCGTACAATTTTTTTTTTAATAAAGTATTTCAATGTTACTGCCTTACTTTCGCAATAAATATCTTATTGTAGCTCCCTTCCATGAGGTATTGTTCTAGGGCCAGCGGATGGCGAATATATGGATCAGATTGAATACTTTCTGGCGGCAGCAGCTCCAATTCTGTGTGGAACTCCGCAACGCGATTTTGAGATAAGAGGAATAACAAATTAAGCCCCAAAAGCTGGAATGTGTAAGATGATTCGGGTATCTGATTCCTAAAATAAAAAGAAATCGTATATATTTATTTATTTATAAATTAAAAACTAAAATGCATGACATTACAGCTGACGCCAGTGCGCCACGCATTTATACATAATAATAATAATACAAACATTTTTAAAAATTCAGAGAATATTATTGACATATACCAGACATTTGTTTACCTATACTAGTTTATAATTCAGTCGCTCCACCTTTCTTTCGGAAGGTAAAGATATATAACGGATGGAACTAAGAAAAGACCATTTGCTTTCTTTACACTTTCGGTTCTAGGATTGGAAAGGAGGTGGATGTCTAAGAATATATGGTCTACTATCAAATTACTATAACTTTAATTCTATAATATTAAGAATGAAATAACTTAAAGTGCAATATACTTTACTTGTAATCATAGTAATAACACTTCAATTGTGCCATATATCTTTCATACACGCCAATGTCTTTAACAGCAACCGCCCATAATGTACCAATCTCTAAAACATCTCTCGCTATTAATAACTCTTGAGGAGAAGCATCACTGCTACTCATCGGCAGGAAAGATATTTCAATCAAGGCCAACTAGAAACATATTTTGATTTGTCAAAATAAATTAGCACATATTATATAAAGGGCATTTTCAAACAAACAAATTAAAATCACCTCTTATTTGTAGTGAATGAGTTACTGGTTTGACTATATGGAAATATTGAAATCATCCCGAATCGCTTGCTTTCATACTCAAACACTGCTTTGTCAATAGCAGGCTGAGTAAGAAAACAAATGACTCGTGGAGAATTAAATAAGAATTGAACAGCAAATCATTTGTTTTATCACACTAACACTGCTTTATCAGTAGCAGGCAGAAAGAGAAAACAAATCGCTCGTATAAAATCAGAGAAGCCAAGTACTCGAAGTATTCGATTGATGTACAAGTGACTCGTTTTCCATGTTCTAGTACATGATCAATGAACAATCTCAAGTCTTATAGAATTAATAAACAATTTAAGCATACAATGGTCTTTAAACATATTGTTTAAGATTAAAATTTTCAATCTTGGGACAAGATTTATAATTGTAATTAATTAAAAACAAATATTTGATCTGTCAGAATGAGTGCGCATTATTAAAGTATTCAATGAAAAGTCAACAAAGCCTGAGAAATTTGTTTGTTAAATATTGTACCTCCAGTTTTTGAAGAATTTCACCACACTTATCTAGTTTAATATTCCGCTTATCCCATTCATTTTTCAATGATTTGTAAAGCGCGACAATTTTGTCCAACGCCGCCATAGCTGACTTCGATTATTTTCGATTTGAAATAAGAATTTGACAGTCATTCGGGAGCTTGCCAGGATAGTTATTTTGACTCCTTCACTTTATCAAATAATATTAGAATATAATCCGCGCATAACTTATGATTTGAATACAGGTTCTCTGCATCTTTCTACAATGAATCTTATTCTATGGGAAATAGTTATGAAATCATTGTCTAATGAAATTAATATTTTCCATAAATATGTAGCATTTCTGTCAAACCTAATAGATCTGATACTATTATTAGTATATTGTCTATGGGTTCTATGTCTTTAGTTGCCTTTAGCTGTCATTCCAAAAATTAGATTAAAAAATCATTATTTTGAATAAAAAATGCTGTTGCGATATTGTTTAATACCATTCAAACACATAAAACCGTATGCAGGTTACAGAGGTTGGTTGAATCTTTAATTTGACTGCTTTTCTTCTATACGAAAATAATATATATTACTTAACCTAAAAATATATTTTCCATCTATTTAAGCTTCTCTTGAAATAATTCTAAAGAAAATGTCCAACATTTTATCAATTACCATCAATACTATTTTAGGTGTATCTTCTGAAGCACCGAAGTGGGATATTGTAGCCGCGGTATGCTTAGAAAGACTTCCCTTGGTCACTCCAAAACTTACCGCCATTCAAGAAAAGTACAAAAACTTTTTAGCAGCAATTGAAATCGAGAACAGCATGAAATCAGATCATGAAATCAAATTTGAAAATGACGTGTGAGTACCTTAAATATTATTTATGAAAATGTTGAAATATATTATATTTATGCAGTCAAACCCTGGAAAATAAGTGTAACTCAGATGATTCGTTCCACAACCCAAAAATATTCATATGAAAATGATTGGTAAATTTTCACTTTACCGGTCGTGGCCTAAAAGTTGCTATTTTTAAGACAAGCAATGACTACACCTCGGTCAGGGGAAATTGATTTCTTCAGAATGGAGTCAAAGACACAACTCTGCTACAAATATCACCTAACCTAACCTTCATATCCAATGTCTATTTTTAGAATAACAATGCAATTATTGAAAGAAGAATCAAAAGATGTTGATTTAGATGCTATCAGTAAAGTTACAGCACAGGATTTTGAAGACGCTTGTGCAGAAGAATTTGAAAACTTCAAACCAGCCCTCCTTGAGACAGGTAATCTGATGATATAGTTTTCTTGGCAAGCCTGTGATCCTGCAATCATAGTGATTGCAGGATCCGTTTCCCGATCTGTAGTTTCTTCCTTAACCTTCTATTTTCCCGCATTGATAATCCCAAAATATTGTCCTTCGAAATACGAGAAAATATTAAATTTTGACTAGGTTGCTACACAAAACACACATTTGAAAACATTTCACGCTTGAAATTTATAAATAATATGCCATGTAGAGTTTTGCTTAATAGAAAAGGTTGTATTATTATTTGGAGAAAATTGACTCTGCTTGTATTACGAGGATGAAAGAATACAATCTGTTCATTTGAATCAATCAATACAATAGTCACAGATGAATAAATTTTAACCATAAACATAATATATTATGCATGTCACACAGTTGTAAATGGCAACTGCTGCGTTTATTTATAATTAAATTTAGAAAGTATGTAACTTATAATAATTTAAATCAAAAATCAATCTGAGCAAATTAATTCAATAGTTTCAAGTTCAATATTTTTTTACTCCCTCTAAACCATTTTGATTATCCTATGGTAAAGTAAATTGTTAAACACATGACTATTCAAAATATATTTGTAGCTTTTTTATGTTTCAACTTAAATGATTTCTGGTAATCTGTTGCAGAAGCTGACAAAAAAAATGATCAAAAATCATTAAAAAGAAATTTACAATCGCATCTGGTTCTATTAACTGAATGCCAAGCCGGTAATGATAAAAAAATGACATTGCCTCAAGGGAAACACAACGATGGAGAAACACTGCGACAGGTAACAATTTCTTATATAAGAGCTCAAAATTGCACCCTTACATATTTCCAATTCTCTTATTTGAATTAGCTACTCGACATATTTATCATTAAAATAATCTTCACCCATATGTTCTCAGACTGTTCTCGAATGTATTTCTTTAACATCCGATAAACTCTCAAGCACACCGCCATCCAGGCTTGTTCTGAACTTATTTTGTGTCGAAAATTCATTTCTTGGCAATCTATTGCCATTTCAACTTTTAGTAAACTTTATAATAATGTAGATTCCTGTTTCGTTTTTAATCTTTAACCCTTTGTATTCAATATTTCAGACGGCAGAAAGGGTTCTTAAAGAAAATTGTGGTGATGGCATAGTTGCACAATTTTTTGGCAATGCTCCTTGCGGATATTATAAGCAAAAATATCCAGCAAAAAATGAGGCAGGATCGATGGGAGCGAAGGTAAACGATTCCTCTAACTTTCGAAAATCCGTCGTATAATCTTAACAAAATATAAAAGTCTATTTTACCACTTAATCCATTTCATTGCCTCAGACATTTGAAAAAATACTGTTTATTGCCAATGCGAATAACATATAGTGATTCCGTGCTGACTCCTATTCCATCACAACGCTTTTATATTGCTGTGTTTATTATAAAATACAAATCCAACGGCATGAGAGAAAAGTATTTTACCATATATTATAATTAATATTAAATTAAATTAAAAATTGATAATTTAGTTATTCCACTTGGTTTATCACTAACGTGACGCGTTTCGCCTCTTCAAGAAGCATCTTCAGACTAACCGTATTGCAAGGTTATCCATTTCTTAGGAAAACTATGATTTTAATTCTTAAAAGGGTGTTACGAATTAAAATCATCGTTTGCCTTAGAAATGGATAACCTTGCGACACGGTTAGCTGAAGATGCTTCTTAAAGAGGCGAAACGCGTCACGTTAGTGATAAACCAAGTGGAATAACTAAGTTATCAATTTTTAATTTAATTTTATATTAAAAATGAACCTCCACAAAGTTAACGCCGAATCCATTGAAAAAAAAAAAATAGTATTTTACCAGCCTATTTTCTTGAGTCGTATCTACGGACAATGAATGCTTCACATTTTTTTAGTGTATAAATCATATAATTTAGTGTATAAATTTTTTAGTGTATAAATAAATTAAATATATTAAAATTGATAAACTTTGAATTTATCAGTTAATAGCTCTTACTTGCTAAGTGACACCACTCTTGATCTTGACCATTTGTCCTAGTGGAAAGGTATTTTTTGTAGTCATCCCACAATTTTTATAAAAGATCAAGGCCAGTTTCGCTCAACTGGTCTTGATCATGTATTATTAAAAAAAATTGTGCTTTATTTTTATTTTAAAAAATGTATCATACCTACATTACTAGTGTTATTATAAACTCAAAATACGATTCTGCCAAAGAATAAAACTATTGAAATTCAATTAAAGTGACAGGCACAACAGACATGGGTTAAATTTGGATTATTGAGATTTTGTACACTTCCATGTATTTTGTTCCACATGTTTTGTACATGTAAATACATGGAAGTGTACAAAATCTCAATAATCCAAATTTAATATTGAAATTCCATCAAGCACCCTCATTCGATGTCTTAAATTATTAAATTACAGACATGGGTGTTATAATTTTTGATCTTAGAATAATGTTTTACTAATAAATATATTGTTTGCATAACAATGTATTAATTCCATAAAATAATAATAAATTATTAATATGTAATTAAGAAATTTATTATAATTATATTTTTGATCACAATCATTCAATACTGACATCTTTCAACAATAACCATTACTAAAATGGCCTTACCTTTTTAGTTTTTAAAAACTCGCATGAGAAGTGTTGCAAGTTCAAAATAAAGTGACTCTCAATTTGAGTACATTCACCTCTGGTCGGTTCTGTTCAGCAATGAACTGAAGTCTCTAACCTAACCTTTTTCTTGGGCCTCTTTTCCGGGGTGGCGGGTCTGCCTTCGGGCTAGAAAAATTGAACCCCCGGACCCACAAAGTATCTTTACGACTCCCTTTGCTCCTGAGACTAATGAAAATATATTTATTTTGTTTAAGCTTAAATAGGAATAGACCTCTCTTTCTACTCATGTAATGCAGTCTTGGATAATCATCCAAATAGGAGAATTCCTTATATTAATGTTCAATCTATCATGAATTTGTATACACAGTGAGTGTACATGGTATTGTTAACCACTCTACCTGCAGGTTATAATATGAATAATACTCTATATATGGCACAAATCTACCCATGAAACATGTTGGGTGTGCATATATATTATCATCCCCATTCTAAAAAGTCCTATTTTGAGTGGTTTATGTATGAAAAGGTTATGTAAACGTCTATGTCAAAAATATTAGATTTTATGTGAACTTGATTTACACAACTGCATTTTACATATTAATTTTCTATTCTTCAGGTATTTTTCTACTATGCTCGGCATATATCAGGACAAGTGAAAAATGACACCCAATACAAATGGCTTAGCAGAAAAGAGTTGACGACAACATTACCGAGCGCCTATCATGCTTCCATCACAGATTTCCTTGTTGAGGAGACCTCATAATGTTTAAGTTAAGAAAACATTGTTAATTATGATGTTGATAGTTTAGATTTCAATTGTTTTATGTTTTTAATTAAGCTTACACAAGAAAAAAATACATTTCAATTTATAAGAAATATAGTTCCTGGTGTACCTGCTTTCGAAGATTGTTGATTTTTTTGTATTCAATTCAAATTGACCATCTTATAATTAATGACATAGAAGTCACATACTACTGGTTCTGTATACCAGCTGGGATATTTACTTACAATGATTTTTCATTGAATTTGTGTTGAAAAGCATGGAATATTAAAATGTAATCACTACCAAATTTGAATTGTTGAAATTTTGTACATTTCCATGTATTTTGTCACTAACGACCCGGGATTCGCCTTTCGGCATCTTCAGGTATTCGAGCGCACGAATGAACTCAAACTGACATGGCAGTAAATAGTTTATATCGTTTATATAAACCGTAAATTTTGAATGACAACACAATATTTTAACACTAATTTACTGTCAATCTTGCTTTACTAGCAATATTGATATAATTTAAGATAATGACTGAGGGTGCTTGATGGAATTTCAATATCAAATTTGAATTGT
The DNA here is from genome assembly GCA_022494535.1 of Himalopsyche phryganea. Taxonomy (NCBI): domain Eukaryota; kingdom Metazoa; phylum Arthropoda; class Insecta; order Trichoptera; family Rhyacophilidae; genus Himalopsyche; species Himalopsyche phryganea. The sequence goes on along the minus strand of JAGVSL010000126.1, from coordinate 1,547,082 downwards.
TGAAATTACATTTCAAATTTGATATTGATCTTAAATTATATCAATATTGCTAGCACATCAAGATTGACCGACCTCTACAGTAAATTAGTGTTCAAATATCGTGTTGAAGTCAAAATTTATGGTTTATATAAATGATTTACTGTCTGTCAGTTCGAGTCCATTGGTGTGCTCGAACGCCTGAAGATGCCGAAAGGCAAAACCCGGGTCGTTAGTGATGAAATACATGGAAATGTACAAAATTTCAACACTTCAAATTTGATATTGAAATTATAATCAACACTTAAAAATGGTAGGCAACACCAAGTTGTGTCAGAACAAAATACTCCTCTCAAATAAATTATCAACATAACAAATTTGAATTCTGAAAAGATGGGAGGAAACAAATTCAAGGATACCTAAAATTTGTGTCTTGTAAATAATTTCTCTCCCTTTGCAGTTGAAGTCTTCAGTGTCGATAAAAATATTGCAGGAATAGTGTAAATAGTAAATGACATAAAGAACATTTGTATTGGCTTTCATAGCATTTTTATTTGCTTTTTCCTTAACAGTTTTATAAATATGAGAGTTGACAACACAACAGTGTTTTAATTTAATTAATTGTCAAAACATTTAGCAATCTCAGTTATCATTATTTTTTATTGCAATTAAAACAGCACGATGACAATGGGAAGGCATTTCTCATAATATGTTAATATATATATTTATATATACGGAACTAATATAGATAAATTGTCAGAATGCTTCCTAAAATATGTTAAAAGTTAAAACATTTTTTAAAATTTCATAGATCAGACGATACAATTCATCAAGAGAAGGCCGAGCCACCGAACGTCCCTTGTCACTAGTAGCTAGTAACGCAACATATATGTAATACTGAGCAGCTATCATGCGTTTCTTTCTCTCAGGAGAGGGAGGAAAACTAGGGCGACGTTTATGCGTGGCAGAGCCCTTCCTTCGTCGTAGAGCTAAAAGGGCGAGAGGGTTGTGTCTAAAAATGACAATAATGAAATATCTTCAATTAATATAATATAGCATATTTACTCGCATACAAGTCCCAGGCAAAATTGAACACCTCAATCTCACAAGGAATACAAAAATAAAATGCCTGAAGTCAAACGGTGATTGATACTAAATTATTATTCACAACTGTGACGAATATTTGAAAGTGCATTTTTTATATTCATAATTTAACTATTAACACTTAAAATAATAAATTGTTTTAATATATTACACTATCGGTACGCCAAAACATATGTCAAATCAAATGATGGCATCTAAATGTCTGTATTAACACTAAAAATGTATACTTGGGAGCCTCGCAAAAGAAGTCAAGTCGACTGACTTGCGAGCGACTCGCCCGAACGGGTTCTCAGAATTATGCATTTATTTTCATTCGCATAACTCGTCAATCGTTTACGGTTAAAATAATCTATTCTACTGTCTGCAAATCAAGAGTGATGTAATCGGATAATGTTCAGGAAGCAAAATTGAAAAAGCCTTAAAACCTCGTATTAAATATGAATGAATCAGTATGAATGTATGTTTAAGATTCTACAAAATTCGTGTGTTGTCACACTCAAAGACGTTGAGGGATTATTATTATCTTAGACATTCTAAAGAATTTAACACCTACAAGCTACTGAGAATTTTTATTAGTGTCACTTCCCCGTTTTAAGACTTCATAGGAGAAATTAATTAAGTACAAAGTTTACCAAAATGCCATATAGGAGAGATATGTGTGGTTAAATTATTTTTAATATAAATTACTTACAATTTGATAATATCAGTATCGATTTTATACAATAAATACAAACCTACGTCGTAATAATTTCAAACAACAAAAATATTCACTCCGCGTCCGACGATTTCAATCGGTCGGCGTCCGTCGTTAAAATTTGAACGCTCGCTAGAAAAATAAATAACATCACTAAAACAAGATCGACCGCTTCGTCGCTGTCGCGTCGGTTGATCGAAACGATCAGCGAAGACTTAAAAGAAAATAATATATGAACCGATATCTTCTGTACAACACGGTACACTGAAAACAACAAATAAACCATTTTCCAATAATACCGTGCAAATAAGTTTGAAGCCATTACAATCTAACAGTATTATAATATAAAGTATGAGCACAGTCAGTCCGATGTCGATTTGAAAACTTTATATGCGAGTAAACATGGGCAGAATTTGCTTAACGTTACATTCTAGGTAAGACTCGATGCGATAACAATGCGTCGGGTACGATATTTACAATCAAAACGGGAGACTTGAACAGTCAACGGTGACCGAAGGAGGGGGCAGAGGTGCGCGGAGAAGACTGTCGAGGGTTAAGCTCTAAATACAAATGGCAACACGTCCGATCGGATTGTCGACGGTACAACGTAAGCCGCTCGACCGCTAAGTAACGAACACCTAAAGAATCATCGACGTCATTTTAACGAGAATCTCGACGGCGTCTCGTATAACATCACAAACTTAACATTCGTTTCAAATGTCAACGATTTCAAGACTAAACTTACGACGACAGTTTATCTTACACCGATAAAAATTACAATAACCACACTAAACTAAACCTTTCTGCACCAAGTGTTCTATATAAAAAAATAGTCATCATCAAACGGTGCTGAAAAACAAAGCACTAATATTTCAATAGCCATCTATAGTATAGAATCACCAATTTATCGATCTTTACAAGTCTAAAGATTCTATCTACCTTCATAGCATTATAATTATGCAACATATTTATTATGTCAGGATATTTTCCATTCAGATTGAGCATCGTCATTGAAAAGTTGAGATCTATTCAGTGACTCGGTCAAAAGGTCTAGTGAGTAACAGGGAAAGATCGCTTTTCGAGAGCGTAAAATTCGTCAATTTATATACACGGAGTTGTTTCATCGGTAATCTCTTTTTATCAAATATATCGTAATGATGGTGGCAGTTCCGCAATATTAAGAATGCCACCGTTGAGAAGCTGAACGCGCACGATGTTGCCAGATGCATGTGGGGCTCGGACCGGCACGCGGACGCCCGGGCGGGGGGAGGGGGCAGTGAAAAGTAGAGTGAGGTGTCATGTGCGGGCGTGAATGTGAGATTCAATGATGTTGATGATGTTTGAAAAGTTGAGTGGGATGTCGGGGTGGACCGAGGTGTGACGGGATGGGCAGGGTCCACGACGGGCGGGGTCACAGTGGTTCGCGTTGCGGAACCCAAATGCTGGGACCGCTCTCCGAAGAGATGACTTCCTTCACTTTGCCATAGATATCTTCCGGAGTGTCGCCTGTCACCACAGCTGAAATCGCAAAAATGCATTTATTATTATTGCTTTAGCAATGGCTATAAGTAAAAACTTGACAGAAAATTGTCTATCCATTCATTCTGGAAAATACAAAATCAGTATGTTCGGCATCAAATTATTATAATATTGGCTCCTGGTTGACGTCATTGGCTACGGTTACGGATGTTTCGGGTTTAAGTCCCGCAGCGGACAAATTCATGAATTGATATTTCAATCGATTTATGGATTTCTAATTTGAATTGTTGAAATTTTGTACATTTCAATGTATTTCGTCACTAACGACCCAAGTTTTGCCTTTCGGAATCTTCAGGTATTCGAACACACTCAAACTCGAACTGACAAACAGTAAATAGTTCATATATAAGGATAACATAGACAAAATATTTTCACTAATTCTAGGAACTACATTGATGCCTGACTTAATCCCAACACCGACCCTACATCAATGACCCTTATTAATCCTAGTTAGAAACCAAACGCATTAACAAACTCATAGGAGTTAGCCATTGCAGGTGGCCAAAAACCATATAAAATTAGATTACCAGTGATACCCACTTTTAATAGAATGGTGGGTTTTAAAAATGCAATCCGAAGAAAGCATAAATATACCTACCTTACTTATAAAAAAATAGTGGGCTTTGTCTGGGTGACTATGGGATGAATGTGTTTGTATGTATATTTATGTTTACTTCACAAACTCATCTCACCCAAAGGATACAATAACAGGGAGTTTGAGAGATGTTGTTTGTTTAAAATTGGTAATGAATTTTTTTTTTTTTAATCCATGTCCGCTCCCAATGTGGAGCATATGGTCTCCTAATGGAGGTATCTAAACAGAATTTTTCTACGAGAACTGCTTGTTACTCAGTTTTTTTTTTTATATGAATTTATAAAAGATAAACATTGTCTGTCAGTTAGAGTTCATTCGTGTTCTCGAATGCCTGAAGATGCTGTAAGGCGAAAGCCAGGTCGTTAGTGACGAAATACATGGAAATGTACAAAATTTCAGCAATTCAATTTTGATATTGAAATTCCATCAAGCACCCTCAGTCGATATCTTAAATTATGGATTTCTGTTCAGTCATGAATGTTTGTGATGTCTAATATTCCCTCCCACCCATCCGATACTAGAAACAGGGCACAGAGAGAGCGATTAGCTAACCACTAGTCCTCTCCTGGCCCTATCCTTCCATCCCTAATCTCTTCGAAAAAGAGAGGTTGAGCAACTGAGTAACTATCAGTTCTAGTAGAAAACTTCTGTTAAGATACACCTCCATTAGGAGGCCATATGCTTCACACTCGGGAGCGGACATGGTAAAAATAAAAAACTATTGAGCATTACTGAATGGACTCTATTAGTGTCCGGACTTCAATAAATTTGAGAATAGGACCGCAGGGCATCATTGTTCTTTACATTCAGAATTGCGAAAAGTTTTTGAAAGAAAATATTTTTAATGATTTATGAATATTGCAAAAAATACTCCATTTTATATAGTGAGAACATCAAAAAATTAATACAAAATATACACACCAGTAAAATATTCTGCAAATTCTTGCTCCATCTTTATAGCGCGTTCGTATGTCTTGCGGGCTTGCTCTTCGGTCATACGTTTATTCATTTCCCTGAAAATTTGAAACACAAACAAAATTAATTAACAAATCGAGAATTTGAAGTCATCAGTTGAATTTTCATGAGATAGGATGTATACATACATGACAGACTCCACACTCTTTGGTTTAAGGAATATGGCGATCGGATACAACTGAGCGACCTGAAGCCGCTTGATGGCATTGCCGCTAACATCCAGAATGCAATGTTTGCCCTGGAATACAAGAAATATACTTATTAGAATTTTGTACTGATCATATGTAGATGTCCCCATAACTAAAAGTTTGGTTTAAAACATTAAGGGCTAGACAGTCTTCGTACTCTTAAAAGTATCAATATATATAAAAGGATAATTTTAAATTTATATTATTTACAAACCCTCCCTTCACTTAAACTTAATTCCACTTGTGTTTAGTTAGGTTACTGAAGCACCAGTTGGCGGTAAGGAAATTTTTTCATCAAATATTATAATAAAGTGGACGATAGGTGTTAAACGATTAAGGACCCGAAATCAAAAGAATAATTTGATCAAAACAAGCATGTCACTTTTTTTTCTATGGATTTGGCGGTAACTTTGTGCATGTCACTTGTTTACCCAGATATTTTCTCAGAAATTCAACCTCGATTTTGTGCCCAAATTTCATTGTCCTTATTGTAGAATCTTCTCCTAGGAATAACGTGTCTTTGAATATAGAATATTTGTAGCGACACATTTTCATTTTTTACTCAAATAATCTAGTTTCTTATTGTTTATTTATAATCGTATATTGCAAGCTCGCTTGGTGTGTGCGAACTACCTATTGTTGTATTGATAGTTACCTTTTCCGCAACTTGTTTAACGGAGGCTACAGAAGTGCCGTATAGATTTTCATTGTACTGTCCGGCCTCGATGAAAAGATGATTCTGTATATCTCGTTCCATCTGTTCTCTGCTACTAACAAAATGATAATCTCTGCCATCAACTTCATATTCCCGTTTCGGTCTCGTCGTATCTAAAAAAGACACACAGATTACACTTTTTTTTCAATACTTCCAGCACTTTGACTCCCAATTGATCAGTACAGTTTGATCCCAATTATAACATGATAACTTATGTGTGCAACCCTCTCACATAAAATAGTTTATTGATTGAATATGTATTTACTTAGAAAAACTAAATTGCAATAAGTAAGGTAAACAGCTAAATATTTATAGCTCAACAAGAATTATATTACACAATATATGATAGCAGCAATTGCAACAGGCTACATAATGATCTAGCAAGTAATGAGCTAGGTGCATTTCAGCACTGGATATGTTCAGTCATGTAGCCAACATATAATAGCGACAACATTTAAGATAATGAATTAAAAATTTAGTTTTATGTATCACAAAATTATACACATATGAACGAACGCCCAAACATTAAATATTGGACAATCTTAAATAGGAGTTTGATTGATTTTGTCTACACTATGACGGAATATGAACTCAATTTCTAACCAAAATGGTACATCTGGAAAATTAAAAAAACATATAACTGAATCATGGAATTGAATGACATAAACACTAACAAATATGTTTGATCACTGCAAGGTTTAAATATTAGTATGTAAAATGTTAAACTTACGTGGCACGCAGCTTCCGAATTTGTCAGGGAACTCCGATATCAGGTCATCATTTACTCTATCTTTTAAAGGTCCAAGTATTATAACGGGTCGAGTATAACTAATAGTCAATTGCTGAACAGATTCGTACGATAACACAGCTTCTTCTTGACCTGCAAAGATTGTTTACATGGCATCACGGATTAAAAAAAGAGTATCTGTTAAAATCGAGGTATGAAATTTAATTTACTTTTGTAATATCTAATATCTCGGTACTGTGATGGCAAAAGGTTATAGATGCAAGTCTCTTCCATAAATGTTCCAAAATGTAACATCCGTTGATGTGGCAAAAGACTAGAGCTGCAATTTTCAAATTAAAAAATTATGAAAAGATGTGATTTCTGACAGTAAAAAACTAAATATTATTGAAAGAAAAAAATAGAAGAATTGTGTTGGTGTGCTAATTACGCCCCTTTTGGATATATATATGCTTTATTTTATGAATTTTCCTAAATAATAATTTTAACTTCATCCTTAAAAGGTCCAACTGATTTGAAAACTTGTGCCAACTGCGGATATAACACTTTGCCATCACAGTACCGGTCTAAACTTACATAGTGGATTTAAAAATCACCTATTGTGTCCGAAATAATTGTGAGATATATCGAGAAGAATGTGTATATTTATACAGAATAATTATGTGTACATAAAAAGACAATAAATTTAGATCTAATAAATATTTTATTTTTAATTTGGCTGTCATTAAAAAGAATAAATTTTACTGTCAATAATTCTGGTATTATATCGTTTGATAGCTAGGTACAGAAACTAAGGTAACTTAAATAGATGCACGTTTTGTTTCAAGCGTTGAAATTATTATAAAATCAGGATTACGGTTTGTTGTAAAATAGATTTTGTCAGACAACCCGTCCGCGACTTTCCACCGGTTAATACTTTACAATAAGAAACCGGCGTTGATTAATTTCAAGACTTGAACTCACTGTTAAATACTGTGATAAAACTTGCGGGTTTTATCACAGCACTCGTCTGGCAGACATTCGAATCATACTTTGACAGAGAACTAGTGAGGATAGAAAAATTGTAAAGGTGTCAAAATAATTACCAATCGATGTTTGGTGTAAGATAAAATTTGTCGGGTAAATATACATATTTTTCCTTTACTAAACTTATAACATAAAGACACTTAAAGCTGAGAACTACAAAAAAGCCTCCTGATGAGTAAACTTCTACATTTTATGAAACTGACTCGATAGAAAAAATTGAATGGATAAAAAATGAGAAAAACGTGAATGATATCCAACAACATAACTGTCTTTGCGAGCATGCACCAAAGTCGATGACCAATAATATAGATCGAACAAAAGTAACTAGCTGCTGAGAGTGCGGAAAAGTTTGTCTTCCGATCGAATAAAAGTAAAGATCGTATCAAAGCGGTTGCGGTTGCAAAATAATCATCGAATGTTGAAATCGTTTGAAAGTTGCAGTGCTCTGTTTGTCCAGCGTGCTGTGCTATTTGTTGCATGCACATCTGACATGCAAAATGAATGATTCATCAAAAATAAACCACAAAAGTCACGATGGCAAGAATGAAAACTAAAGAAAAATAATAAAGTCGCCTTACAGTGCTTCCAGTGGCCCTCGGTACATTGGTAATTGTTAAAATTATTGCGAAACAGTGACAGGAATCTCATTAGAGTTTGATATTAGGTTATGAAAAAATCATGAATAAAATCAGTAACATGTTGATAACAAAAATCACATCAATTTGTAAAAAGGTTACATGAAGAGAGCATAAAAAGTTGTTATTGAGAGTATGCATGTACAAGAGACTCTGAGTCACGAGTCGACCGTTGAGCGAAGAGAGGGGAGCCAACAGTCGGGAGACGACTGGAATGCGAGAGTTAACTACGCTCGGAGAGGTGAGAGGTAAAGAACGACAGCGGTCAGATTTCCGACGGCCGTATGGCAGCCCCGGATGGACGGTCCGCTTTCGGCGCGCGACGCCGGAGAGCCGACGCCTCGCGGAATGAATTATCGATCGTTCGTCTCTCCGACTGTTATTCGATGAGCATCTACTTTATCTAATAATAATGACAGGACATGATAACAATGCGGGAGTCCAAGGTGATTCTACGGCACGCGCAAACTACGCCTTACTCCCTTGCGGACTCTCGACGCTCGGCACTTACTGTCGTCTTCTAGATATATGAGCGTTATCTCCTCCATCAACGGAAGTTCCACTCGATACAAGATTTCCCCTACGTACAAACAACACAGTTAACTTAAAAAACTTGCAACACTCCGTCCGAGAGACAAGAGACAGAGACAACTACAGGCAACTAGAAGCACTGGACCGTACGGCACACTACTAGACAGTACGACACTGCACGCCGCGCTCGAGCGCAGCCACGCTTCGCCCCAATCGCCAGCCGGGTCTGTCGCGATTGCCAGCCGGGCCGCTATTCGTGTATTGCCTTTCGCCGTTCCTTCGCTCTGCATTATATTACTCAACGGAATCTATTTCACAACATTGTTCGACGACCCGTCATCGCTCGAGTGTCAACAGGCGTCGCAACAGCCAGTCTGAATATTCACCGACCGAATATTTCAATCGAGCGTCTGTCGAACAAAATTATTTCTCATCGGCTAGAGGGCCTCAGCTCTTAGAAACCGCCGTCAATCGCTATTGCCGGACGTCCTCTTTAATTTAAAACAATTTGCACACAGATAACCATCGTCCAAGGGAATATTAGAAAACCGGATTAAACGTTTTCCTTCCCAGTTCGATGTCATCGTGGAATGCAAAACGAAAATGATCATTAAATAATTTGCAAATCCTTAACGATAGAATTCGTTTGCAAAAATGATAAAAAGCGAAAAGCCTGCAACAAATTCATAAAATAAGCTGATATGAGGTGTTTAATGACAACCAGTATATGAATCAACCAACGGAAAGATGTTTCTAATAATTTTCTATAGAAAAACAATGCTGAGGGACAGATCTATCCGTCGCAGAGGCAAAAGTCGAGTTTACAACGATGCAGAGTCGACATCTAAATGCCGATAAGTATTTCGCCGGTTGCGTTTACGGAAATATATATTAAACATCAACGTATCAGTGTCACTAAAAATCACATATGGTTCATGGCTTACAAATACTGTTTAGAGTTATTTCAGAAGAGTCTATGAATAGTTCTAAAAAGGTCTACCTGCTAGTTGAGATTTTGAAAAACATTTAACATTATCTAATAGCACAATTTGGAAATGATTTCAATTATACGTCCAATTTGTATAGTAATAATCACTTTAAGATAGAATACATAAATTCAATAATGTGGGTGCGTGTATAATGTGTATAGATCGATTATTCGACAAATATTCTTTCGGTACATAACCTTCAATGTTCACTTTACTAGTAACAAAGAATTAATTATACGAATGCTACTATCGCTACCTGAATATAGAACAAAATATTGGGTGAGTAATATATATATTTATAAACGGCACACATTTTTGACCGCTTAATCCGTACCGCACATTTCAAAACACGTGTTTCATTGCATTCAAAAGAATTAAATTGAATGGAGGGGAAGGTCATCCCGACACCTACAGTGGAGTCAGTTGTTTTAAATTCAGTTTCCACAGAGGGTAGGTGACGTTGAAATCATCGTCGACACTAATACCTTTGGATGCAAATTCATATATTGATTGGTAAAAATCAAAACATGTATATTTCAACGAGTGTACAAATCCTCAGTGCTGAAGTGTTAATGCACTACCACTGCTCTACAGTTGACCATTAGATGTGAAGAAAATTAATTTTGAAAGTATTCAATCAAATTTAATGAAACACACGTGTGGAATATCTTACGTACAAACTTAGCGGTAAAAGACGATCTATTAATAATAATTTAATTTTAATTAAAAATCTATAACTATCAATCCACATTGAAATCCATTGAATGGAAATAGCCAAATTGAACAAAGTTTTCAATTGTTCTTCATATAACTCAATACTGACTGGCAGATAAGTACCGCAACATACCTGCAACAAATTATTTTGACATTGCAGAAGAATAATCATACAGAGAAGATAATTACTTGACAAAATTTCAATTACTCATTTCTGCCAAATGTTTGGAATTGTTAATCGGCTCGAAATAAGTGTATGTAAAAAGTATTCTGTGTTTTCTAAATATAAAACAAGATTAAAAAAAAAATTATAAAGGTACATACCTTCGGCGTTGGCATCATCCTGAGTATAGCAAAGCATGAAAGCTGTAAAGAAATTCATACAGATTTATTTTAAATATTACAACATTTTGTTTTTGATCATAGGTTCTCTCATATTTGACTACAATTTCAAATGCAATTATATTTATGTTAATGATCTGTCATTAAATTGATGACTGCACTCGAAATTAATTAAATCAATAAGACTAGATAATGGCACATTTAATGGTAATTAAGTGCAGCAAGCTTTCGCCTCCTTGCTCATTGAAATGGGTGGGCGAGCGAGCGAGAAGCATTCTTTGAGCCTGTTTTATTTTTGACAGCCATTTAATACATTCCTTTACATCGTAATATCGATATCTCAGTTCCTAGTCAAAAAAACAGTTTTGAGTTAATCTACCAGTACCAAAATGTAACAAGTGGTAGTCTGTGATTATTTTAGATTGACAGTGATTATAGTACTTTTGATTCAAACTGCTCCAACTACGAAAATCATGTGAAAACTTCTGAAAAAAAATAAAATTATGTTTATAATATCATAAATATAAATACATTTTTAGGTAATCCTATAATCTCATTAAAATCTACAAAAATAGATGTAAGAAACATAAAAGACTAAGCCTGCCCAAAATCTTGTGTCCTTATTATCTCAGAACTATGCTTTTTGAGTTCTTACAATATGGAACTAAGGTATCGATATTATCTTAAAGTTATTCTATTAGCTGACATTAGACAGCGTGTGCCCTCTATAGAAAACATTCTTTCGTTTATTATTGATTCAATGTATTTTAACTCTTGTGAAAATGATGACAGAAAGTGAAAGTGACAGAGTATGTCACCAAAGAAAGGCCAATTACTGTTTAATCTTCAAAAAAATTAATAGGTCACTGTTTAAGCACGCCACTGCCGCCCTATCCACTCATATACAGTAGACGATTGGTGGAATAGTATTATAAGTGATACATCAATCAACCAAGATGTTTTGTACATAGAGCGAAATAGTCTGAATTTGATTTTGACCTTGCAGGGGACTTGAACCCAGACCCATCTGATCGCTAGGGTGAAGCTCTTACCACTTGACCACAGATGCTGACCAGGTTAATAGATGTTACTGTCACAGAATTTGTTTCACCTTCGCAGAATCATGTTGTCATCATTTAACTTTTCTGTTGACACACTGTCAAAAACTAACAGATTTATTTTTAGTCGAGTAGGTTTTCCACATATATCCTTCTGTGTTAATACAGACATGTACAAGAAATGAACCTTCACAAAATAGACAGCTCTGCATCATATTCTAATAAATAGAACAGTCTTTATTCATTAGTTTTGATGTGTTAAATAGAAATGTAGACTAACGTTCTTGGTCAGAGCCGTCTTCTGATTTAGCGTCGTCTCGACTTTTCATGAAGGGGAATCGTCTGCTGAAAGATAATGTTTTCTTTTTCCGTTCTAATGTTGATTGTTGCTGGAAAGAAAACAAAAATATGTAACAATGATTTCTGAATGAGGTTTCAATTAATTTCAATTAATCATTTTTATTGTTGTCTTTCTCAAAGTTTCATTTTATCTAAAATGATTTTACAATAATATACATTCATTGCCTTTGTGTTAATATTACAATTGCTGCTTTTATGTTAATAATTGCATAAAAATGCAAATGTCCAATTAAATATCTTCTTTTAAAAAATCCACATTATTATATAACACACAATGTTAACATTTCAATCCTATGGATTAACTATAATCATTTTTTACTATAAAACTTGGAAAACAGTAAATAAGATTAATGATGTATTTTCCACTATTTTATTAAAAGATCAGTGATAATTACAGTTGCAGGTTGTCCTTGGAATTTGACTTGACGGTCTCGTGCCCGTTGTTTTCTTTCCCAGCGTCTCTTCGATGGAACAATTCCAATTACTTCCGTCTCGGTAGACCCGTCGACAGCTATGCGTCTGAAATGCCAACAATACAAATTGACTCGTCAGATAATAAAAATGTCACATTGTCTACAAGGGATGTAAATAAAACACACTCTATCAGAAACGTATATATTTTTTTATCCAAGATATTTTGAAACAACTAACTTCTTTAAAATTTTAGATGATTTTATAATAATTCAATAATTGTCACCACCACATTACAAACAATACACTTTTTACTAAGCTTCTTCTATCTTAGAGATTCTCAATTAAATCTTTTTTTTAAATGAACTGCATATTTCGGTGATACCGATGCGGTTATCTACAGAAACATATTGATAAGAGTCAGATTATGATTAAAATAAAAATAAAAAGTTTTTATCACTTTCATTTATTCATTACAAAACTTGTAATCTGATATTGACAACTGAGTTGGTTGGTGTAAATGAAATTTAATGAAATTAATATATAAAATTAAAATTGATAACTTTATTATTCCACTGGTTTATAAAATTAATTGTAAAAGATAAACTTGACTACATTACACACGTAAAATATTGCACTGTGAAACCAATTTATTATTTTACATTGTACAAATCAGCCAACGCGGAAGTCTGTGGCCAAGTGTTTTACATTGTTGACTTTGGTTGCGGGTTTCTCATGTTGGAATCCTGGTATAGACTGCTACATAAATTGATTTTTCAATCTATTTATAGATTTGTGTTCAAAGGCAAGGATGTCTAAATTCCATACAACCCATCCAATTCTAAAAACCAGGGTGTACCGAGTAGTTTTGAGCGGCCCATTAATGTCTTTAAATTGTTGGTAATTTGAGAATCACTTAATTTTTCATCTTGAAATTCCTTTTTCATTATGTTAAATAGTGTATATCTAAATATTGTATTGCGGGGGTTCATTTTGAATTATAAATGTGGACCTTCACTACACTACACTACACGATAAACTCCATTAGAAGTCCATATGCTCCACATGGTTACCAAAAAACATTCAAACTCAAGTAAGTAAAATAAATTACACCCATCACTCAATTTACACGGTTTCACAAAATGGATTATAGAAGATTTCTTTTTCTCTCTAATTTCTTTGAATACACCTACAATAATTGACGTTTTAGCCACTAGTCCACCACACATGTCGTGAGTATTTGCTGAGGGCCCATAAAGATACATTATTACAAGTTGAAATTACCTCGCTTGCCACCATTCATCGTCAGAAGCATTTGTGACATGCAGTATATCTCCATATCTGAAGGGGAGTCCTCGAGATGGTAATCCGTCATCTCTTATTGGATCATAGTCGAATAGTGCCCTGAAATCAATTAAAACAATGAGAAATTAATCAATTAGAAATAAACTTTGTGGATAAATTGTCGTAAAGAAAATATTATGTAGAAATTTCTTATCCCAAACCTGTAGCAGTCTCTAAAAAGTGTATATCAGATTGAATCCCAGCATGGACACTTTTATGAATTGATTTGTATCAAAAGCAAGGATGTCTGTGATGCCTAAAATTCCCTCGCGCCCATACCCTCCTAAAACCGCGGCATAACAAAAGCAATTAGATAGACTGGTGTTGTCTTCGCTCGATCCTACTTTCATAAAACAAATCTGTAACCTTGCTATAATTTTTTTGCCTTCCGGTTAGTCACATGGATAAAGGTTTATTCATCATCACTATCGTTCTCTTCGCTTAATGTGTAACGCTTTGTTAAATGACTTCAACAATTGCATCTAAGCAGTCTTCATTTGCATTGTAAATTTTAAATTGTTATCTATTGTCGGAAATTCCAAAACTAATCAAAAAAATTATGGATCGAAATTAAATTATGTATCTTGCGAAACGAACTTAACAATCTTACCTAACGTATAGAGTTTTCTTTTGAGACGTCCTAAGAAGGGTGTGATGCTGCTTTAATTCATTAATGCGAGCTTCGAATCGGTTATAATCTTGAGGCTTGTAAATAACTGTCAAGGTGACATGCTGTCCGGTACTCTGAAACAATTTTTAAAACAAAATTAGACTGGTCTATGTATATACTAAAAATCTGTATAACTTTATCTTCTTTCACCAACACTGTCCGCTGGGACATTATTGATCGAAGATTCTTCCAAAGATAGTTTTCAACTGCCTTCCAAGATGCCAAGATGCAAGTTGAAAGGAATGACAATCATTTTGCATTCTCTCCTGATGTGCGCGTTCCCTTTTCAACTACACATAACTCAGTATAAACCCTTCGAAGGACCATTTAGACATCATATTTTTTTCAGGCATGTTCAGTGGCACACTGTTATTTTAAAGTTTCCGCCAAATCTATCAAAAATATCAAATAGCTCTGACTATAAAATAACGCATTTCTAATTCTCCATTGTGTTTGGAGTCTTATTTTTCTTTGTTATTATGAGCGTGAAGTTTTACGACATGATTTTTAGAGATTCGCAACACTTGATATAATTTAATTTGAACATTAATTTTATCAAAAGTTAAATTCGACCACTAACCTTGAGGGCTTGAGCTGCCTGTTCGTGGGTAGCCCCCGCGAGGTCCGTAGTGTTAACTCTCAACAATCGATCGCCTCTTCTCAAATTTCCGCTTCTCTCGGCGGGTCCTCCGGAGAGCAAGAAGGATACAAAGATCCCTTCGCCGTCTTCTCCTCCGACAATATTGAATCCCAATCCGTTAGGACCCTTCTCCAGCTCCACTGTGCGGACGGGTTCGTCGGCTATTCCGTCCGGAGCACCTGCCATGTGCAGAGCCAGTGTCGAAGCCCTAGCTGAATCTAAAAATAAAATTCAGCATTAATAATCAAAGAAATTTTTAAAAATATTTTTACCATAAATAACTCAAAAACAAGTTCAAATACTAGTATTTTTTGAAAATTAAATTAATAATATTTGAAATCCTTTGGATTTTTTTCTGCAATTTTTTATGTGGGGTTGTTATACGACCGAAATTGAAATAAAATTGGCCAAATCAGGTAGAAAGCATCTATTTTGAAAACAATGACAAAACTGAAGGGAAATGCTCACCTTATGTCTTAAGGTGAGCATTTACATCATTTCTAAATAAGTACCGTTATAATGGCATAAATTTTCGCACCAACATAATATTTTATCAAATAATTAAAATAAATGTACACAGATTTAGTGATATTGACAAATATTGCATCTTGCTCGATAAAGCAAATAGATCAAATGAACAATATAAGAATGCGCCGTATAACTAAGAAATAACATCTCCTGGGGAAATGTTAATTTGTTTGAGAAATCGATTTGGACATTAAAAAAATGCTCTAAAAATATAGCAATCTTATTTACAATGTTCTTTAATAGATTTAATGGGATTATTACACAAGAATAAAGATAAGTTAACTAGAATGATATCAAAAAGTATTAAGGCCATTATCTCTAGACAATACTTCGGGTACTTCAGGAAATTTTGATGCATTCCTAATTCAAATAGAATAGTAATAATTCTTTGTGTTACATTATAATAGAAAAAGAAACTTACGTGAGGGTGAATGCGCTGTTGACGAGGGCGCCACTCCTGTCGGGAGAACAACAAGAAGGACTCGCTCTCGGGTCGCCTTCAAAGCACTCACTGCATCCTCGTGCGTTACATTTTCCAGAATTATATCGCCATTCTAAAACACAAAATAATATGATTTTAGAATATGTACACACTTTGACTGCTTAACTCAAATGGCAGATATTATATACTATGAAAACTCAGTTGAATTTTTGCACTGCGGCAAGTCGACTACGTGTAATGTGATTATGACTGGATTACTGTTGTCAGTAATGACTGAAAGATATTCGCAGTGACAAATACACGAGTTCCTTGTGATTCCCGGGGGTAATGTTACGTCAACTTGTTGCAGATAAAAGACAAGGCATCCATACAAAAACACAGGTTCGATGCGCATACTGTCCTGACAAAAAAAATTTATTGCCATATAAATGAAACATTTTATTTTAACATTTATATAAATTGAGAATTTATAAATTAATTCACAAGCATTGGTTAGTTGACAAACCGACAAAAAAATTCATTCAATTCAGATTCATCTTACATTTCACTTTCAAAGTTACTTTTTTAATAACGTACCCGAATGCTGCCGCAGACAAAGAATCAATTGTGAAGAGACGACTCACAAAGCATGACATGTCAGAGTTAAATCACAGCAAGTGATGTAGTTTCACGATATGGACACTAGTGTGGGATGTAACTCCATTGTCTGTTGCAAAGCATCATTCATACCCACAGTTTTATTAACCTCAGTAGAGCTCATTACGGGATTCAAACCCTTGATTGCAGAGCAGAAATTTAGAGGATTACCACTCAGCCATGGCAATTGTAACGATTTAACTAATTCTGTAAAAGAATAAGAACACACCACTGTATTTTTGACGGCGAGGAGTTTATCCCCAACACGCAATCGCCCATCCTGGTGCGCAGCTCCTCCCGCCATGATCTTGGTGACATAGATACCATTGTCTCCGGGGATGTGTTGATTGCCAACGCCGCCTGCTATGCTGAACCCGAGCCCGGCTCCGCCCTTCAGCAATTGGTACTCGATTCCTGCGAGGGGACCTCCGCTTTCGAGATGCGCCCCCTCTCCGCCCCCATCTCCGTTATCTGCACCCATCCGCCGGCAGACTCTCTGTACATTATCAGAAAATGATTAGCATCTTGTATAACATTTGCTTCAATAATCTCTTTTATAATATTATCTTTCAATCCTATAACTAAAATAATGTATCACATTCATAACTTGCAAGACTTCATTTACTTTAAATTTTCGAGTCAATTTTCTCATGCAGTAGATAAAGACGTCAATAAGAGGTCAGTATATTTCCTCTCAAAAAAACGTGATGACCACATCACACCCTAAGAAGATTATCCTCTTTCGAAACCATAATTGATAGTCAAATTCCCTGATTATTCCATGCCCCTCAGCAAAAATCGTTTACATTCAGACATTCTTGAATCTCATTTAAGAATTGCTTCCTTTTATGTTCATCTAGCCTATTTGGCAGTCTATTTGATACCGGTTTTTAGATTTGAAATTTCGAGAAGTGTAACAATAGTAATAACAGAGCTTATTCTTGACTGATGTTCCTTGCATTTCTTACATAAATTAACATTATTAAGAACTGAAATTTTTTAAATCTATGATGCAAATATGATTCTTTGGAAAAGGAATAATCTTGTCATGTATATATTGTGTAATAATCAACCGTTTATAATGATCAATAACTTGATCTATTATTATAATTCCTTGAAACTCATTCAGAGAGTGTCATGATTTACCGGTTTCAATCATTCTTATCGAAAGGAGGAATCTGTATATTATATTTAATACAGTTTGGAAGTAAATTGTCTTCAATACTATCTCTATATTTTCTTTTCGAAACAATAAAGGGGAGTAATAGATAATTTATTAAAAAGCATGGATTCTAATCTATAGTATGTGTCACTCAACCAGTCCAGTGGTTTCGTTGTATGATGCTTCAGATGTTAAATGTAGTAACGGCTAGCGAATGGATTGATTCTAATAATGTGTAAAACTAGCGGTTGACTTTTTTTGTACATTATTATCATGGTGATTTTTTATAATGTTAATATATTGTATGCATTAAAATCGTAAAATAGCACAAGGTTAGCTACTGTATCAAGACGAGAAGTATTTGATATAGAAGGGAGCAATGAAAACTATATTAGATTAAATCTAATATATTAATATACATTTTAGCAAGGCAAGATGAATAATATTGCTTCATTCAATAGAAGAAATAGTATTCCGCTATTCGGTGGTACTATTTGAAAGGAAAAGTCGTGAACGTAATTACAAAGCTACAACTGAGAGATTAGGATGTCATTGTTATTAATATAACTATTAGGTATCTGGCGGAAAATCAATTTTGCATTACTGAAAAATGTGTAAATACAAGGAAGCGAGAAACTATCTAAGCGGAGTTTATTTACTGTCGATAAATAACAGATGTTTTGCGAGCAAATATTTTTATTTGCTCAGTTGTATTTTCAGAAGGAGAAACAAGAGCAAACCTACAATTTGTGTATACCTAATAATAGCTTATATATACAAGAAGACATGTAAAACTTCCAGGTCAGAATTTCAGATGGTAGTAAAACACATTGATTGTTTCCTTATAAAATACATATTCGAAATAAAACATTTTAACCTAGATTTTAATGTTTGATTGAGTTTGGGCTGAGTGCCAAATTATCTGAGATATAAAAACAGATACATAAATATCAGATAGATTTAAACTATGTAAAAATTTCCAATCCAACAGTATTAAAGAGGTATTCAGAATTGTTTGGATATCAAACAGTAAGTATACCGAAAATAGTAATCAACTCCTAAGAATTCGACGATATAATTAAATCAAAATGATATATTAATACTGGTTTCATAAATCACACAGCCAAACAGCGATGGCTATAAATAATGTTTTAGTTTGCTTTCACAGTTTTCAAAAAGAAGACTGCAGGTATTTGAATCTAGGAAATGAAAGTAATAGATTATATTATACACAATAAATTATGAATAAAAATGCTTTCCAAGAAAGCAAGGATTACTTACATGTTTACAGTATGACTCAGCAATATATTGAGAAAACATAAAAGGCTGTCATTTCTTTATGATAATAAAAAAAAAATTCAACATTCATTATTGATAAATGTATACCATTCTTATAAATATTTAGACCTATTATAGACACTCAAAGTGAGACGTTCAAAAATTATCTACAACACTAATAGGGGTAGCGCAATTAATAAATCAAAAAACCAATTCAAAATCGTCATACAAGTAGATACAACATTGTGGAAAACACAAACACTATCAACTAATATCATCACACAAAAATATTTCTTTCAACGTAAACTATCGACATATCAACAACTACAAGCGGTGCTCACCTCCCAAATATACATATAAATAAAAATGTGCAGTGTATCGGTGGGTATTAAAATAATATTTACAAACATTTTAAATACGAAGCGATAAATGTTAGCGACATGCATAAACCCCGTTCCCGAACCAAACGAACCTCGGCAACCGGTCGCATGCGACGGACAGGACTTCGAAACAATCCTGCACCGATAATAGAATAAATACAATATGCAAAAAATGAGGATGGAATAAAATGGAATAAGCGCCATGAAAGCCGTATCGGGGTCGCCATCCACTAAAAATCCAGGAATATAAAGTATCGATATCGACAAAAAATTAGTACATAGTCCACTAATCGAGAGAAATATACAACAGCTAGGTAGTCAATACACATTACATACAGATTTCTTTCCAAAAGTCGATCTACAGCTCCGAATGGAGCGGGTTAAACATTACAAACTTTTCGAAATAAATCTTTTCATTCGATTCAGACCAGAGAATTTCGTTATTATTTTATTGCCAATATGATTTCAATGCCGTTATTAAATTTCAAATACTGTATGAGTAATAACTAATCATAATTTTAAATTTATACACTTATTGGAGTGTTTACAAACATAACGATGAAACAATAAAATCACAGATTGAGAAACGTATTATTTATATCTTTTTGCAGACATCAAATTATCAATATTTATTCAGACACACTCTATCTATAAATCTTGACAAAGCAGACAAAACAATAATATTGAGATAATTGTGTGGGCAAATATTTCAAAATAAATTCTTTCTTCAATAATCTTGAATTTGTCATTTTGTAATCTCAGTCATATGAATACTGACAACCAACTAAAAAGCAGTGGAAGTTGTATTGTAATATCAGTAAGAGAAATGTCAATTTCAATCAATTGTACTATAAGCATTATCCATACGGCAATCTCAATTTTGTATGGATTGTTACAGACGAATTTCCCTGGTCGCTTCCCATAGACATACAAAATAAATCAGTACATCATGACGAAGAGCCGGCATAAATAAATAATATATAATAACACGCCCTACGGTACACAACTACTGGCCGAAAGGTGACGGCGGACCAACCAATTTAACGTTGGCTCCGGCCCGTTTCAGGGCGTCGACGGCCTCAGCATGCGTGACGTCGACCACCCGCGTCTCGTTGACGGCGAGAATGACATCGTTGACCTGCAGGGAGCTGGTCGCGGCGGCTCCGCCCGGGATCAGTTTCGTGACGTACACCCTCGAGTCACCTGCCACGTGTGGATTGTCCGTCCCGCCCGCGATGCTGAAGCCCAGCCCCGCTCCGCCGGCGCGACTCAGCACGAGAGTCTCCCTCCTCCATCCCGGGACGTCATCTTCCGCCTCGTCGGTGACATCAGTGCCCCCGTTCACCTGCTTCGTCGACGTGAGTAGGTACCAATGATAACATGTTGTGATAATATTTTTAATGGAGATATTATTGAAAGTGTGGATTCAAAATACCAAAATTTTGGTACATCTGTATTGCAATTTTACAAGAGCATGAATGTTACGACTTACAATAAACGATAATAAAACTTTGAATGCATAAATAAAAAGGTTTTAGTAAATTTCAGAGCGGAAATAATGTAGTATTTATAATGAAAAAAATGGGGTATGTCTTTTTGATAGTATTTTATGTGAATCTGACTGAGAGCAGATGAAAACCAATATATCTTATGTGGAACGATCTATGTTAAACCCTAGCCAAGACATTAGTTGAGTTATGTTCGTATAAAATAATTGTGAATATAAAAATACAGTAGAATCACACTGCGTGAATCAACGGGTGCAGCTTAACTGAGACGTTTCAAAAAAAAAAAAATTTTACAACCGGGTCACATACAGAAATAACTAAGAATTTTAAAGTAGCTCTTTTGCACATGGAAAGAGAAAGCAAACAGATGTGATTTATTATTTCATTTCTTTCAAGACTCTTATGACGAAACAAAGTGTAATCGAATATTCAAAAACATTGATGAATTTTTTGCTTTGAAATGGTTATGTTGGTACACGACATTGCAGACGATGGCGCTGTTATCTCACGGCTATTAATTGGATTTTTACTCAACTGTCGAATATTTTAAGAGAAATGATTTAACATTTTGTTTTCAAAATATTTTTAATGCCATATATTTATTATTTATTTATATAAACGAAACGAATATATTTCCAATGTAAATTAGTGGATATTTATGCAAAACTAATCGTTCAAGATTTCAAAGCATTTTCAAATCCTTGATTGAAATATTATTAAAATAGTGATATAACACTGTGAACAGCAAAATGATGTTATTCGCTGAAAGAAATAAATATGACGATTATTCGTAGCAGAAATTGTTAAAACTTGGCTAATCCATATTTCTTTCAGAACACACGTCTTTGGAAACAGTGTGTAGTAAGTAAGTATTGAATTTTTTCCTACATATTACATGTTATAATAGATCATTCTGTTAATACGTTCGGATGGGCCTGTAAATCTTTTGACCAGTATTTTGATTCCCATCTGCCTCAGTAATGTCTAGGTTTAACCTAATATAAAACTTATTTCAATAATGATAATGAAATGTATGCAAGTTTTAGTTTGGCTTCAAAGCTTTACTTATATTTATGACCAACCTATGAATTAATCTGTTTATAAGCAACTTGTCCTGTGTATGTGGTACTGCAATTTAAGCATTGTAAATAAATTCGCATATAGTGTATACTTTGGTGATTTGAACAGCTAGGAGCTTATAGATCTAAATGTATATGACTTGGCTGAATATCGCAGGCACTTAAATACTGATAATTTCTGGTTTTGGCTATAATTTGGATAACTCAATAATTGTATTGAATATCCATACCTGTGCCAAATATTAAAAATTATATCATTAAACTCGAATTATATCATAAAAAATTACCCGTTAACAAACATTAGATTCAAACGAAGTGAGCATAGTAGCAAGAAGAGGACATCTATTTTCTATTTTCCAATCTCACTAACAAAAAAAAAATTTTAGTCCTTATACGCCATTAACAAGTCAGATCCAAGTGAAGCGATCATAGGCAAAAGTTGATAGTTTACGGTGTGAAAACCTTATTTGGTTTTATCAGTAAAGTAGTAGCTCAATAAACACTTTTTATTTCCGTGAATGTGAAGGAAAATTCTGATTTACAATAATTTTCTTTCCTTAAACGGATATATCCGTGTGCGAAAGGAAAAAGGTTTTCATACTAGTATCGTCAGATTATTCAATTTACTTTCTCAATATTTGTTAAAATAAACACTCTTTTCATCATTTTCAGGAAACAATCAAATTAGTTAGCAATAATTGTTACTTTGAACAATACTTTGTTACTTTTGCTCATCATTGAAAGAAATAAAAATATGAAAAATAAAATACGAGCCATTTGTGTTTTATGGTCAATGCAATTTCTCTAATCATCAAATACGCATATCTGCACAATAGCAATTACTTTTAAAGTGCCTGCATGACTTGTCAATATTTATGTAATCTTTAATGGGAACTTTAGTTACTACTACCATATAACAATTAAATAAAGATGCTACCTAAATATGTGTACATCATTGATGACATAAAAAAAAATGAAGGCACAAGTGTGATGCAAAATACAAATAATTATCACAAAAAATTTATGGGTGGAATTTCTATTATCAGTATTTTTTAAACGTATTATTATATTTTGTAGAAAGTGTAATATTTACAAGGTATAAAAGTCTGGTATCTATAGTTAATGCATTTTTATCAGCAATTATCAGACGCACCCAGAATTTAAAGACACTGCAAACATAAAAAAACATGTGTCTTATAAAATTTGGATTATTGAGATTTTGTACACTTCCATGTATTTTGTCACTAACGACCCGGGTTTCGCCTTTCGGCATCTTCAGGCATGGATGCCGATGGAGGTCAGGATGCCGAAAGGCGAAACCCGGGTCGTTAGTGACAAAATACATGGAAGTATACAAAATCTCAATAATCCAAATTTGATATTGAAATTCCATCAAGCACCCTCAGTCGATGTCTTAAATTATGTATCTTATAATCAATTTAATGCGGTATTTGTTATTTTAAATACTTATGAAGTATTATTATTTTTACTGTTGAGTTCTAAAAAAATGTTTTTATTAAATTTAAAATGAAGAAAGGGAGACTAAAATTTTAGGATGAATCTTGCATTTTTGAAGAGAAATAAAACCATTAATTTCGTGTATAGCGGAGTGGAGTGATAGGGTAAAAAATAGGTATTTGAACTGTACAGAAATAAACAAAATCTGCACTCAAATTACCATAGTATTTGCATAATTACCTCCGTATGTGTGTGCTTGTATTTCATTCAAACAAAACCAGTTAATTATTACTAGCATTGGTAACTCTATACCTAATAAGGCCATGGACAACCTAGCTGTATGATAATGAATGCAGCACATTTATACATATTGAGCATAATATTTACATCAATAACTAGTATTCGGATGTATATTTGAATATTGTCAAGCAATTCAAAACTCCCAACAGTTTTAACATTGGAACACACTTTAAAAGAGTAATGCTTTTGTAATTTAATTTTATATTGATTTTAGATGAAATACATTTTCTATCAATGCCAATTATTCACTTCTATACTAGCAGTCCAAGATTAAGATTTTCATTCAATAAACAACTAGTTACAAAAATACATTTTTTGGTCTATGACATATATGATTTGCTTTCTTTTGTTGATTCACTTTGACACCACATTGATGGATAGTTAATTATTCGAAATATCTTGAAGTATTTAATTAGTTGTTTATTTCCAGAGAAAATTATCCAGTTTAACCAAATAAGTTCATTTTACTTCAGAAGCTAATGATGGGGAAATTAAGTCATTATGAATTGACTTAGTTAATGATGTTATGCAACAGATACATCAAATTGTTAACTGTAGAGATAATCATAACAAATTTACATCATAAAATATATTGGTTGCAGTATGTGAACTTTCATAATTTACGTAACTCCATAAATGGGTCTGAAAAACTAAGCACAATTCGTAGGATGGACAGTAGAAAATGTATAATTCTACCAAAATAGCATAAAAACTCTTGGTATTGCACATATCGATACTGAATAAAAAAGAAATTCAATTTTGACAATTGCAAAGTAGGATATCAAAGCACACAATGTGATCTTTTGTCATGTTTCTTTATCCAAATTCATTCATTTTTAGTTCTCAGTTAGCAATTGCATATTCAGATTATTTATCAACTATTTTGTTAATATATCAATCGGCCAGTTCATTACTCAGACAAACTTCAAATAACCCATATTGAGATAATTTGAAAAGCAATATACGAATGGACCCATAAATCAAATATTGATTTATACTCTAGATTCATACATTTAATAAACAGATGTTTAACGACTAAGTACTTTCCGAGTATAGTCAGTAAGGTAAACGGCTATAATATTGACCTAGGCGGCTATATGGACCTATTTCAAGTAATTCGTTAGAACAGCGAGGTTTGTTCTAGAAATTTCTAGAACTTTCTTTCTAAATTGCCGTTACAATCTCGGCTACAAAGAGTCAAAATATTTAGTTTCCAGTTATTCATTCCTTTTTGGTAGGTCAGAGAAAGTGCATGGACGTACAGGAATACGACAATTTTATCAACTTTGTTGTCAAATAAGTTAAGGAATTACATATTTTTACACTGCAATTTTAAAATTTTTTTTGTTTGTGATCAAAGTTTATTTTTTCTTTAAAATAGTTGAAGTTTCATGTTTAATATTTTTAAATGATTTAACTGTTTTTTTTTATATAAGTGCTTAAAATGCTAATTTATTAGCGGTCAGAATTAGGAGCATGCATAATTATTGGATGTATGTATTATTGACCTACGGTCAATATAAGAACTCTTAAGTAAAAAAAACTATATTATTAAAAAACAGTGTGTATTTTAATATGCCATGAAATTTGTTTTGTGTTGAAAATAAACAATTAACTGAAGTTTTTGTTAACCTAATTCTTATGCTTATAGTTTTGTGTACAAATGGAGAATAATGTTTAGGTCAACATAACATAACATCCCTAGGTCAGTAATGTGTACAGTTTACGTCCATATTAAAGCTACTTTACGATCAAGGTAATTTTAAGCTTTTTCTTACTTTTTTTATGGGTGGTTATACTTATTTGGTTATGAGTGGTACCAACTGGAAATGGCCTGAACGAGAGGCTCAGTGCATGTACCCCCTACAGGATGTAATTTCTACTACCGCTGAGCAGGAGCTTATTAATTTTATTAATTCCATTAAGGAAATAGCTGATTTGAGAAGGCAGTAACTAGAGCGTGATCATAAAAGTGAAAACTTTACAGTATTCATTTCAATAAAAGAAAGTGCAAAATTTAAAAAAAAAAATATTTTTTATATTTTTTGTTTTTTATATTAAGCACAAGTACATTTACTATTTATTTTGCGTAAGGAAAATCGCTTATTGTTTTTGTTAATAAATTGTATATATATCTGAATCCAAACGAAAATGTTTATTTATTTTATATTGAAATTCAGTTAGGTCAATAATAGGTTCATCACGGGTCAATATAGGACACCGAAAATTTTTGCTAGGTCAATATAGCATGCACATTGTCTTCTTAATTAATTTGTAATAATACTGAATTAAAAGTGATTATCAACAAGCAAACACTATTTTTCTGTGACAACAAATTAGTGAACCAATGCAAAAAAAATTACACCATTTAATTTGAGAAAATATTGAAAAGTTACATGCTTGAACATGACATGTGACGCATAGGTCAATATAATAACCGTTTACCTTAGAAGGATATTTGGAAATGCCCTTTTACTGGCCCAGGAATATCAACAATATCAAGATTTTGTTTAATTCTTTAAAAGATTATCTGCTTTAGCAATTTTTTGGTGATATTTTTAAGTTATCCGAGTAATGAATCAGATAGAGGGCAAAATTTTACATATAACTGCATATTTAACTAAAAAATTTTTTTTTTGTAGTTGTCTGAGTAATGAACTGGGCGATTAATATTATTGAGAAAATTATACAAAATTTTATGTAAACATAGTTTAATGATTTATCCCATTGAAGTCAGACTTTTCATGTTTTTTTTTTGCTTTGCCGTTGACTTTATTTTGTGAGGCATCTTTCACAATCGTAAAAGTAATAATCCATAGGTAAAAATTTGATCTAGAGTAATTCTGAGATTCGGTTTAGTTATTGTATACATTGTTGAAGTGTTTGGTAAGCAAAGTTTGATGAAAAATTTGTGACAGAACTCAATTGCTGATAAATGGTTAACAACGAAAGAGGCCCACACGAAGAATTCAAAGAGAAAACTTAATTATGACTAGTAAAAAAATGTGAGAACTCTATTAAGATCATGATAACGCTAACTAGACCAGATTTTTCTACACTGTAAATAGATTACGACATTAGTCAAATATTTGACATGGTATGTTTCTCTCTTACTATATGTAGTGTAAATAAAAGTAAGGTATGTTTTTATCAACTTCTAAAAATGATTTCGGTAATTGTTACTTTAACTAGAACAGAAAATAATACACCATCTATCATAACTGATATTACCGAATAGAGTTGTAGCGATTGTTACTGTTTGAATACTACAGAAAATAAAGTTTTAAAAAAATTCCACATTCAAAGATTTAGTAAATGGCATTGTGCTCTATAGCAGCGTTTTTCAAATGGGGTTTCAATAAGAATTTCCTTTTTTTTTAAATATTGTAGGTGTGGTTATATTATATCCGGAGACGAGTAAAATGTGATTTGGAACAAATAGAAAAAGAAGTTTCGAATATTCAAATTGCATATATTGCCGATATATTCAGATAATTAAATGACATGTTTATTACTCCAAAGAAAACGTTTTAATTCGACTGTGAAACGTTTTTTATGTGATTCACTAAAATAAATTAGGGGTTCTGCGATAATTGGGAAACGCCCTCAATAGCTATAAATAATTACTCTCTGAAACAGATTTAAGAACACTTCCTTGCTTAAACCGGAATAAAATATCACTCAATATTATTAAATTCCAAATAAATTATTGATTCACTAAAATCTAACCAAAATATACCTATTATTATGAATTAAAAGTAAAATACCCATATTGTTATTTTAGTATTGTCAAGATGATTAATGTCGTTAAAAATATTATGCTATATTTATAATTTATACAGGTTAACAGCTTTCTTTCGGAAAAAGATTGTAAAGCTGACACAATAGTTAAAGAAATATTACAATCCAAAAATTGATAGTTTGTATCGTCATCACCACCTCAAGTTTACATGTAATGAGAAATGTATTTTTTTTACCAACATGTATTTCAAAATATCTGAAAATGTAAAAAGATTTGACTCCCAAGTATGTATAATTTACTCCTTAAACTATTGGAAGTTGTTGGGTTGCAATCTTTTACCGAAACATAGCTAATAAGCTAATGAATATTCAAAAAAGATATTAACCGCACCTGTTTCATCTCCCCAGCAGGAGCGAGGTGTGCCTGAAATTCAATCCATCATTTACAATTTATCAAAATTGTTTAAAAATTATCTCAGCAAAATGTCGCCAGATTGTGTCAGTCTTCATCTAACAAGTACAGCTATTTACGCAGACGTTATCCGGAAACTTATTATTCTACTCAAAAATTTCTGATTGGAATCAATAAATACAACACTGCAGTAAAATATTATATTTAATTGACATGTCAATTACTTTCATAGATTTAAGTGAAAATATATTATATAAGGTAATTTTTACTGAAAGCTATTATACGTAATATAATTCTGAAACAAAAATACAGGAGGAGAATGAATATTCGTTTAACTTTAAAATGATATCCTATATTATAAAGTTTCTTGATAACAAATTAGTTTACATGGAAACTATTGATTCACTTAATTAATATTAAACATCAAATGCAGACACAATACTTTATTGTATAGAAGTCACAGATCAAAAAACGTTTTGAATAGAATAATAAGTTTCTGTAATCATGATAACCACAGACAAGCTAAATATACCAAATCTCATAACAGGTATTTATGAAGATTAAAGGTATTAGTATTAGGTCAATTATCAATTAAAGATTTTCCTGAGATCAGAAGGCTTGCATTTGTAATTGCTATAAAAAAATAGCTTGCTTTCGATATAGGAATCCAAGAATCCCATTATTAGATTTAGCTCAATTTGAATGCCTTGTAATTTATAAATTAATTTCGCATTCTCTTTGCAAATTTCAATGTTAGATTAAGTTTTAAAGATAAAATAAAATTTACATGAATTTGTACTACGGTGGTTTTAGTATATTTCGAGTCACCACTATTGATTATTGTTGTCAAACATTTCTATCGTTAGGAATATATTATGCTCATTGAGCGCATCTGCGTAAGTAAGTTGCAAGGATGAACTAAATATGAAATATGTTGCTGTAAAACAATTATTCAGGTAAATAATTAGTGAGTTTAGAAAAGTGCTATTTAAATGTAACCCATTGCCTAACAATACTATGCGGATTAATTTATTAGTGCAATAAATATTTAAGCAAAAACTTTGATTTGAAAACTTGAACTCAAAGGACTCTATTCCTCGTGACGACAGAGAAAATGGGCATATAAGGATAATTATTTAACTAAAATGCCGATATTAAGTAATGAAGGGTTTGGTTTGCCAGAGAAATGTTTTTATTTTTGGAAAAAGCCACTAGAATGGTATATTTGGCATTACAGCTAATGGCCAATGTGTCAGATATTTTTTAATTACGTTATATACACTCAAATAACATTACTTCGGGAACCGTGCTCAAAAAATCAACATTTCTTATAAAATATGCCAGGAATGAACTAGAATTTTTTGATCGCTAAGCAGAGATTTTTATAAGTTTTTTTTACTAATATTTCTTGAAAGCAATATCTGAATAATTATTAAATATTGAGAAAGATATCCTGCCATGTATGAATTGTATTGCTGATGTCAGAAATATATCCATATAATGGATTCAGCACGAATGACATTCAATTCACAACTTAAATTATTCTTACTGCCGTAGAAATAAGTTTAGAAAAACATATCCATTAATTGACAAGTGGGCAGTTAAAGGGTTTATGATATGGAACATAAACCTTTAGAATATGTCAGTCACTTGGCATATATACTTCAACATCTAGCAACTTATATCAAGACAACATTAATGAATGCATTTAGAGATGTAAGAAGAGAAACTAACTGTAGAGGGTTTGCGATTCCTCCGAGGCAGGAGAATATATAAATTGCATATCAACCATCCCAGTTAGGAATGCCAATCAAATGGCAGTCAATAAAAACCAACTGCATTAATATCACAGAAATCTTACATAAAATAAAGTTTGTGTATACACCAGTATGAAGTTCCAACACAGAATGATTTATTGCAATTCTCTGGCAAACCTAACTTTATAAACATAACTGATTTTTTAATAAGAACTCTTTTTCATTATAATTTTACTTATATGCCCTAAAGGCAGTAGGCAATTCAGTAGGCAATAAAAAATTGAATCATATCTGATTGCTAAAATTAATAATTATAAAACTGATGAATGAGTCGTATATTCATATCTTATAAATTTGATCAAAATAAAATACATCACAGGTACCGTGCATTGTTGAAATATTTGATCCATTACTATGTACGGTCTAGGAAACCATAATTGTGTGATAGGAATAATAAATTTCATAATGCAGGTATGTAATATAAAAATGATTGTACATATTAAATTTTGCATTCCAATATTTGAATGGTGCCTTTTTATAATGACCTGCAGGTATCATTGAACCATTTAGGTTTATATGTGAAATCTATTGGTGGCTTTTGACTATCTGCCATGAAGTGATATACAATTGTGTAATATCATATCAATCTATATAATATAAACATTACGTCATCCAAACTCAAATGATGTTACTGATAAATATCAACATTTAGATAAGTAAAGCATTGGATTGCAATGCTAGGTATTTGGGTACATTTTGGTTGTAATACAGATATTATCACAAAGATAATTCAATTTCTATAACAAATATTTTAGGTAAGGAATAAATGAATGAATGAACAAGAGGTTGTTATAATATGTTACTAATCACAATTAAGTCAAAGAAAATTAATTTTTTATCGGTTTAGTTTCGATCTTAAATAATTTACTAAATGCTCCATCTGTTAACCGGGAAATGGTAACAAAATATTTTAGCATTCGTGTGAGACTGCTGTTGGAAAATCAAGGATTTGTAGAATTAATCTTTCATTTTTGCAAACAGTAATAATTACATGATGGAAAATCATAAGTTTTGCAAGAGCACTTATAATGAGTTGAAATAAACGACCAAGAATATAATATCGGATGACAGGTACTTCTAAAGCAGTCATTTCAGTTACCCGTTTGATCCCCACTATTTCACTCGAAAAATTGTAACGTTTCCCTGCATGTTTAGTCCCCATATTAATCTAGAGGTGTGGCATTTAAATGATCATAAACATTAAGGGGAAAGCTTTCTTTCAAATGAAAGATAAATTCTGATAGTAATGAAATCTTTAAATTATTTTAAAACTTGTTCCCACAACTGAAGGTGGAGACGGAATCATCATAATGAACATTTTAACCGACAACACAGCAGACAAAGTCATACAGAGTAATGGAGCTAGGTTTCTATCACAGTTAAATGCTTCATTTCTGCATCTAGTCTGCCATTCAATGGGGGGCAGGAACTGAAATGGCAGTTTGAAGCACAGTAATGATTTAGTTGATTCATCGCAGATAGTCAAAAAATAAAGAAAAGGTAAGACAATTTGATCGGCAGATTCAATTTTATCACTCACCGAGTCTAAGTTAAACAACGAGGACACCTTCCTAAGAAACCCATTGTGGGCAGTCTTCTTTTTCCGTCTCTCAGTCATGGCGGCGTCGGAAACCAGATATATTACATAACCCACGACAAACCGAGTGATCTAACCTCTCCACTGGGTCGGGAGGCCACTACGGCGTAATGACAGCATGCGGTTAGTGACAACTCACATTTCTGTGGCACCTTTTGCAGTTCTCAACACATGCGGTATACCATAACCTTCACAAGTCACCTGATGAACTTTTCCATAACTAGAATTAATTTTCGTTATTTATCACCACTATTCCAACAACGGTACCTCAAACCATGATCGGTGCACTTATTGACGACTGCAAGATGACACAGAATGAAATAATGAAGAAGATGTTTGTGAAATGACTTTCAGGGTAGGTATGCCTGTCATGCAATCGATAAGAAGTATTATTTTTTAATGAAAAGATATAATTTATTAATAAACCAAAAAACCTCTACTCAGTAAGTATACGCTCATGCAATGTTGATAACAACTTCATTCTTTAACTTTCCGTTCTCGATTCGAAACACTAAATACTTCATAAAGTAACTGATGCTCGGCTGCACATATTGTTTTTCAATATTTTAGATTATAAGTCGAATTTATGTGTAATTTTCACCAAGGCAAGCCCATTGATATGTAATTAACATGGGTAATAGGTAGATAACGGCTATACCTGATAAGGCCTTAAGGAATTTTAGATAAAATTTTTAAGAGAAACATTCGAGACCGTTTGAGTGCACGAAATATTAATACATTGAAATTGCCGCGAATATTTTTCGCAGTTTAAAAATAATGAAAAACAAACTTCATTGCATGAAATGCTCGATTTTGAAATGATTGAAAATACGCGCACAATTTTGGTAAAAGTGGGAATAGATTTTTTGCAAATTCATGCAGTGTGTCAAAAATGTTTTCTCACGGTCAACATATTGTTTATAAAGTAGAGTAGACGTTTACTTTTGAAATACATTAAAGAAGTAGGGAATGGCTAAAAATAAAATCTATCGAGAGATATGACACAATACATCGTTGGTCGGCGTTTATATAAAACAATGTGTCAAAACAGAAATATCAGATTATTCTACCCGAACAGGGAAAACTTTTGAACACCACAAAACGGGTTCAAAAAAGTTAGGAAGTTCTGGAATCTAAAGTATACATTTTATAACCAAAATAGAAGACCGACGCCGTACGTTGCTGCAGCTTTAGCTTTTATGTCAGTCCTTGAAGCGGTTGATTATGAATCATCCATAAAAATCAAGTTATTATTTATTATAAGTTGAATACTAAGCGTCGATAAATACCGAGAAATGCGCGGCCTACAATTAGAAACAGAAGC
This sequence comes from Himalopsyche phryganea, assembly GCA_022494535.1. Lineage (NCBI taxonomy): Eukaryota > Metazoa > Arthropoda > Insecta > Trichoptera > Rhyacophilidae > Himalopsyche > Himalopsyche phryganea. The sequence goes on along the minus strand of JAGVSL010000126.1, from coordinate 1,514,169 downwards.
TTCAGTGTGCAACTATCGATCTAATACATGATTCCAAAAATAAAACTATTTAATTCAAGAGTGGAACATCAAACGTCAAACATGAAAGTATTCGTTAAAAATTTAGTATTGACAAACATACCTACCGATCAGCTTATATTATTTACCTACTAATTTACTGTCTCGTAAGCCGGTAAATAAATTTTATAAATTCTCGCACGGAAAACGATCTCACTCCACACTGGACTAATAATTTTAACGTACACATTGCCCGAACTTCATCATATATTTTAGGTTATAAATAGGCTACCCTGACGCGGAGGAACGGCCATCCGCCATTACAAACCACTTGTGGCGTTCACGTCATCAAAACTCCAAACAGATGGCACGCTAATATTTTCTAAACATATTTAAATAATAGTATACACTCTTCTCCAATAGATGGCACAAATCCACTATTTTAAAAGAAGCGCCATCGATTAAAATTATTCAATATTTTATTTATTTCAAAAGTTACTCATATGTTATGAATAGCGCATTATTTAAATAATAAATGAACATTAAAAATAAAAATAATTTTGCCTGAAAGAAAATAGAAAAAAAAACATATTATAATCCCTGTAACAATATAAAGATTACGAATGTTATTAAATCTGGTTTAGACGATCAAAGCTCTGCTTTTCTGAAAATGATTTTTAAAATCAGCATAGGTAAATGAACAAATAATAAATATACGACTTAAGTACTATAAACACATGTTATGAAAATGAGTGAAAATGTGGGGTGTTAAAAACAGTGTTACAAGATTTATTATTGATAGTTCTGTTGTACCAGTCAGCTAGGTCTGTCCCCTAAAGACGTGAGATAAAAATTGGCTGGGGGCCCATGAGTGCTCGCTTAACCGTGACCCGTGATTCGTGAACACCGCTACCAAGTAGTACCAAGTGCAAGAAATATTTACGCTTGCATGTCCACATTACCAGCATTCGTCCTTTCCTATCGACTTTTTTGTGTCCAGTGCATGGATATAAAAAATGATATCAATGTTCCAAAGATCCACTGAAATATCCGGAGCATTGCAAAAGACAATTTGGATTAAATTCAGTTATTTTTAAAACTTAAAAGCTTCGTTCTTTAAAAGATAATAAATACATTTCTAAATCATGAATGTCCAACGTTTTTACTCTCAGGCCACATTGGCCGAAGAGTAATAATTGTTTTGGGTCAGACTGATATGATGGCAAATTGATTATACTCATTTGTACCAACTTTGTTACGACTTCATTACTCCATAATTATTATTGCTGTGTTTGCTATCATAGTATTTAAAAATGAGTGTATTTTCCGTCATTTTTAACATTTATTTAATTTTAAAATACTTCTACAACGAACATTACTTCATGAAACCCTCCCTATCATTTTTGTTTCGTATAACTTGTTAATTAGAAATTATACGGGGAGTGACAGCTGAATTTATAATTGTGTGCAGAAAGAAAAGAAAAATTTTGATTGTTCTTCCAAAAGTTTTTTATTATTGGCGCCCTGATTGCGGGTGGATGCATTTAGTTCTCAAGTTTCCCAACCCAGTATTTTCTGCTCTGTAAGTTGCAATTTGTTAATCATTCAAACTAAGTTTGGAAAACAACAGTATTGGTACTTAAAGTAAATAATAAATATGCCATATTGAATTCCTTTCTGTCTGTTGTTGTGTTATTGGATGCATTGAATATGGATATGGATGATGATAATGATAATACTTAGGCAATTACAAAAGCTTTGCCTTCATTTTTCGATAAAAGCACAAAGCTTTCACAACACAATATCACTAACGAAAAGAAGCTCACTAAACGTTAAAAGCCTCTGCAAAATGTCTTTCCCGAGTCAGGTTGCCCTTCTAAAAGCTTGAAATGAATAATAAAATACCATCAGACTTTTAAGAAAACCGTTACGATCATGTAAACGTTTATGGCCACAAAGTTACACAAAATCTTACTTTCCACTGAAGGCTCTAATGACCTGATAATAATCGAAATGGCTACTTTTTGAGTATAATCAATTTTTTTAAACCATTTACACATGCCTGAAATGGAATCAGCTTAGCATAAAATTCTGTTGTAATTAATATGAATTTTCAAAATGTATATTTACAATTTTTTTTAAAATATAAATGTCGGAGACCAATGGCTTTCTGAGTATGCGCTAAGTCAGGACATAGCAAACTACCTTTTTAAATCCATGAACATGAAAAATGAATACAACAAACTACAAAATTTATTTAGATAATATTCCGGAAAAGGCTTCATTCTTGCATGATATTTCCATGGCAGATTTGAAATATTTCGTACCAGATTGTCTCGCTTTTTGTGATTTCTCATAAATAGGAAAATTCCGTTGGTATTTATAGTTAACTGTCCTAGCTCTATCCTTTTATCTATATTCTCTTCCAAAAAGAGAGGTTGAGCAACTGAGCAACAGTTCTCGTAGAAAAACACATGTTGTGATACCTCCGTTAGAAGTTCACATGCTCTACATTAGGAGTGGACATGCTTGTATATATATGGCTATTTAGAACGATAAAAAAATAATCCAAAAAGTCTTTTGTTTTGCTGCTTTTTAAAATATTTGTAAAAGCTTCATTTTGCGTTTTATTATACAAAAATTAATAACAGTGTCACAAATATTACATACAATGATTAAGCGTGTACACCCACAATAATAATAAATATATAATATTGTATTAGTTTTAATATAACTACGTTCACACCAAATATATAAGTCACCCATCAAAAATATGTTTGTCAAACGTTTTCAAAGCTAACGTGCATGCGAATAAGTGTAACCCTTGGAGCGTAATTTATTATCGCTGTAATAATTTACCTCGTGTACGAGAATAAAAGCAGGGAAACATTTTTCTATAACAAGATGGAGCACTCACCGTTGTCGTTGTCCGGTCTTCGGCAACTTCCGGTTCCTGCGCCGGTGAGAGGCGCTGACTGGAAACATTGTTTTGCTGAAACATCAAAAATTATTGTTTATTAATACATTTTTGGCCCTTTCTCACAATTATAAAATCTTACACGAAGACCTAGAGTTGTTTATTACCTAAAGGTAATTATAAATGAACGAATTTATAAATGAAATAATTTCAATATAACTTTTGTCTAAAAATAATCATGTGTAATGCATTGTCCATTTTATCTTTGACAGTCAATTATGTCCAAGAGACACCCCACCCTTTCACTTAAATATTTTATCAATCCACATTCACTGATTATGTTAAGAATGTAGACCATTTTAACGAAAACGTAATCGCAATTTGTAAAATTAAATTAGTTGAAAGTCTGAATTTCCGCTTTTCAATAAGTGGATATGGCGGGGAACTTTGATAATATCACAGGCAATTCAACCCTTGGATACAAGTCATGTCATAGAAAAATGTCTTATTGGGAATTCTAACGCCAGAAATTGGCACCCAGAATAAACTTCAGAATGTCATCCACTGGAATACCATTCATAAAATTTCTTTTTATTTTTAATTTAAAAAAATATATTTTCCAAAAGTCTTCGTGTAAGATGGCTACTTTCTATTGTTTTCTAAATTAATGTTTTTGCTAACTTTGACATAACTAAGTTATCGAATATTCTCTTCAACATTTAACACCATCTTCATATTCAAGCAATAATGATCCGTATAAAAATGAAATCGGAACAATGAAAAAATTGTAAGATCTTTTGCTTTGGGCCAAGTGAAGATAACGGTCACATTTTCATTAATTGAAATTGTTAAAATATAATTCACGAGCATTATCAACTGATGAATGCTCGTGATGCTCGTGATAAGCGAAACCGGTCCTGATCATTATAAATATGTGGAAGTAGTACAAAGGAATTGTGTTTTATTTTTTAAATATAATGTCTTTCCACCAAGAATTGACAGTTAACACCTTTAAAGTGATACAATATATTTATAATAATTCTCTTATCGTTTTAATAAGACAATTCTTAATTTAAAAAGTATTACTAACTTAATGGTACGTCAATAAAATCAATACATTTTCTATTGAATTGAAAATTAATTACCTTTGTAAATGATGTTTCATAAATCTGGAGAAAATTAATGCATTAACATAATGAAGAAGAAGACAAGAAGGAATCGAAAAGAATATGAAAACCTATACAAGCTGGCGTAAAACATGACAGATAACACAATAACCATAAACAAACAGAAAAAGCTTAAAAATCAACATTATACTAAACTTGATCCATAAGCAAATTCTTTCAAATTCAAATAACGATAAAATAATGTGCAAACAAAACTAACTTGCTGATCATACTCGGAATTGTCGCATCGCTCATTCTGAAAGTTGTTGAGAATGGTCTGTGCCAGTGGCATAAAAGACTCTTCCGGGAATGCCTGCAAACAAAAAGCGCTGCAGATAGACGTCATGTGCGCCATGGCTGCGAAGCTTCCTCAAACAACCACAAAGCATGGAATATATGTTGACACTTTATTATAGCCAACAAAAGTTAAGCAAGATTTCAAACACGCCATGTCATTCGTTCTTAGCGATGGCTTTAAGTGTATGTACTCTCTCGTAAAATGTTTTCTAGTAGTTCAAACTTAGCATAAAAATAGATGAAACATGAATACAGTGTCACATGAATACAAGTAGATGAAACCAATCGATTCTTGTTCGCCATTTTAACAACATAAAAATGAGCTCATTAAATTCTGTCTTACAAAAACTAATAATATAATTATCAATTATAGCTAGAAGAGTATTTTTTTCAAAAAATTGCGCCACATTTTGTTAAGTTACAGTTTTCATGTTTTGTTTTCAATAGACTTCTATTATAAGCTCGTCGTCAGTTAAAATCGACAGACAATTGTAATAAGTGTTCACTCTTTCGTAAAATAGCAAAATTATTAATCTAATCATGAAACATGACCAACTAGAATCTAGATCAGCGTTGTCCAACGGAAATCGTTTGGTGGGCCAAATAAAATATTACCGGTATATGGTGTGCCGCATAAAAAACAAACAATCAAACAAACGTAATAAAAACACTTTATTAATATTTAAAAAAAAACATAATTCCTTTGTACTACTTCCACATATTTATAATGATCAGGACCGGTTTCGCTTATCACGAGCATTATCAACTGATAAAAATACAAACATAACAGGCTTATTTACATAAAATTGAGTGTAAAAATGAAGGTATATAAAACTGATGGTTCATGAACTAAGACAAATTTGAAATCACAAATATAGCTACATTAAAAGTCCATTTAGCTGAGCAAAACTTTTTTTTAAATATTAATTACATACTTAATATTTAATTATTTTTAAATGGTTCGTTAATTGCTTATTACATTAGTAATGTCATTAAAAAAAATATCAGCTAAATGGACTTTTAATGTAGCTATATTTGTGATTTCAGATTAGTATTTATTGATTTGTAAGAAGTCCATAACATTTCAATTTTAGACTCTTTTATTTGATTTATGTATAATTCGTTTGCTATCCATCAGTTTTATATACCTTCATTTTTACACTCAATTTTATATAAATAAGCCTGTTATGTTTGTATTTTTATCAGTTGATAATGCTCATGATGAGCAAAACCGGTCGTGATCATCATAAATATGTGGAAGTAGTACAAAGGAATTGTGTTTTATTTTTTAAAATATAATGTCTTTCCACCAAAAATTGACATTAACATCTTAAAAGTGACTTTATTAATAAATAATTACCAAGACATTTATTTTTTTATTTTAAAAAAAGACAAACAAGTTATTAAAATATTTCATTTATTTAATAATTAATGTGACACTTGTTTTTTTATAATATTTGATATTTTTTTTATATCGACTGGTAATTTATTCGATGCACATTGCAGTTGATTTGTCAAGTTTTCATCAGCCAACCTGTTGCGACACTTCGTTTTCACTATTTTCAATTTTGAAAAGAACGACTCGCAGGGATATGTGGTCCCAAGTGCAGCTGTAATATATATTGTCAGCCTTTTTAATTTATCCTCGAGGATATATTTTTGATAAAATTCACCTTTATTTCCTTCAAACATGCATTTTAACTCGATGCTTGAGCCGCAAAAAATCTTAAAATGAGCCGCATGTGGCCCGTGCGCCGCGTGTTGGACATATCTGATCTATATTATGAAATTGTGTAGCAAATCCTTCGAATAAAATTGATCATGGAAAATCGAGATCGATCTCGTTTTAGAACATGTTGATATGCTATGGTCACTTTAGTGGTATAAGTGCGGTTGACAATGTCACTGAATATTGTTTTGAAATATAAAGTGCCCAATGATTGTCGTAAAGTTAAGTATTATTGAAACCGTATAACAAAATAATTTATGAAAACCGTAATTTTAATAAGCGGGAAGCAGTGAAGGTAGTGAAGTACAACATAAAATCACGAGAATCAAAATCACTTCCAAATCCGGTAAGTTACTGATGAACTTAAGACGAACACCATCAATTAGACAGTTTCGAAGCCCTTTCACAAAACAACCTAAAATGCATTTACCAATTATGGCACCTGTGAACACAATATGCTTGGCGGCTACTAATATATATTTCTATTGTAAACGAGAAATAAATAACCCACCAGATTTTTTTACATTTCTCCAAGTTGATAACTTGGAGAATAAAGTGCTTCAACGCTAAAACTGAAAAAATCTGCGGCAAAATTTATACACCTGCCACAATCCTTGTCAACTGAAGATTTGTCAAAGAGTTGAAGTAAGTACCTGCACTTAAGACTCTAAAGGTTAAAAAGAGAACAACTCCTTGAGAACGAGTGTCTGAACGGACGACATGGCTTGTCTTGTCTTCTTAGCTAAGCGAGCAGCTATTTTTCTTCATTGTGGACATTGTGGTGGCATTATTTATACAGTGTTTTCACATTTAATATAATCAATGATTAATGAAGCGCCATTTCGCAATAATTTCGCGAGAACTTTCGCAAGAACTCTTCATATTTTTGCCTTCTACGTCCGATAAAGCTCGCCTTCTTTTTCGGTGATGATACCTGAATGTATTTGAATATGCATGAAAATAAGCAGGCACAGGAAAAGCGTTACTGTGTATTGTAACAAATTAAATAGGAAACATTAATAAATAGCATAAATAAAATATAATATTTTAAGAAATAGTGCAAAATTTTAAACTGCAATAATGTGCTAATCTTAGAAATTGTTATGAAATAAATATTTTGTTAGTTTTAACTAAGTGAATGCAAAATTATAATATGACCATTTCCGTTTAAGCTGATTAGTGGAATAAAATATTACATGTCATTTATGCTAAGCTGGATGTAAAACTTATTAATTAAACACATATATATTTTATAGTAAAAGCCCATTTAAATTCACACTGATAAAATTAATTAAGACTACATATTGAAGGGTGGAAAAAATTAACAATAAGTAGAATAAAATTGTAACGAAATTTAATTTATTTATTAAAACCAGCTTTTTCACAAATGTCGAATATAATCAATTTAGCTTCAAAAAATATGTATATAAATAGAATTTGCATCACAGGTAGGAATAAACAGCCCCTTTCTCAAATGTTTAATTTAAATCTTCATGTTGTCTACTAATTCTTAGCTAATTCAATTTACTAGGTTTTTTATTAGAACAAAAACTATCCATTGATAATTTTCAAAACATCGAGAGATTTTGAGCATTTTTGGGGAGCATACAACTTTCTAGTAAGTATTGTAAATTTGTATGTAACTTATTTGGTCACTAGGTAAGTAAGTTTTTTACGTTTTGTAAAAATTACTGAGCATTTATTTTAGTAGCTAGCCACATAAACACTGACCATTTATAATACCTACTGGCCATTTTGATTACTGACAACTGACTGACTGATTACCGACAAGTTTACTGACTAAGCAATTTAACCAAATAAATACAGCTCGAATTGAAATTTGTGAAAAGACCTTCGACGTTTGTGAAATTATGTAAGAAGGAATAATTATTGGACACGATCCAAAGTAAGTGTGGGTAAATAATAAAGACAGCGAAGACAAAGATGTCAATGGAAACATAATCGCTATGTTTATCTACGTTTTTTAACAGTTTGATTTACAAAAGGCAAGTTTGAGTCGAATTTCTTTTTAAGATACTCTCCGGGATTAGTGAGGTCGTTCGTTAGTATTGTGACAGCTATTCTAATATATTCACACATAATAAAGGTATATTGTATTTTACTATGTCAACACTCACCGGATATATGTCATCATATTCCAGTAATTCACTTATCTACAATCAATATGAAGTTGATTGATCAATAATAATTATCATACTCGGAATACTATTTGAATTAAGAATAATATTTATAAAAGAACATAAGACAATAGAAATCACATAATATGACAATACTTCTTCATCTGATAAGAAACTATTGTAATCTTATTGAGAATCATTGTTTTAATTGATATTTATGAATTTTTTAATATATTTTTACTACAGTCTCCCCTAAAATCCGTTGAGTTAAATAATTAATGTTGAAAATTGTTATAATTTAGAAAAATAGCTTAGAATTTAATAATTTAGAAGCAATTTTGTGTTATCAAACGTTAAAATTAATAAAAAATTCCAATGAAAGACACAACAAGGTAGATCGAAAGAACAGTGAACAAGAATGCCAAACTTTTGATTGTGGAGTAACTTACTTCTTTGAGCGCTGCAGCTTCTGCGCTCACCTCCCATTTATTCGCAATCCGGATTGTCTCAGCAGTTTTCTGTTGCACCGATTTTGAATCATCGAGTAGGGTTAATTCGTAGAATTCTTGTATATCTGAAGAAAAACCAAAAAAAATAATTCCTCAGTTTTTTTAAATATATGTTTCTACTCACAAATCACAAGGCTCATGAACAAATCGATGGTTAATAAGATACGTCATATATCAGGGTGTCCCAAACTTATTTGTATCACCGCCTCCTTTGAAAGTAAAAATTCCATTATCAAATTCTCCATCGTCAAAATGATGTAAATTGTTTTTAAAATAATGTTTTTTTCGAAATTTGTGACCTGAATGTGATAATCAAATTGTTTTATAACAATTATAAGACTTGAATATCAATATTTCTTTTCTCATGTGTGTACAATTTTTTCCCAGTCAGTCACTAAAAATCTAAAAATCTATGAAGAAATATTGTTTCTCTAATGTGATTTCAAAGTGTTTCATCATCTTCAATTGTAAATTAAAATTTGAAAACAGTTTTAGAAAGTATATGAATATTTTGATATTAATTTGTAAAAACATGATGGGAAGAAGTGAAACTGGAAAAATACCAGATAATTTTAGTGAGCATGAAGCTTCTTGAAGGCCGCAAGTTCTCTACTTCTGGTATAAAACATGTAGTGGTTCATTGAAAGTGTCAAAAAAATTAATGAATGAATTGTAGCCTGTGACAGGTCAATATTGTCGGCCTCTGTGGTCTAGTGATAAGAGCTTTACTCTAGCGATTAGGTGGTTCTCCCGATTAGGTCAATATTTAAATTTTAAAAATATTAATTTGAGATCATGAACAGTAGCTTGATTTCGTGTGATTTAAAAATTTCATAAATCGGATGCCTTGGCTGTTAGATATAATGTCAAATACTTTATTGTATTTCGATTTTGATTAAATCAAACTTAATTAAACATGCCCTTTAGAATTACATATAATTGATAAATACATGAGATTTTTCTAAAATAATATCGAATCAAACTTGAATTGTGGAGATTTTGTACATTTCCATGTATTTTGTCATAACGACCTGGGTTTCGCCTTTCGGCATCTTCAGGCATTCGAACACACGAATGAACTTGAATTGACCTTTGTTATTTGATATTGAAATTCCATCAATCCCCCTCAGTCGATGTCTTAAATAATATCGAATCGTTTGCATAACGGAATACTATTAACGAGGGAATTTAAATGGACATTTAACACGATCCACTAAAACTTACTTGGTAAAGGTTTCAAAATCAGTTTTAGATGAAAAATTCAAAAATATAATATGAACGGTGTTTTGGTTAATTGATGTAGCCCCCAAAATTGAAATTGTTCAGGAGAGAGTAAAAACTGTTTTTATCGAAAACATTATATGGTGAGTTGCGACATGAATCTTTGAAATGCACTCCTGTACATTCTCATGTTTGCAGATACGAAATGATACGCAAGGAGTGTTGATATAATAGTGGCTTACATAAAGTGGCCGGGTCAGAATTTTTAAACCTTAAGCCAATGTAAAATGATGTTTTTTTTCCACAAAGTGGTCAATTTATTTTTCTAATTTAAATCATTTGGCTGAGACCTGCTCTGTCTTCTTTAAAATGAGATCCAGTTATTAAGTTATTTTCGTATTTTTTGAGGGCTACACCAATTGGCCAAAACACCATCAAATGGATAAGATCAATTTCGACTGCTGTCCTTTCCCTTCTAAACTTTCTTTCTATCTTAGATACGAGTTTTACAAGATAATCTAAACATACGTTACCTATATCGAGTTGGAGAAAAAATGTCTGAATACAAATGTAAGTATGTAGTATATGCATTTAGAATTTTATTCTTTCGATTTATCTGAAACACAAAAACCGCATGCACCAGTAGCGCAGAATAAAACTCTGGGTGACAGGGGCGTTCACGATTTTCACATTTCAATAGAGAAGTTCTCGACAGCGATAGAGTGGCCGGCGCTCAATACCGCCAGTCCCGGCCTTGCCCCATTTTCTAAATATACCCGAGCCTATGGTTATGTTTTGTACGGTGATGTCGGCTCAGTCGGACCGCGGGCCCCCCTCCGCCGCGCGTTTGGGATGACTGCCTTTGCGTAGTTCGGTCTAGGGACGTCACATGACCGGATCGCTCCGCGGTTCAAGAGGAAGGGAAAGTCAATCGGAGGACCGGGCATGTTGAGAATGATATCTTTTCATATCTGCGGTGAACGATTGGCATTTTCGGACGTAATATTAAATTTCTGTCGAATTGATTGAATAAAGCTCTATAATTCAATCGACAAAGTATATATCACTACCTGAAAGCATCTGTGAGATAAAATAAGAAAGTCGATTATGAAATAATTAAGTATGTCTATCGATTGCTGAAAGTTAAGCCCACATAATTAAAAACTGTCATTGTCATTTCCCAAAAGATGGCGGTGATGTTCTATATTCAAGATTTTTTAAGCACACAAAAATAGTTCGAACTTACTAAAAAACAAAAGAGATGTAACTAGGGTTGCCAACCATCCCGAAATGATGACAGGAATGTTAGGAAACAAGTCAGGAAACCATGAAATAATTAAAATTTTAATATTTATTTTTCAGTAAACTCTCCACATTATTTATTATTAATATAGTTTAATTTCAGTCTAAGGCCACATGTCCCGGATTTTTCTCAAAAAATATTGGCAGCCCTAGATGTGATTATAGTAAAATGCTACATTTAAACATTCAGCTCCTTATCCTTAACATTTTAATATATACGTATATGACAGTCCCTATATCGTGCCCAGACTTAGTTTGTTGCAATGTGTTTCATATATTATATTTATATTATTCTGAACTTATTTACTTATACAATACCTATGTGAAAGATACCGCATTTCAATTCGCGTGTGGATACACAAATCATAAATTCTGAAGAGTTCAAGTTCTTTTTTTTTTGGCGTATAAATACGCCAAAATTTACGACGCCATTTGTAAACTTTCGTACGTTTGCTAAATCGAATAAAACTGCAATGAAATATATCTATCCATATTTTCACGTGGTTTCATAAAGAAGCAACCGCGTTATAAAATGTATTCTCTATTCTGATCAGAATGTTATATAAATAATACAATTTACAATGTAATAAAAATAAACAATAAATATATTATTATCTTTGGTATGCAAACTTTTCGATACAGTTTCGAAAAAAGAAGGTGATGTTTTCAACTATTAAACTATTTTTAATTTGTCTAACGCATGTTCGATTTCCATTGTTTTCATCAAAGATTACTAGCGTTAATTTGTTTGTGTATACATACGTTGAAAGAACTGAAATACTTGTATGTAATAAGGCTGGTGACGTTTTGAATTGTAAGTTATAAGGTATGGTAAAGAATGTTATACGAAGCATAGATATTTAGTGCAAATTTACAAATCGTAATTATTGTTAATTAAACCGTATTTATTACAATAGAGATGGAGTGAAAATTTTCAAAATTCTTTCCCACCCATCCGATCCTGAAAACTGGGCGTAGAGAGAGAGTGCAATTAGGCAACCATTCGTCCTGCCTTAGCCCTATCCTTTTATTTCTACTTACTGTGAAATAAAGAGGTTTAACAACTGATTAACAAGCAGTTATTCTGTTGAGATACCTCCGTCAAGAGTAAATATACATATGCTCCACATTCGAAGCGGGCATGGTTAAAAAAAATGCAATCACTCTTCTTTGGAGAGTGTAAAGATAAAAGGGTGTGACAAGAACAAGAATAATAGTGAGCGAATTAGCAATAGCAGTTGGAGTAGTTTTCCGGATTAGATGGAATGTAGACATTACATGTACACACACACAAATCTATAATACAATTTATGAAATTGTCCATGCGGGAATTCGAGTTCGTGGACACCCCAGCTGAATATGACGAAAGCCAAATAGCGTTAAACACTCGGTTACAGGACCGGCTCTTAATCCTCTTTCTCCCCTTTAAATCAAATACTGCACTGGCTTGCACATATAGACGAAATAAAAAATAAATAAAAAGCTGACACCTTTTGCCCTCCCACCTCTCTAAACAATCGCTCGAATGACGTCCCTGATTATAAGTAGTAGACAAAAGATCAATATGCGAATCTTTTTATAGTTTTAAATGTCATTTTATCATATTATTATGTATGATTGGGTTCAAGCCAAAGCCCACTGACACTTTATAATATAACTACAGTGAAATTGTGGGTTCACACAAACACACATTTACCGTATTTTACCCTTGCAGTGTGGTTGAACCTTAATAGCGAAGGCATAATATAACGGCGAGATTAATGTATTCAGGGAAACTACCCTTACATGTGCTTAAAGCTTTGTTGAAATGTAGGCTCATACAAATTGATGTTTGCCAAGTGCAATCAGATAATGGTATATATTAGAGATAATAAAAGGTCTCGGATAGTCTTCTTGATTAAGAATACATAAATAACAAGCGTGTCTAAGCAAGGCTGGCAATATGGTCGACCGATTGGATTTTGGGCGAGCAGACATTCCTCGTAACGGAAAAGAAGCTTGCTATTACATCTATGCATAATGAATCTTTGAGATTCTAGTTTAACTATCGTATTAAATTCAAAAGAAATTCGGCCATAATAAACATATTCATTTTTGTGTTTTGCCGTTTATTAAAAATATTATAATGTTTTTATGAGTTGTGGAAATGTCAAACCTGTATTCAGATAAATTAAGTGTCTAGTAAATTAACCAAAATAATATATAAAAGCGCCTTTTTACCGTACTGACATTTTTTTAATATAAATTTAGTGCTAGAATCAATCTATTCGCTATAATAAAAACTCTTACGATTGTGTAAGTCCGAAAATTCTTCTCAAAGAGGCGAAAACGTGTCTCACCTAGTAACACAACCAGCAAAATATCAAAGTTATCTATTTTACTTTAATATTTAAATTGTTCGACTGTCACTTAAAATCATTTCAGTGTTAATGCAACAACAAACAACACTCTTACACTATTTTTTTCACTGCAATTTCCCGAGTACTACTAAACGATTCATTGATAATTTTTTAGATTGTTACAAAAGTTAAGAAAATATGTAACATCTTATATCCTGTGGAAGGTAGTTAATTGACGATCTTTTAAATATAATAAGTAGCTGTTTCATTTTTTTCTACAAAGCTTAATTTCTAATTTAAATATTAGTCGACCAAAGATTATTCTCTTGCAATTGTTTTGGAATTAAATGCAATTTTTTCCCACCATTATTCTTATGGATGTATTATAAATATGCTCAGCATAATTAAATTATTGTCGCTAAACTACTTAGCCATCAACTGCCAACAGTCAGCTGAAAGCTCTCTATAGTGATACTTGTCGGTAATTTACGAGATACCAAACAATTGTTTAAAGTATTACTAACTATCGATCTATGAGTGTATACACCGTTTTATAGACTCGAAGCTTTCTCTAAAGTGTATACATAATAGATACGCCATTGGCAGTGGCTAGGTATATATTTAAATGTTTTTTTACCCACTTTTCTAAGCATCATTGTTTTATTAATAGCTTTTACACATGTCTCATGCTTGTAAAAACTCTTGGCAATTTGAACTTTGATGTTATTATGTGTCAAAATTTTCTCTCTAATAGGTTCACAGTATAAAAGTTAGTCATAGTATATTCTTATATCATATTATTACAATATAATATTATTTATCTGTTTGTCTATCTGTCCATCTGGCTATCTTTAACGCATTTATATTTTTAGTATAAATGAAATATGAATATCTTTTGTATTGAAATATTGCAACAATTTATTTTTACATAGGTAAATTTATTTATTAATAAAATAATGTAATGTGAGCCAGTGTAAATACGTATTATAAACATAATGTCAGTACCGGAAAAATCGTGATTGTAACATTTTCAAAGTATAAAACCGTGAAATATGATAATCGTTTTAAGTATGGCAACAATTTTTGAGTAGTTTATTTATACGATTCTACATCTCTAAGTGTTAATTTGTGAGCCAATAAAACATGTATAATAAACAAGATAATAATTATTCGCCGTTTAAAATGTATGATTTATTAGAGTCAAATCAAATTTGAATTTGAATGGAATGTTATTCATTTCCCGTACTCGGTCAGTTCGAGTTCATCCGTATACTCGAATGCCTGAAGATTCCGAAAGACTGTGCAAAATTGATGATCAAAATAATTTACGTTATAGAACTGAGCCAAATCCAAACATGTTGAGAGGTGGCACTGCTCCCTGGTAATATCTAGTTAAATTATAAGTATACGGACGTTTTATACTAGTCTATCGAAATCAAGTAAACAATAGTCATAAATACCATCCAATAGGGTACCCCACATTATAGCACTGTCTCACGCGTCTCGCCTAGGTGCGACGAGGCAAAAAACTAACGTGGAAATAAATAATCACTGAACTAACTAGTCAGCAGTAGGGACTGCAATCCCGGAACCACGTAGTTCATTATTTACCCGGACATAGTCGGGATTTTCAAAAGAAAATCCCCGGGATCTAAAATCGTTAAGGTTTCTAGCAAAAATCTAACATTCAAGAATGACATATTATGAAGGAAACCATGGATAGTATAGGAATTAATACAATGTCGGCCTCTGTGGTCTAGTAGGAAAAGCTTCACAAGAGTGCTCAGGCGGGTCTGGGTCAATTTCCGTCAAGATTAATGGCAAATTAAGATCTTTACAATTTGGATCCGAGATCTTAGAGCGGGTTTGTGATTTGTTTTCTCCTCAAGTTTATATCATGTTTTTTAAAAAAATCAAAATGTCTGGTACCTTTGCTGTAAGCTGTAATACTAGATTTGTAAATTTAATACAAACAATATACACAATTTAATAACAAATATTTTACATTTGAGTTACTTAAGTAGTCTTAAATACTTAAAAATAACATCGATGAACTGAAATTAATAGTCATCAAGCAGTTTATATTGCTTATTATTATAAATATTACAATAATTCGTGTTAATTGTGGAGAAACTAAATATGTACTTAACACACAGTGGCCATATTGATTTTATGTATTGTGTTCATTTTTTGGTAAATGTATGCAATATGAAGTTCTTATCTATCAAAACTTTTTAAAACTGATTCATAAGAACTGGTGTAACCTAGTTTCAATAGGATAGTAAAGAAGGGATCTTTTTGTATCATAAAATTGTTAATACTAGATAACTACATGTCATAAAGTATCATACAAGTGAAACGAGCTAAGTAAACACAGACTGCGAAAGTATTTTACTCTGTAAGAAGTTAAATTAATGTAATAAATGTATGCATTAAACTAAAACTTTTAATAAATAAGTTTCACTGTGTTATCACTTGGCACGCTTCAATTATCGAGGGCTCATATTTTAATCCCGGTGTTGTTTTTGTGGAATCGGGATGAGAAAAACGCACCGAGAATGTAAATCCCTATTACTTAAGCAGTAACTCTAGTTCGGGGACACCAGATTAAAAACATAAAGGAACGCTTTTGGCGATGCGCCAGCCGTTAATAAATGTCACAGATCGACCGCCCGAGCTTTCCGCGTTATTTTCTTCGTTCTTTTTTATAGTATAGCTTTAATTTGGATTGCCTTTAATTCTCAATCGTGTTGTTGTATTGGAATAGCTCGGGCCGGGGAATTAAGTGATTATTCACGGAGCTATATTAAAATTGTTCTAAAAACACTTCCACTGCACTAATAAAATTAAAGTATTTTTTACATTTATCGAATGAAATGCACGACACCGGAGTACGTATATTCTTCCATTTTAAGCACAGTTACTGTATATACATTAAAGGCAAGTTACAAGACATTTCCACCCATTTTTTATAATGATCAGGAACGGTTTAACTCGACGCAAAAATTATCAATAAATTCAAACAGGGTTATTCATATCGACTATGGAAAGGCAAAAGGACGTAACTTACATTAAAAAATATTGTGTATACTAACACAAAACGTGTGAATACACTATGTTACTATTATATCTATATGTATATATCCATGACAGGTTCGAGCTCATTAGATGATAACGTTGGTTTGGTAGCGATCACTGTATTTATTACTATGCTTTACCAATCGATTGCTAAGGGATGACTGTTTGTTGTGTTTGCATCCAACATTTTGACCTGACAACCGTCATGCCACCAAGATTCACTCCCTTTAAAACCCGACTTTATTTCTCATGTAGGAAAAGAAAAATCATAGAAATGAGTCACTGACCGTACTTTTTTTTATTTTGACTAGTGTTTTTTTATAACCATTTTAGCACAAATATGTAACGATACTATAGTATCATTTTTCGAATCTATAATACGAAATATAAAACAGAAAATACATGTATCTGTATACAAAGACCAAAAACATGATAGAACTTTTAGCTGGCGTAGAATCACTTATTTTGGAGAGACATCATTAAAAATGTCAAAGCTGTTACCGGATAACTTGCGGGCAGCTTTTTATACAGTTAACAATCTATGTAAAATCTTATTGAACAATAAAGATAGAATAGAATCATTGTCACAGTTTGGAATATACCGCCTCACTTGTGAAGACTGTCAAGCTTCCTATGTAGGACAGACAGGTAGAAGCTTTAATATTAGAGTTAAAGAACATATAAGATGTCTCAAAAGTAATAATTTTTCAGAGTTTGCGAATCATTTAATTGAAAATGATCATACTTTAATAAAAATAATAACGTAGAAGTACTCCATCGTGTAAATAAAAAAGGGTATTAAAATGAATAGCTTAGAATTTTTATAAATCAATAGAACCATTAACAGTAATGGAGGATTAGTAAATAACATTTTAAACAGAACAGGCGACTCGCCATTATTAAATTTATTCCCCTTGGGTTTGTCACATCCATGTGCCAGTAATTGATTTGTATATAGTGTAACAGTTTTTGTACCTTCCCTCCACCCCTCCACACGTCCAGTAGAATGTAATAAAACCCACCCCCACCCTTTTAAGAATTAAAATCATCGTTTACCTTAGAAATAAATAACCTTGCAATATGGTTAGTCTGAAGATGCTTCTTAAAGAGGCGAAACGCGTCAGGTTAGTGATAAACCAAGTGGAGTAACTAAGTTATCAGTTTTTAAGAGATAATTATTATAATAATTGCATATTACAATAATAACATTAGTTTTATTATTTTATCTCGTCGTATTAAAATAATCATATGTAAACGAAATATCAAAAACATCGCGGACCAGACAACATGGCGCAATATACAAAATCAATTAAGAAAAATATTAAATAGGCAACACAAATGTGCAACACCTCTATTTGACTGAAATTCACATTCAAATTTGAAATTAATTTAATTTATCAATAATATTAAAGTCGATTTCAACAAGTTTCATTTCTATCCTTAATTTTTTTTTAAAAAGAAGCAAGTTTACAAGTAAAGTTAACATTATAACCTCAATAAAAAAGCAGTCTGCGAATATCGAAAAATTCAATTAACAAGGGTTAAACAATTTTAATCAGCAGTTATTAATAACGCACGCATATTTAAGTAGACATAATAAAATCTTAATAATATATATTGAATACAAAAAAAAAAACAAATCAAATATTAAGGTATTTTCGTAACTATATTTTTTATTGAATATACAAAAAAACGATACACGTAAAATGAAAGAAAATACGGAAATATAAAAACAATTTTTTGTTTGAGATTTTTTGCTTTATGCGACTTTTTATATCAGGCTGATATGTTGTCGATTGCAAATTAATACATACTGCTGAATCTTCGTTTGTTAGCCTATTTCTAGAGTTTGAATGTACAAGATTCAATGCTTATAGAAAAAATATTACGAAGAACAGGCGTCATTGATCGCTTGGGACTTCTCACGAAATCGAGTGGGGCACACTGGTGACTTACTGTAACATCAACCGTCCAGTGTTCTCACAGTACATTCATCAACACGATTTGGCATTGATTTTATATTTTTTCCTGCTATAAACGTGCACATATTTAGAAAAATACAGGTAATTTATTTTTTTATCGTGCCGTTGAAAATTCTTTGCGTGCCACGTATTTGCCATTACTGTTCTAGTACCTACGTTGAATAATGGCGAGTAATATTCAAACAAAATGTCGAATTATTTGTATATTTTCATTGAATTTATTAACCGTCAAAATTGTGTCCAGCCAATTAATTTTTTTCTAAAATGATAACAAGAACGTATATGGCTAAAGTAACCATTTCCATCATCAAAAAAAACATAAACAATACCTTATAGAAATTTAATTAATAACGTAAATATATTTCACGCTCAGCTGCTTCGAAACCTTTATAATCTAATAGTTAAAATCATGTCATGAAAAACTTTATGAATATTCCAGTGCGCTATTTAATACTATTTTCTTTTGACAGCCGGAAATGAACGTTAACAACGTAGGGATGCGGAAATAACTACGACAAAGCGGATATTGTTTCAGAAAACACCCGAAAATAAGATTGATGAAAACAAAAATGACACATCACTGTGTGACTTAACCTAAAAAAACTATTCCTTAATTAACGATGGTATCAATATCAATTCCAAGATTTTGATTGATAACCTGATGAATCTATATTTTTACTCGGTAGCATTCCGCTATATCTAATTGATTGGAAAACAAAATTAATACATTATACTAGCTATTATAGTGTAACTAGAAAAGGCCTTAGCATATTTATAATTATGTTTTAAAATGAGATGAGCTGCAAATCCTAAGCGTGGCTACATCAAAAGACAGCACACAAGCTACAAATGTAATGATAATACAAATGTGTCTATTACATCTTGCGAGAGCTAAATATACAGAACTTTTCGAATATTGTTAAATTGGATGTTTTATTTGTGGCAAAACAAAATCCATATCTAAAGATCCAGACTTTTAATGAGTTTTTGATGACCTAAAGGCCCTTGACCCTTAAGCATTGCCACTCGGACACGGAAATTGGTATTCATAAAACATATTCAACAATAGTTTTATCTAAAAAAATCAAATTTGGATTATTGAGATTTTGTACACTTCCATGTATTTTGTCACTAACGACCCGGGTTTCGCCTTTCGGCATCTTCAGGCATTCGAGCACACGAATGGACTCGAACTGAGAGACAGTAAACAGTGTCTAACGCTTATATAGAAGATACAAATGCGACAAATATCATTTACGAGGCAATACATTATACGTCTGAGAGCCACACCGATACCTGAGTTAAAATTTCGGAAATCGTCCTAATCCTTATTTTGTAAACACCATATTACCAGAGTGGCGAATTGCCGAAGGCGAATTGCCGCATTTCAACTTCTTTTAGAAATACCAGTGATTTTACAATTATAATAGTATTGAAAGGCGAAACCCGGGTCGTTAGTGACAAAATACATGGAAGTGTACAAAATCTCAATAATCCAAATTTAATATTGAAATTCCATCAAGCACCCTCAGTCGATGTCTTAAATTATAAAAAAAATCATGTCAAAACGTACACTTCTTACAGCCATGTTTAATAAAATATTGTTTTCAAAGAGATAAGCGAACCCGGAAAAAGTCACGCCGGGTTACGTTTATCCTCAAGGATATAGGCCATATAGGGCATAGATGTTAAACTCCCACTTGGAAAATTTCTCCATGTGAATCATTAAGGAGCCACGACTCTTCTTGCTGCATTTTATGTGACCTATTGAATAAATAATTTATCAATGGCGTGCAATATAAGAGGGTATCTATTTATTTTATTTAATAATTAAAATTACATGTATTCATTTCAGATTAGATAAATATTTTTATACTATTCTATTTTCTCTGTATTGAGATAACCTCACAATGCCCTTTATTGAATGCGAATGTTGGTTTTACTGCCAAACTATTCCAGATTGAACAGTTAATTTATAGGTCAGATTTAAATGTGGCAATTAAGTACAGCTTTGCTCTAATAATTTTTCGATGTGAAAAATGAATAGAAATTAGTACCTGTGTCAGTTCAACTTACGGCCGAATCAACAGTCTTAATAACAATGTCTTAAAAACTATGAGGGTGAATTTCATTACACTAAATACATTTGCTGCGTAATAAGAGAACAAAGGAGTTGTGATAGCCTATCGACATGTCTCGTAATTCCCAACGCACTTTACTCCCTCCATTTACTGTAAAAGAGTGGTTTGAATGTGTATTAAATCCACTAAAAAGTTCCTCTATTTAATAATGTATGTGGGTTTTAGGGGGCAAACAAAATCCCCATTGTATAAAACAGGAACAAATTCAGAATATGGTTGGCAAAGACGTCCATATTACCTTCCCTATAGATACGATTTCGTAATATAAAACCCACTTTACAGTACGATCATCTTTATTTTATGAAAGATACTTACATACAAATTGTTATGTATAAATACTCATGAACAATAACTCTTCATTGTTCATGAATAAAACCTAAATACAAAAGAATTTTGAAACTTAAGATGAAAACAAAGTGGCACAGATATGTAAAGGTTGGACATAGTGCTAAGAAACAAAAAGAAACTACTGAATTGGGCTGTAAATTTTGCACAGAGAAGAGATAGTAATAATTATTAGTTGATTATTTTATGATATTTGTTTTTAAACCAATCTCTATCATAGAATGGATACGAATTTTATAAAACGTAATGAACCGAAAAATGTAAACTTCAAGGGACCCAGTCTGTTAATTGGAAGCACATAGCAGATAACGATCATTTGGAGGCTTTCGTCTAAAATCTAGAAGCTCCTACTGGTGATATTATAATCTATAAAACTTTGAGGAGCATATTTTTAAACAATGGCCGCTCTCAATGTAGAGCATATGACCTCCTAATGGATGTATATCAACATAAATTTCTAACACACTGCTTGTTACTCGGTTACTAAACCTTTCTTTTACGGAGAGAGTAGGGATAGAAAAATAAGGCTAGAACAGGACTAGTGGTTAGCTGCTTGCTCTCTCTACGCCCCGTTTTTAGCATCGGATGGGTGGAAGGGAATTTTAGACATCACAAACATCCATGCCTGCAAACAAAAATCCATAATTTAAGACATCGACTGAGGGTGCTTGATGGAATTTCAATATCAAATTTGGATTATTGAGATTTTGTACACTTCCATGTATTTTGTCACTAACGACCCGGGTTTCGCCTTTCGGCATCTTCAGGCATTCGTGTGCTCGAATGCCTGAAGGCCGTGCCGAAAGGCGACACCCGGGTCGTTAGTGACAAAATACATGGAAGTGTACAAAATCTCAATAATCCAAAAAAAATCCATAACATAAGAACAATTTATGGAACTGTCCGTACTGGGTACAGAAAATCGAAAATGCGTCAGATATTTTATCTGTAAATTGCCTCCTAGATGAACTAAAAAGAAGACCAATGATCTCAAATTTAAGATTGAAAAAATCGAGGCTTGATATTTGTTTTGTCAGTGCTTAAACCTAGAGTTGTAGATACAACCACTAGACTACAAAACTTGAATAAAGACATTTTGGAACCTTAAAAGAATGAGCAGCGAATGTAGATAAATCGTGTCAAATAAGTTTTTTCATTTCAATTACAATGTTTTTGAAATTTTGAAATCAGTGTTTTAAAGAGAATTTAAATAATTTAAAAATATATAACACAGCGAACTAAAATACCGTCATTAAATTACTTTTGTCATCATTTTCAGCGAAATCTCGCTTTGCATTTTTGATACATCAAAACAACTCAAAACACGACACTACATTTCGAATGACAATATTTTCGTAAATTATAAATGGATTTAATGATATGAAATGGCGGGGTGGATGTGTGTACTATGTTTTGTCAAAATATCCGCCCAGCCAACTTCTCAAATAATACGCCATTATTAAATTTTAATGGTGCATCGATAATAAAGCTTTACCACGCCCGTTCCAAGACGAATTTCTGAAATTGCATTTGCGCAATCATACGCTCCTCAAAGTTTTATATCTCTCAATATCACTCCTAGATTTTAGACTCCCAATGATCGTTACCTTATATGTTCTTTCATTAAGCAACCAGGGAGGTTACTTGAAGTTTACACTTAAGGTCGCTTTCGTTTTATAATAAATATTTATCGACTGGCTCATGGAATAAAGTATTATTTAAGATATTACACATTTTATTTCACGGCATAGTTTCGGGTATATTTCTGTAGCGATATGGCAGAATCGATATTTTCAGTTTTACCTTAGCTCAACAGGAGAAGAAATATTAACCTTGGTAAGTTCAAAAATTCAAATTAAATGGATAATTCCTGATTGGTATTAAAATTATTCAATAGATGAAGAATTTCATGGATAATCACTAGTATACCAAATTTTTCCACCATGCTAACAAGTATTTCATTGTAAGAATAAACCCAAAATGACAATCAACTCGGACATATCAACTTTTCCCGTAACACCACAGATTTTATGTGCATTTTCTTTTTCAATAAGCGATAAATTTTATATCCTTCTTTGAGTTCTATAACATCGATTTCATATTTTAAATTATCATTTTTTTACTCATATCCACTTCGTATTTGCAGATTATGAATTACAAATGGAGCTTATTAACGAAAATTGAATCTCCCGCCACATATAAGGTAAGGAATTAAAGATAGGAAATGACTAATAGGTAATATTCGAAAGTAAAATTGTTTAAAAAATAGTGTTTTCGAAATCAATATATAATTTTTTCTATTCAAGGTCTCAAACGCTTAACCACAATACTCTACTTTTTGTACGACAGCTTTGACTAGAAGATATCACAACCAATCAAAAAGAAGTTTAAATATCGAAATCATTCAAAAAAACTGTTTGTATTCCATCCAATTTCTAGATAGTATGATTGTCATAATGTGAAGAATCTCTTTCAGTTATATGTACATTTTTCCCTCGTTCCCACGTGAACTCTTCACCACTGTCATTTAATTCACTTACTCATTACCAATGAATGTTTCTGGAAGCGTGTTATCCATCTGTAGTAATAATTCCATATATGAATATATTCCCAGAGGCCTTAGTTACACATTTTGAGAACATACTAAAAAGCAGTTGCATCGAATATAGAAAATTTCTCATAAAAGCCGACTTCAAGAACGAATACTTCAAATTTTGTTCGAGATTTGACAAAATGACACAGATTTTTGTCGATATTCCGCGATGTCTCGACCTGAACTTTAGAGTTCTTTCGTTATTTGGAATTTGGCTACCCGATTCAGTTCGTGATAATTGGAATATTTACGCTTATCATGCTTATTCTGTTGTTGCACTTGGATTCTTTTATTTCACGTATTTATTATCAGAAATCATCATTATTATTGTGGTAAATATAATATTTCATTGTGATATTTACTAGGAATTTATTAAAGATATACAATTTATTATTCACAATTTTGTTAAGAGACCATTAATAGAATACTATCTTTAAAAAAAAAACAGGCCTAGTGACATAAATGAAAATGTTTTCTTTTAAAACTTAAATTTTTAATCGCTAGATCTCACTTCAAAAATATGTAGCGAATTTTCTACAAAATTAGATTACCCTTAATGTTTGTTGACAGATATTTGAAATGTTCTTAAGAAATCCTGTCTTCAGTAAATTAAAGAATAAAAATATATTTATTATATGGTAAACACTTTAAAATATTAAAATAAAACATTTTTTAAAACTCTATTACTGATTTATTAATCTGAAAAAACCCGACTTTTTTTATCTCTAATTAAGTATGTCGAATGAAATGGTGCAGTAATATTTGTGAGAATTCTATAAGAATTGTGCAGTTTATACGTAAACAATATCATCTTCATAGCTTACTTTATGTGAATATCTCTATCAGACCCTTTTTTATAAAGCGTTATTTCAATTAATATTTGTTTTTTGTAATAGCTTTTTTCCTGAACCGTCTCTTAAAAGTAAGACTAGTCAATTGACAAATATATTATAATTATATAGCGACTATTTTCAAAACAATATAGACATAATTCTTTCAACCGATAGTGTTTGGTCGTTCTTGAAGGACTATTTTCGTATATATAATTTAAATTGTACATAATGATTGAGGCTAGGCTTCCGCAATCTTTAAGAATCCGGATAATCACACAAAAATGAGAAAATAGCAGTTAATCCGGATAATTGTTATCGGGTGAATCGGGACTATACTGTAATTAAAGCGGACTATAAATCGACAAGACAGAAAAGGGATCTCACTATTTCTCACTCTACAAAATGGCCAGTGATAAAATTTTCGTTATTTCCAAGTTCTTTTAATGTTTTCTTTGTTTTAAATTCCAAAGCGCACGTGGGCAATGTTATCATAGACATTAATATGTATCATTGAGGAGACATGATCTCCGGTGTGATACAAAATAAGTTCAACGCATTAAAAAAAGACATTAAAATGTGAATGAAAGGAAGATAATTTATAATGTGATTTTTTACTCTTTCTCTTCCATGCCCTTTTAATTTCCAGGATTTTCTATAAAAATTACACATTTTAATAGGAAGTCTCCTACACGAAATAAATAATGCCAAAATATTACATTTTTACACAAGTCTGTTCTAAATGATCTATTTTAAAGAAAATTATTACGAGTGATTTTTGCAGTCTGTCAAAATCTAGCACATTTTTAAAATCCAGTTTGCGCCTGTTTCAGAAATATTGAAAACATTATCATTATCTAACAATATTAAGAGTTGAGCAATTGAAAAAGACCTCAATAAAAATATGTGAAATAAAATATTCACCCGTATGTTTATTATAATTATTTGATACAATTTTCCTCCATTTACATATTTTGACATTCTCGTCACAGCGAGATTTCGTTGTTTGTTAAGACAAAACTATGATTGTAGCTTTTTTGTTCATCAGGTATTTGGCGATATTGAAAAAACAGTGGAAGCCTCATTCTTATTCATCACGCATCTGGGCCAATTACCAAAGGTGATCAACTTTCTTGCAGTCAGTAAACGTATTCAAAAATTACTAGACCGATTGGAAGGTAAATACAGTTTTTTTAATAAGCTAATAATTTTGCATGCTGCAAACACTTATAATAAACTTATAAAAACGAAAAAAAATATCAAACAAATAAAGAGAAGCGTGTGTTTTGCTCAACTATTTTTTTTAATTTGCGTGTCTTCTTATTTCTACCAAGGGAAGCTATGAACGAAAATAATGTCAATAAAATAATGAGTAGCTACAAAACAGTATTAAAACGAAAACATTGTATACATAAATAATCAAATAATCTGTAGAAATCATTTACTCTGCCACTGTAATAAGCACAATTTTATGTAATTTGATATTTTATTTGATTTATAATTAAAAATTTACATCATTTATTTCGGACAAATTATAACAGAAACAAAACAAGACTGAGTTAATTTTCTGTGGCCAAGGGAATCTCACATAATTATTATTAAAACCGCTATTAAAATAAATTAATGATTGTAATAAGGTAATGAATTTTTATTAAATGAAATGTTTTAGTTTCACAAGAATTAGCACCGGGCCATCGTCAGAATTAAAATTATAATTTAAGGATAGGTTAACATATACTACGACAAGGAAATTGCAAATATCAAATACTTATTATCGCTTTCCGTTGGGATAATAGTTTATTTTGTGAACTATTCAAAATGAGATTGTTATTAAAAGTAGGTAAATACATGAAACAGTTAATATTATAACATATTTGAAAGGATAGCTGATTTTGCTTGATTTTAACTGATAATTTACCAAATTTAAATCACCTACACACTTCATATCAAGCCTTTGTTTAAAAACAGTTGAGTCGGTTACGCCATCATAGCTCAAAATTCAATCGCTTCAACAACGATACTAAAATTAAGCTTCTCGGAATTTTCAGTAGATATTTCGAACTATCAATCACTCAATTAAATAGCAACTATATAACGCACCCGGAGAATTAATTATTACGAAACAATATAAAATACATGCAAATATTTTCGGGAAAAATAGATTGTTTTGCTTGTTGTTTTCTCTGCCAAAAATAGAATTATTCTTTACTAAACATGGTTTTTATGTAAGAATCAGGCTCGTAATTTACGATATTTTAGGTGGAGTTGAGTCTTGATAATTCAATCAAATCTTACTCCATTTTAAATTAATTTGTGTTTGTATGAAAATTAACATACCTTTTTGTTCACCACTATACCATAATCCTGGACCAACAATACAACAAAACAAATAACATTAGCGTGTTCATCGCAGTGTGTAGTGAAATAACAACTGTACGTTTATGAACATGGGATTACGAAGTGGAAGAAATCAGTTTAATTTATTTAAATTGATAAAATTGAGTGTAAGCTTAAGGATAAAGCTGGCGTCCGTATTTTTTTAAACGACTCGAAATAAAGCTCAGTAATCTGTAACTAAACCTACCTTTCTATTCAGACAATAATTTTATAAATGCTATTCCTTTCGTAACGATTATTTTGTAATCATTTATATGAATAATCATTGTATTATATATACACTGCGAATATCAACAGATTTGTCTTAAATATTATCACATTTGTATTGAAACCCGTTCTTCGTGACACTAATTGAAAACTGTCGAATCAATTCGCACAGAATACGCCAACACAACATAAATTTAAATATTTACTCATTACATTGTTATTGTGTTACCTTCTCAGATCCAATATTCAACCAAGGAGTCCCCGAGCATGCGCCGTTGATTGAAAATTCCACCCAAATTGTGAGGCGCGACACTCGCTTGTTCCTGTTTCTGTCGTCTTCAACCGTCATTTTGTGGGCAATATTTCCCATTCTCGACCATAGTTCCACTGATTGGAACTTACCACTTAAAGCATGGTATCCCTTCGATGAGATGAAGCCTATTGCGTGAGTATAGTATCAATTATTTTGGTTTTAGCTTTATTGTATATTAGAAATATGTAGAGCACATAAACCAAGATACGTAAAATTGTGTCAATACACTACAATAATAGCAACTATTGAATTTAACCTGTTTTGGGTGAATCGGGATTGTAATCCCGATAGCTAATATAGTGCTTTCAATGATAGTCTGTTTTCAGATACGAGGAATTTGGATTTTCGTTTTCAAAAACGATGAAAAAATATATCTGGCTATTTTATAATTAGGCTATAGATTTGCTTATTATTTCATGAAAATACATTAAACTTTTAAGCAGATGTATCCAACTCCACAACAAATAGACGAAGCTAAAAGTAATGATGATCGACTTCTCATATACAGTTTGATAACTTTGAAGGATTTAACTGTGAATTCTTGGACAGGCATTATATTTATAAAAATAAAACACATTTTTTTTACTAAGTCGCCATTTTCTTCTTTTTCGTCAGTTGATAATGCTCGCGATGAGCGAAACCCCTCCCGATCATGATATTGAGTTGTTGAATTTTTACCATTTGATGTTTCGATGGTTTTATTTTAATTGAAGACTTAGTTAAAAATCAAACCCATCCATACGTCACAGTGCAAGAAGTACTGCATCATGTCCGTATGTCATGTTTCTATACTCACCATATTAAGTGTCTACAAGAAAGTAGCAAAATTTTCGAAATGGCGAAAAAAAACTCGGAAAATATTGAGATTTGCGAGCCTAGAATTGCAAACCCTGGTTAGCTGCCTTCATCTCATACACATTCATATTAAAAGCAAAATTCATAATGTGCTGACATTTTTCTCGACGTATTAGACAGTCCGCTGTTTGCCTTAGCTATTGCCATTTGCATGGTTTGTTCATTTTGCCGTAGACAGTTTTTCCCGTTCTCTTCGTGGCAACTTTACTTTGCAATCTACGGTATCATTACCGATTTGTAAGCGCATTTTTTTCCCGTCCCGAAATGGCTCTCACTCCACCGGAAAAGCATTACTCACTTTATGTAAGTGGGAGAAGTGGTAATTTGGTTAAAATAACAATGATTTTCTAGAAACCACATACGAAAACAGTTCTCATTAAAACGTCGTAAATAGTCGTATTACTCGAGAAAATTTGTTAACTCCATTAAAAGCGTGAGTAAATTACTTCATCTAGGATTTTATAAATTATAACAGAAGCGGGTTAGGAAACTATAGTTTTTAGAGAAACGTTCGCGATTTTTTTCTTAAAAGAGAAGTCATTTTATGAAAATTCATTTTTCAAATAATATTAAAATTGATAAATTTGTAATTCTACTGGTTAAATACCGGCCATTTGTTGTAAATCAATAAGCCCTTGTTTTAATGGTTGTAAACACAGGCAGAGACGTCATCGTAAACAAACTAATTCAATTCTCACACTAAAAAAACAATGTTGGTAAAAAATTGTTCAACCCCTGTAATGATAATGGAGATGAAACTAGATTTCGGCGTATCGTCTTTCTAATGTTGGGCCTACAGTGAAATAATTTATCTTTGAGGTCTTCGTGATTTTCCTCTGTCACGCCTAGGAATTGTAATACTGACAAAACCGAAACCGGGATCTCCATATTCCAGTTTTTTCGTTAGCTAAATTCCGGTATGAAAATTATTTAATAATTGTTAGTCTCACAAGCGCCCAATCTGCCAAGACCTTTTCTGCAGCCTGATTTATTTGGACGTAGATCTGATCGATATTGTTGAATTTAAGCGATAATGAACGAGAGTTTTTAATACGTAACAAATCTTTGCTTCACCCTTACACACCCTAGTATTTTATCGAGTGAAAAACTGTATTCCTTAAAACAATCACTATAAGTAACGATTAAATTATAAACACACATATCACGCTCTCTTAGATGCTGTGAGAAGACAAGAATCGAAGAGACGCGTCCTGGAAGTCCTGGAAGGTCTGGGATCTCAAACAAACACCATTTCAAATCTGGTTCAACTTTTGTTTATTTTAATCGAAGATACAGTGGCTTAAGATACACAAAAAATAAGGCCTAACACATAAAATTGAGTCTACATTTAGTTAACACATGAATTTACTTTTAAGTTATAATGCAAGTGACACGACAAACGATTTTAAATTAAGTCCAATTTCAAAACAAACACAAACAATCCAAAACGTCAACGGTGCCGGCCACGGGGGCCGGCGGCTCTCCAGGCTCAAAAGCTGGCAAACGACCCTCTCCAAAAATCAAAAATCGGGCTCCCGCAACGTCGGTGCCACCCCTTTCCGTCAAATATGGATTCGTCCAGCGAACGTGTCCGCCGGTGATTTGGCCGATCACCTTTCACGACAAGAGTCGGATCAACTTCTACGAATCATTGTCATTAACGCGGTGCGTTCTCAGTTATGGACCCTAATAAAACTTAAACTTAACAAAAACACCAGGGTGTGCCAGATGATGTTAAATTAATCATAGCAAGCGTAAAATAAATCGATTCTCCACAATTCTCAAAATTTGAATAAAAAATGTAATTTTCTAAAAATATCTAAGAGCGAATACATTTAATATGGAGTAATGCTTATTGTCATCAATTTGGTGTGGCTAACACCCATAAAATGGAAACCGGAGTCGGAAAACATAAAATCAATCGATTTTCAATATAATATTCATCGGGAAAGCGAGCCTGAGTTGGCTTTAACGATAGTGCCCGCCATAATGGATTATTTTATGGGGGTTTTAACCTGTATATATATATATATATGTGTGTGTATGAATATGATATGGGTTTTCATTAAATATTTTTTAGAATAAAGTCATTTGCTTTGCTTATAAAAATAGGTAAAAAGTGAGATTATTAATAATTGAAAATTTTTAAACCAATTATTTGACCCATGAATCTTTTGTAATGAATTCTCTAAAGACAAATATATAAATATTTACATTGTTAAACTTTTAATAAAGAAACTCTCGAAAATTTTTAAGCTTACTAGGATAAATAAAAAGACACTTATTCCAAAAAAACATTTTTTAAGTAATGAAATAGAATCTATGAATTTAACCTCATTATTTTTCACAAAAAGTATATATTATTAATACTTGTAAATTGTAATTTGAAAACAATAGTTTAAAAAATACGAAGGTTTAAAAACAGTTCATTTTTAAATCCTATATATAGAATAGTTCTGACCATGGCGTTAAGCCGAAATAGCTATCAACCACCTGATGAAAATTTTGTAGAACTAAATACTTTATTATTTTATCATATTATAAATATATGTATTTACATTTAAATAAACTATAACAGCAAACCAACATCAAATTAAATATTTATGAAACTGTTCGTTGAATCTAATGAAAATTAAATATATTGGTAGCATTTTCAAAACGATGCAATTCCATTCCGTAGAGTTTGCTATTTTAAGTGAAGATTATGTTCCCGATTTCTGGGTGTTATAAGAGTTTTAATAGCACGCAATCAACCATTATAGTTTATTTATTTTTGTAACCAAGTTTATTTGTATTTGGTGTCGTTGAACCACCCTCTTCACAGTGTGTATTTTACATAAGTATTTTTCAAATAATTATTATATTTTCATAAGTATAACGAGCGAAATATTTCTTATGTATAATATTGGAAACATACTAACATTATTGTAAGGGTCAAGAATCTTAAAATTAGTCGTCAAGTAGAAATATTTAATATTTAGCTCTACAAATACTGTGTAACATTCAACTTTGAATTGTTTAACCACTACGCAGAATTTAAAAATTCAAAAATATGCTTGGTAACTTTCGTTTGTAGGCCAAAAATAAGCGAAGAGTATTCTTGGAACTATTCAATTCCACTTGATGGTTAAATTATTAAGTTTTCTCGATGACTTCACATTTTTTTTCCAATGTGGAGTTATCCAGTTTGCTTATTAAGCAGTCGATATGAATTTCTAATGAAGTATTTTAACAAAAGACGATTAACGAAACATAGCCGTGTGT
This sequence comes from Himalopsyche phryganea, assembly GCA_022494535.1. Lineage (NCBI taxonomy): Eukaryota > Metazoa > Arthropoda > Insecta > Trichoptera > Rhyacophilidae > Himalopsyche > Himalopsyche phryganea. Next base: position 1,482,549 of record JAGVSL010000126.1, on the reverse strand, counting down.
CAGTCAATGAACCTTTTTACAGGGATTTAGGTTTGGATCTTCATAATTGAGTTTTGATCTCTCTTCACCTCATTATGAAAATCTTATATGAATGGTAAAAAGCGATTAAAATGTAATAGACAGCTATTCATATGGATGCAAATCAATAAATACAAGTGTGAAAATCATTATAAAAAACGTTCATTCGAGAAACTAAACCTTTTTATTGGCTGAAGCCCGGTAGTAAAAAATGCTCTAAAACGTTATCACTGGGCTATGATATTGGGACGAAGCGCTCAAAAATAATTATGTAGAAACTTTCAATCAAATTCTCATATACTAAACACGTATACTAAGTCGTAAAACTTGCATATTTGAAATACTCGGTTTCCAAAGAAAATTACTTAGTTAAATTCTTTTAACACAAACAACAAAAACAAAACATTTAAGACATCGACTGAGGGTGCTTGATGGAATTTCAATATCAAATTTGGATTATTGAGATTTTGTACACTTCCATGTATTTTGTCACTAACGACCCGGGTTTCGCCTTTCGTTAGTGACAAAATACATGGAAGTGTACAAAATCTCAATAATCAAAAAAAAAAACAAAACAGTTTTGAAATTCACTTCAGTATTTTTTTGGGTAGAATTTAAAGACTTTAGATTATCTCATTTTGTCAAATTTTGTACAACGTGTAAATATTCTATTTTATATAACAACCCTGTTCACAAAAGTAGTGTAGTTTTGCATAACCTTGATCGTTAAGGCTTTGTTTCTGACATAAATATGAATATAACGCGTGATTTTACGTTACCTTGTAGACAACGAAGCTTTAACTTGCTACGGTTTTACTCTACGAGTTTGTCGTAGCGCCACGGCCGTAGAAGCCTCAGCGATTAAGTAAGCGACGAAGTCAAAATGCTTGCAGTGGTAATTTGAAATTAATTATAAACTTTGAATTTAGTTTTCATATTTATTCAATTAATACCTGGCACTGCAGTCATTTAATTTAATCGTCATAATCTTATATAAATATCTCTTGGAAAAAAAGCATAACTAACTTTATTATATATATATACAAGTATAACCGTACCCGTCATAGATGACGGTATTGAAATTGAAATACTGAATGACTAAAGTAGCTGGTACGTCGGAACTGTGTGTGCATTGCAAAACATTTTATTTTATGTATACACCGCGAACGCTTACGTCATGAGAAAGTTTCATACCTACATGGGATATATGATAATAATAAAACGTCTACAGAGTGGTCTGGGCTATTATATGTAAGATTACATTTTTATTTGTATGAGTATGAGAAATAATTTAAGTGCTCAGTTATTGTGTTTTATTATTATTATTATTAATGTATTTGAAGCACAAACTTTTAGAGAACGTAAATACGTTTTTTTAATATTTTAACTCTTTAACTCGTAGTGCAAAAGATTTGAAGCATTACAATTTATTTACCGTTAACGAAACTAAAACTTAGAAATAGAAATGCTATTTTTATAATAAATTTAATCAAAAAAAAAATCATTGTTCTGTCTTAAATACCATTAATAAATTCTATCGATAAAATTGACATTTACTCGGATTATTTAGGGTAAGTTATGTATTTATAATAGGGTGAAAATAGCAAAGTATTTAGTTTTACAAGAATTTTATCAGTTTGTTGATGGGTTTCTGCGTGAAGTTTAAGTGGCACGAAGCCGAGTTAGCTATTAACAAACTGATAAAATTCTTGTAGAACTAAATACTTATTATGTTATTTTAACCCTACCATTAATATTTTTGGAATGGTATATTAGGATACAATGATCAAATAAACCACTTATTTTTTGCATTTAGGATAAGAGCTCGTTTCGCTTAAGCTTAGTCAGTTAAAACCACACTACGAAAACATCCTGATGAGAATTGAACAGTTTTGTTTTAAGAAATTTCAGAGTTATTATTTTTAACGAATTTTGAAGATTCTGTACCCAATCGATAAATAAATTAAGAAGTTATTTCGCAGTATTCACATAATGTCTACAGGAAAATACAAAATATCATCTCGTTCCAGTTGCATTAATAAATAAATAAATATGTGAGAGTCAATGCCACTTTTACTGATAAATGTTATTAGTTTATATGTCAAGTATAATTTTAAGTAATTTAGTAATTCTTTCAGATTTCAACTGACATACTTCTATCAGATCGGCAGTGTTCTTATCGACGCTGTATGCAACGTTAGTATGGACACCGTGGCCTCGGGAATGATGGCTTTGACGGGTGGCCAGCTCGATGTTCTGTGCCATGACTTGGCCAACATATGGCCAGAGAAATCTTCTTCAGATAGAGCATGTAAGAAAGCTTAGTATTATTACTATCCAATAAATGGCTTCATTGAGAACATAAATGCTGTACTTCCAAAACGAAAAAGTCTGAAACTATTTAATTATTAAAAAAAAAATTTTAAATTTTAAAAGAATTTCGTTAAATGTCTTTTTATTAAAATAATGTAATAGCCCTTTTTTTCCTCCCACTCATACGATCTTAAAAACGGGGCATAGAGAGAGCTATTAGCTAACCTATTGGCCTTGCCCTAGCTCCATCCTTCTATCCCTACTGTCTTCGAAAAAGAGACATTGAACAACTGAGTAACATAACAAGTTCTCGTAGAAAACTTCTGTTAAGATAGCTCTATTAGGAGGATTACTTTGAGAGCGGACAGGGTAAAAAAATAGTTTATTAACTTGAACGGTTTTATAAGTGTAAAATTTAAAGTTTATAAAAAACATCATATAAGCAAGATGGCAGTCAAACTGTCATTTTTATTTTTCGATATAATCACAATAATTTACTTCGATAAATTTTTGTATTAAACATTTAAAACATTCATTACATTTTTTTATAGTACCTACATTATCAAAACAAATCGAAAATGATCAAAATGAATCCAAGATGACCAGGGAATTAATTAAATGCATACACCACCATCAATCCATAATAAGGTAACAATATAACATTAAATATACAAATACAATCATTTTTATATATGTCTGTCTATCCACCTATACGTAACGCATTTAAATTTTTAGTATTAAAACGTATATCTTTTTTTTAAATATTGTTTTAATTTTAAGTTAGTTACTTATGCGGTTTTATATTTCCGTCTATAAAATTGTATTATAAATTAAAGTATGTATAAATTAATAAGATGGAATTACCATAAATATTATTATTGCCACATATTTTTAGTACAAAACGTTGCAATATGAAAATACTTTTTATTGAAATATTTGTAATAATTTATAGTTAACTAGCGAGTACCCGGCATGCGTTGTAATGCCACTCAGAGAAAGAAAGTGTTTGTGTTTTAATTCTGTTTATTGAAGTCCTTTAGGATACAGAGTATTTTTTGTTCCCGTTTGGTGCGTATACGAATAAATCAGAAGGTTTACCGAGATGTCGCTATTCGTACGAACGTGATTCTTTTTTTAGATTTTTTTTCAGAAAACTTTACGAGTATGCGCACAACAACTCTAATCAATCAAATATATATATATACATATATAGATTTACTTATTGTTGTTACATCCCTGAGTATTAAATTGTGTGACAAAAAAATGCATATTGAACGGCAGTTCCCTCATATAAATGACTAACCTTATAGCCTTATACATAAAGTTATTTATCTATTTATTGATAATTTTGTATAAAAATTTGTTGCATGTATTTTCTTTACACACTCGTGTTTATTATTTATTGTTTGGTTATAGGAAAAATGCCACACATGTCAGAGATGTTTTCACATTAGTTTAAATACAATTTGAAAAGACTACATACAACAGAGTTTATTTGTCAAATTGAATATAAAATTCAGTCGTAAAGATTTACGTTACTTTTAATTACCACTTAAAAACTTGAAAGATTTCAATTATAAACGATACTAAACCTGGTGGGTATTTCACAAAACAATGCAGGTCGAGGCGGAACACCGCGGCAAAACGGTCTGCGGTCATAAATTTTAGATTGGAAACATCAAAGACTTTCAAATGGAAACAAGTCAGGTTTATAATAATATTTCTGGAACACACAATCCCGATAATACACCGTAAACATTGAAGAGTATCAAACAGAAGCTAAAATTATCTCTGGAAATAAATATACGTGGGGACTGTAAAGGAATATTTCAAACAACTACAAAATAGATGGCGAAGATTTTCTATTTCAAATATTATCGATTTCGAATCAATAGTTTTAAAAAAATCAGCATAAATTCAATGGATCTGTTAGGTCTTATCGGAAAAATATTGGATTATCTTTTAATTATTACTGTTATTAACAATTCAAATCACGTTAGCAAATAAATTAGGTTTTATCTTCTCCTGTAAAATACTATTTTTATGACTAATGGTTTGTGATTTTCAACATCGACATTGTATTTATTTTACAGATGCTTAAGACATATATGGGTAAATTTCGACTCACCATTCATTTCATTTCAATGAAATTGGTCAGATTGTCACTCTCTTTTTGGAAACACATTTAATACTGTGTGTTTTTACACGGATAACGGACAAAAACCTTAAAAATTCTATGCGATTATCCTTGAACAATACCAACGTCAATATTTTTAGTATTTTAGATCAAATACAAGGGCAGTCGTCATACTAAATTTTATAATCACTGTATAATAATAATGTTTTTTCATTTATTTTACATAAATTAATTAAATAGAAAGTTATTTTAAATTATTTATTTGACTCGGAGACAGAATGATAATCTCCATCCAGGACTAGGAAAGGTTGCTCGATCCTGGCTTAAGAGGCCATTTCCGGCGGTTAATGACTATTGAGATTCTGTCCTTTATAAGGAATTTATTTTTTAGAAAAACATTTCGGTTTATTCTCAGGTCATTAGACAAGTGCGGCTATTATTTTTTTTATTCTAGAATGAATAATACGATGTTCCTGTTTTCCATCTGTTTTAAATTGTCGCTATTTCAACACCGCCATTTTGCAAGAAAATAATTGTCAATTAAAAATGAACAGTATTCAATCAATAAAATCAATTGAAAATAAATAAATTTTTTTCTTGGCTGAAAAGGTGTGTTTAAGTTTCATTTTGTTCGTTGGGGGTGACAAGTTTGCGAAATATTGAAAATTATTTTCGTATCACTTAAATTAGAAAAACATCGAGCTAGCCTAGAGTAGTAAAATTTATATATATCCTGTTTTAAATCATACAATAATACTTTTACTTAATATTACGATAGTATTTAAAATGACTATAAGGAAGCAGAAATATTTACACTACTCGTAAAACTTTGTCAACATATTCATTTTCAAAACACATTTGAATTTTTTTCGATTACATGTCCATTAATTTCATCTTTAAAATAATGTACATAATAAATATGATAGGTCTCCAACAAGAAATGACAGTAGGTTATAAATAACAAATTATCTAGTTCTACAAGAATTTTATCAAATTATAGTTAGCTATGTCGGTTTTACACCATCGTCAGAACTATATAATATAGTGTATTAGAAAATTTGTACAATATTATATCACCTCACTTACTCCAGCTTCATAACTTTTATTTGAAATTAAAAATAGTGAAAATTTGAATTGTATAGTGTTATACTTTTACTTTTGTGTTTTCGCCTAATATTACACATCGTTTTGCTTGCAACACACTTCGGCATTAGCAATAATTTGACACCGCCCCTTACTTTTGGGGCGGATAGGGGTCTTCAAAACCAATCCGCAGACTCTTCCTATTCATGCAAATTTAATATATAATATCTCTCCTAAGGCATTCAGAAATAATTTGTCATATTTGTTTGGTTACCGTTTTTTGTTTACCGTTAGAAGTAAACAAAAAGCTTGCGATGCTTAGGGAAAGAACAGTTGTCCCTCGGCCTAAGGGCTTGGCGGTTAGTAGCCGACACAGCCGCGGCGTGGGTCAAAGAGATTTACGACCCTATCATAAAACCACTTGCTGCGCTTTTAAATTGAAATTGTGTATTTTAAATCTGTTTGTGTTTGTGTAACTGTCTTTGAGAAATTTATAAGTATAAACTAACTGCAATTAAAGAGAAAGTATACTGAATACTAACGGGTTTTAATGGAAGACGAAGGAAGCTGTTATTATCCTTTGTCGCCACGCCGGACTCGGGGCGGTCGAAGTGTGTTGACGCTCCTCCACCTTCCCCTCGAGTAGCGGATATATTCCTACTCTCTCAAATTATTGTTATTAGTGTCACAGACGAACAGTTTGTTCATCCTTAAATGACAATGAAAACTTGGCAAAATTCAACACGAAGTCTTGAAATACGATCATAGTTTTATTACTATAAACTCTTGATTAGAGTTACCCATTTACATGTGTCATACAGTTATGATCATAGAGTATGCCACGTACGCATGACATTTTTATTGTTCGTTTCAGATTCATAGTCGAACAAGAAAAGCTTTTCGCCTACGGAGTAACGTCACAGTTTGTGGCAGGCGTTGTTGTCATATGCATCACAGCATTCCAGCTCACTCTGGTAATGACGAAAGCACTTTATTTTAATATGTGTATCGCATAATATCCGATTTACTGCCTTAGAAAATTTACGTCGAGAGCAACACTTAACTATTCAATCTGTTTTACCGCTATGTTCCTATTGAATACACAGTTTTATCGTTGACATCAATTTTATGTTCTTCTAAACACATCTTTGTTCATATATTATAGATTCTACAACATTAATATCTACAACAAAACGTTATCTGCTGTTAAACTAATTTAAAGAATTGATAAAACACTTCATAATAATAAATGTTATTCTTTAGAGATTTATTTGTAGAAAAACAATTGCGACCAGGGACAACTAATATTGAGGCCAACCACTTTCCAAATTTAAAAATTTAGAGCAAAAAATAGTATTTTAAAGTTTATTTGTAAAAGCTTCAATTATATATTTCATAATTTTAATTTATAATTATACAATATGTACGATATGTTTTTCATTATATTATCACGTTTATATTCAGGTCGAGATCATTGGTGGAAAAGAAAGCCTCAATACATTGATATATTAAGTAAATAAATAAATTTAAATTTGAATACTGCAAGCCCATTACGAAACATCCCGAACGATTTATTGTCAGTGTAAACAAAGATTATTTTTTTTTCCTTAATTTGTAGCTATAATCGAGTCCAACTTTGTCAAATCTATGATGTAAAGAGGTCAACGTCCTCTCTCTAGAGGCGGTCGCTTGCATTATAATAGATTTGCAAAACATCCTGTCTGGTCGTGGAGCTATTTGACTCGAATATAAGCTCGAAGCTCTTTTTCAAAGTGCGAGACGTCTCTGGGAGGTAGACGCCGGCGTCGGAACGCTAGCCGCATGTCTGAAGCAGTGACGCAGCGCCGCGGCGCCGCTCTATAGTACAATATCGTCGATAAAAATGTATATAAATAATAAGGAAATTAAATTAGACTATTTACAACTTATTTGTTAACGATCTCGTAAAAAGAAATAAATACCTAAAGTCTAATCAAAAACTAAATACTAAACAAATACATAAATATAATGCGTTTCATATTTTCTTTTGTTAGTCACATTATTATAAGGTAAAAAGCTCAGTCGCTATTGCACTTCGCAGAACTCTATCAAATCGTACGTTTGAAAATGTTGTGATACCGAAATATCAAGTTTTAAAAAATTCTTGTCGAATCATTAAGTTTGCAACACAAAGTTCGTGTCGCGCATTACTTTTCGGTAACTCACTAAATACGATACAATTCATAAAATAATACTAAAAAGTGTTTAATTAAATCAATGAAAGTATGGCTTTCAATAGATAATAAAGCAATATTTTATATAGTCAAGTCTACGTATGCGTAGATTTAAAATATATCAGGTCGGATCATATTTTTTGTAAAACAATGAACATGAATCAAAAAACATTTTGAATCGTTCAATATATTTTTCCTACGTATATTTTACATTTCTGAAATATATTGTACTTTTGATATTTAGTTTTTATTTTACTTTATGTCTATCTACCAAAGAGAAAGGGTAAACAATAGTATGTTTAAAAAATCCACATTAAACAGTATTTTTTATGAGCGTGCAATATTTCATTTGCACACTCATGGTGGTTATATTGTTTTATCATATCAAATGTGTAATAATTAGTTTGTGCCTTAACTTATTCAAAATTGATTTCAATATGCTTTGAAACAATACATTTTAATCTTTACTTATGCCGTCTCACATAGAAAGTGTGAAATAAAATGCTTTGTAAGACGTTTGTTTAAGACTCAGCTATGTCTACACAATTTTCCATGAAGTGTAGTCCAAGGGTGAAAATAAAGGGGCCATAAAGAGAGCATAAACATACGCGAATTCGTCTGGTAGTAATTCGGTTCGAAACTATAGGGCCCTTCGCTCTGTGCGTCGACGGCGTGACGTTGGCGGCAGTTCTTCCGCGCGACGAAACGCCGTCGCTATCAGAGCGGATATTGGCGAATGCTACGGCAGAGTTCCCGCGACATTCCGCCACCCATTTACAACTCTCAACGGAAACTAATTTTATCTACGCTCTTCGCCGAGCGCCGATGAAAAGCTCGTCTATCCCGGGAACTAACTCACCGACTATAGACTACGCTGGAGACTGCCTGGCAAATCTTACGGAAAAGGATGTTCGTTATTTACGGCAATTTATAAACGTCTACATTAAGAATCGTTATTTTTTCAAAACTTCATCGTCGAGTTTCGAGTTTGGCCCTATCAGAGCAAGGTACGAAAGGCTCTTGACCCGAGTCTGACGATATCATGAGCCTCATTTTTTCTAACTCAATAAATGCTTAACAGAAATCGATTATTATTAAATATTTCTTTAAGAAGAACTGGTGGTTTATCACTATTAAATTTATTTCCTGTTCGATTTTCCTTTTTAAGCACAAGTAATTAATTTTGTAATTAGTAGTGTTATCCCTTCCCAATCAGAGTTTGAATCGATATCTACATTATAAATAAACATATTACGATAGAGTTCGTCTGATTAAATATTACATGTTACAGGTACCATGGTCACTTTTATACTTTTCCATGGTCCTCTACCAAATGTGCATGCTGGTCGAGATTCTACTGTACTGCTACCATGGCAATGAAATAATTGTAAAGGTAAGTCGAAAATTCTTTAGGATACCAAGCATATATATCAAATAAATAGCGAAGCTTTAATCATAAGCTTCTGTTATTGTGAAATCAATATATGAATTAAGTCCTAATATATGTTTTCATGAACGTTGGTGTAATTTCCAAAATTTTATATCGTAGAATGTTTTTAACGCCTGAGTTAATTCAAATATTACTGATAATACGGTTTCTCTAATCTCTACTTTATAAAACCAAATCGCAATACGTTCGTACACATTTTAATAGAAATAATACTTTATAATTTAAGACATCGACTGAGGGTGCTTGATGGAATTTCAATATAAAATTTGGATTATTGAGATTTTGTACACTTCCATGTATTTTGTCACTAACGACCCGGGTTTCGCCTTTCGGCATCTTCAGGCATTCGAGCACACGAGTTCAGTTCGAGTCCATTCGTGTGCTCGAATGCCTGAAGATTCCGAAAGGCGAAACCCGGGTCGTTAGTGACAAAATACATGGAAGTGTACAAAATCTCAATAATCCAAATTAGAAATAATACTATTTTTACTATTAAAACAATGCAATAAATTTAACTATTAATGTACATAAAAATTTATACTATCGTTTTATTCCGAAGATTTCTACGACCCTTGAGGCCCTTTCCCATATCGATTATATTTATACACTACATAATAATAATTAAAGTTACTCTTCTTTGAACAACAGATGATACCAAAACGTTATAGAATTAGTTCTTCAAATATTTGTTTTGAGAAAGTTGATATTTCGATCATTATTTGAGCATTGTGGAAAATGTTTATTTAATGCAAACAAACGAAACTTTTGTACTAATAAATCTACAACAGCAAATAATACTTTTAATTTATTCTTTAATTATACACCACCAATGTTTTATCGGAATTGAGATTCGGCGCGTTAGAAAGGACAATTTATAATAACCATCGTGTCTAGGGTTTGCAATTGAATTTCAATACCAAAATACCGGTTTCGAAAATACCAGTATGTCTGTGTTACAATATAATTATGAGGTATGTATGACTTGTTGACAATCTGGAGCATGTGGCCTCCTAATGGAGGTATCTCAACAGAAGTTTTCTTCGAGAACTGCTTGTTACTCGGTTGCTCAATCTCTATTTCTCGAAAAGAGTAGGGATATAAGTATGTGCCTAAGACAGGAATAGTGGTTTACTAATTACTCTTGTTACGCCCCGCTTTTAAGATGGGATGAGTGGGAGGGAGTTTCTTAGATGTCAAAAACATCCATGCCACGAACAGAAATCCATAATCAATATATAACACTGTCTGTACCGGAACTTGAACCCGAGACATCCGTAACCGTAGAAAACGACGCTGACCACTGCACTACGGACCCGACAACAGTCACAGTCACAGCCGCAGATGGATTTATTTGTACGAAAATCCAATTGATAGATTTCAGCATCGATGAACAAAACTTTTTAGATATTAAAAATGAATTTCCACAAAGTTACGGCCGAATCGATCGAAAATAAGTAAGACTTTTGAGGTCATATTTCAACACTATAATTATATATTCATTTTCAAAACATAATTATTGTAATCAGTAAGTTCTCTACTCTGAAGGGTGCTGCGTATGTCGAAAAGTCGAGGAATACTTAAATTTGATTTATATTTAATGTGTTTCACATTTTCTGATGGAGTAATAGTTAAAGAAAATAAATATGTAAAGCATGATTACATTAAAAAAAATAGCAGTTTTTTACAGTACGTATTTAATATTTTTTTTATAAAAAAATGAACATTATAATAAAGATGTAAAAGATATCGCGTTGAAAAGGTTATTTTATTTAAGGAATATTTATTCTCCATTTTCAAATAACTGAGAAATCAATCTCATAGATTTTTAATTTTAATACCAATCTGCGTATGTCCAGAACTAACCGTATCGATATTTAATATGAAATACCGGTAGTAATATTATATTCTTCCGGTACTCCAGTCCTTAATAGTGACATACTCATTAAAGAATGGTCTGCATAACGTAAATGAAAATCAGAAGTGTCTATATTCAAGATAAATATTATCTTCGAAATAAAACAAGATCAAAAAATGCAATTGAATTGCCGAGTAATTTAATAGAAACCCATAACATTATTTTCAAAATGTTACAGTTTACACTCACTAAAGCAGCAGTTGCCAACTGATGGTCGGCGAGAAAATTTTGGCAATCCGCGGAGTTGTTGCACTAACTTGGAGTAAAGATTCAATAAACATTATTTGGAACACGCAGACACCACAGTGATTTATTTTACCATTTCGTAAAAAAACGTAACTTTTATGCTCGCTATTTTATATATGGCTATACGTTTTTTAAATGAATCATGTACGTGGTGCACGGTATTCAAAATTGTAATTTTAGTGGTCCGCGAGGACCGAAATGCTGGCGACCGCTGCACTAAAGCACCGCACGTGTTAATAGAATCTACACAAAATAAATGGTATGGAAGTTTTAATGACATCCCCACAACATGGCGACTCATAATAATTTCTCAGTGGCATATAAATTTTAATGGTGCTCTTATGTTTAAGTTCAGCGATGTATAAATCAACCAGACCGTATATATGCCAAATGATGGCAATAATAGAAGTACGTATTTCTTACATTGTCAAACATATAATTATATTGATATGTTTTCTATTTTAATTTAATGTCCATGTAGTGATTTTCATCATATTTTAATAAAATCAACACTTGATATCGGTAAATAATTTACTACATAATTTAAATGTAACTATTCATAATGAATCATTAAATCATTAAATCAAAATTAAATTAAGTCAACCTATATAGATTGGGCTACCATGATAGCGGTACTAGGCTTAGTCTCCGACATGTTTTAAAATTCTAAACGTATATTTTGATATTTGTAAATCACGTGAGAAAAAATTGGTAACAAATGTAAATGTCACTCGAGATCAATGTGACATCACAAACACCCATACCCAAGAACTCAAATTGAAGATATCTAAATGTTATATTTACCTTACGAGGGCTTGAATGTGGACCCATCTTATCGCGGGGAGGAAGCTCCTAACACTACTGAAATTGATTCCAGTAGTATGGTATTGATATTTTTTGTTCTTCCCAAATCTCACTCATAACATATTCAATTATTAAAAACGTGAGATGGTCAAATTAATAACAATAAATCCACACTACCATGTTTTCATCAATTACCTATGCTTTATTACTCGTATATTGTACCTTAATTTTTTTTTCAGTTCCATAGCGAAGCAATTTTAAATTTGTCATAGTTGCTAATTTGTATTAAGTACCAAAAAGTGTTACGTAATTTTTTTTATTTCATGTCAATAATTATTATTCTATTGAAGGAATTTAATATTAGTTTCTTGAAGCTATGTGTGTACGAAATTAACTATTATTATATTTGTTCATTTCATTCCAAGACCATTTAAAGCTAAAAGTATCATATTCTTAAAATCGAGTTACATTTCAGAATTTTTTGCATATTTTGTCGCTTATTGTTGTGTTGTGGATGGTTTGTAAGCGAAGCACACTTGTACAATATTACGCACCGTTTGGCACTCGATTTATTCCAACAATGACGACGAGACGGGTTGATGACCCGCTGCAAACATTTGGGAAAACACGACGGGGTTGTTTTCAATTCAGCGAGAAAATTTGAGTACATTTCTACCGAATAATGTCAGACATACCACTCGATAATTACATTAATATTTCACGTTTAAGAGTTGCATATTATAATACGGATAATTTATAAAAATATTACTTTAAAGTCATAGCGTCGAAAAACTTTCCATAGATAATGTATAATATCTACCCAATATAGCTAGTTAAACTTATCGATCTTAAGAATCATTCAAATAATATAACGATCTCTTTTGAAATTTTGCATTCGAATTGCATAATTTTATGAAATTATTGAATGTCAATTTTACTCTATGGCTATTTAAAAAAAACTGTTCTTATAGACAGATATTCAATAAAAATTGGCTAAAATAATTGATTTGTAGATATTTTAATTGAGTTTTCTCTCGCTCTAACTTAAGGATAAAGAAAATGCAAAGTTTCTGTGTCAGTGACATCTATCTATTGATGAGAAAAACAATTTTGAAACTGATACATTCTTATTCTTTTAAACATCTAAGTTGATTTAGCTATTCCTTCTCATACTCTTATACTAACCGAATGCGTCAGCTAGAATATATTTTCGATGGTAACTTTGTGGAAATTCATTTTTAATATAAAACAAAAATTGACAACTTATATAAGAATAACTAAGTCATAAATTTTAATTTTGTGTTATAATATATTTTATTTGCATGTAACTGTATTTCGCAACATATGTATATTTAATGATAAAAAAACTTCTTATAACGAAGGTAACAAAAACTGCTAGCCCATATATAATATTTTACAATGGTAGAAATCTAGTCTGCCCTAGTCGAATTTCTGCATGTTCGCTGAAAATTAAAACCTCGGTTTTCTATTGTTCAGTCTGTGAAAAAAAACAAAAATGAATGTTTATCTGGGCATCAGTACTTGTTTGCGAATAAATAATTATTTTTATTGCGTCTAGCCAAGCATACGAGAATTCCCAACACAATAATTTTTTGAAATGAATTTCAATTCTACAGCATTATAGAGATCTTGAATTTCTACAATATTTACGTCCATCTTGTCTCTGGCAACACACTAATCAGATTTATTACAATTAATATTAATCAAAATGCGAGTGCCCAGGCCGCATAATACATATTATTAAGCCGTTCCCAGAAAACAAACAAACACTTTCTTCAATTATACTACAATGGGTATGATTGAATATTTAATTATATTTAATTTTTCAAAAAATTCCGTCCGTGGTCGAGTGTTCAGCGTCGTTGGCTTCGGTTTCAGTGCTCACGGATTCGAATACCAGCACGGACAGTTTCATAAATTGATTCCTGTTCAAAGATATGTATGTTTATGATTCCCTCGCACCCATTGGATCCTTAAAACTGTGCGTAGTGAGAGCGATTATCTAACCACTAGTCCTGCCCTATCCCGATACTTTTATCTCTAATATTTTTTTTTCAAAATGAAGAGGTTGAGAGGTTGTTGTCGTAGAAATACTTCAATTGAGATACCTTCAATTAGAAATCATTATGCTCCACATTGGAAGCGGACATGTTTAAAAAAAAGTATTTTATGCAATGGAAAGTTTTCCAGCAGATAAACTATGTATTCCTTATCTTAAATTCCAGAGTTCTATGATCATGGATGCAGCCTACCATAGCAGCTGGTACGAGCGAAGTCCTGACTTCAGAAAACTGCTGTTCACGTTGATGACGAGGTGCAACATACCTTTGAGAGTGAATGCTGTAAAAATTTTCTCCCTCTCGTTGGCGTCATTTGTGTCGGTAAGTATATAATTTTTTTATCATATCTGTCCCGTAAACGGCGTAAAATCATCATTTTTCATTTTTTTCAACTACATTCGCTCGCAATGTGGAGCATAACTCTTAATGAAGTTATCTCAACAGAACTTTTTCTACGACAACTACTTGTTGCTCAGTTACTCAACCTCTCTTTTTCGAAGATGGATAGAAAGACAGGGCCGGGACAGGAGTAGTGGTTAGCGAATCGTTTTCGCTACTCACCGTTCCTAGTTTCAGGTAGGTGAGAGGGAATTCTAGACATCACAAACATCCATGCCTACGAATAGAAATACATAAATCGATTGAAAAATCGTTTGTGAAACTGTCTGTGCTGCCGGTATTTGAACCCGAGATACCCGTGACCGAATCCACGGGCGTTTCACACTGCACCACGAACCCGACATAATTTATGATAACCTCAAATTATCTTTTAAAAATAATAAATTGATAGTGTAAACAATTATTATGACCCAAATTTTAATTGTTGTGATTGTGTACATGAACTCGAACTGACATTCTAAGACAGACATTGACATTGACAAGTACTATGTTTCTAAAAGCAAATAAATTGATGAGCTATGTTTCGAATCTCTGCTTAGAAAAATAATATAGAAATTTATTTAATTCTCATCGTGAAATTTTATTTATTCTGATATATTTAAAATTTCGACAAGTTATCGTTTGCCTAAATTAGTTTCCAATATGCGTATCGATGTTAATTTGTTGTTTTCGAATATTTATAATTCAAATTTTATCGGGATATCCAAATTTCGTGTACACCGACTTAATTATGAAATTCGTAGTTATCGACATTTGTAACTTGACGACTTATATATACGTGGATTTTTTACTTAGTTTATATTTATCACAAACAGAATATATCTCACATTTCAAAAATACGTTGAATTTTCTAAATGTGAACTACGAGATTACAAAACTCAATGTAAAAGCGAACAATGGCCACCGGATGTTTCATGTTTGAAAGCAGCATGTAACATTTTCATAAAATACATTTTTATGTTCATGCAGGGCTGCCAAAAATAACAGGTTTTTATATTGCGGTCTCAAGTTTCGTAAATATACACTTTATACTGCTAGTGACCAAATAGTAAAAAAGTTGAAACGAGTTCCTTGACAAAACAATAATATATAATGAAACCCTAAAGGTCATAGATTCAAAATTATTTCAATTCGACAATATATGCCCGAATTCTTGATTCTGTTCAATGTATTCCAGTATGCCGTAGTCTGAAGACACCTCTGGATAGTATTTTACAACTTTCATAAACGTCAGTATACATTGTTTTGGAAGAAGATATAGGCAAGGTCCAGTTTTTCCTAAACGATCCTAAAGCAGAGGCCCAACACCTTCCAACAGCTTTCATTTGTTTTCCTCGTTAATTGATATTTTTTTATTTACCATGGATTCAGCGGTAACTTCGTGGAAATTCATTTTTCGTTTTCATAGATTGATCTTTCAATCGATTTGGATTTCTGTTCGTAGTCTGAGTCCTCCCTTCCATCCAACCCATCCCAACGGGGAGTAGCGAGTACGATTAGCTAACCACTAGTCCTGTCCTAGCACCATCCTTCTATCCCTACTCTCCTCGAAAAAAAAAGAGAGGTTGAGCAACTGAGTAACTAGCAGTTCTTGTATAAAAATCCTGTTAAGATACCTCCATTAGGACACCATATGCTTCCACACTGGGAGCGGATATGGAAAAAAAAACTTTGTTCTTCCACTGGCTTTGTTATTAAATGAGACACGTGTTTCGCTTCTATATGAAGCATCTTCAGGACAATTATATCATAAGGTTATTTATTTCTAAGGAAAACACTAATTCTATTTTTCAAACGAAGCGCAACACGTGTACATTTGTAACACAGCTAGTGGAACACAAATTTTATCAATTTTGATATGTTTTAATTTACTTAGCTTATTATTTTACCATATTCCATTTCCACCAGCATTTTCCATGTGAACTACTTCAAATAATTCAACAGACAATAATTTGAACAGTCAATTGATCAGACATTATTTATCTGAACAGGTATTATGACGAGGTTGAGAGAGGCCTAGTTGTAAACAAATCACTCTCTCTACGCTCCACTATTTTGGTGTTCGATGGAGAAGTCAGGGGTGAAACAATAGCGACCTGACAAAACAAGATTCAACATAATGTATCACAATTTCAATTTGGGGATTCCTAAACTTATTAAAATGGAAGGCCCGCTACCACTCTTCTTCGATAAAAAAAACTATCAACTCTATTGGCAACCTTAATTTTTGCTCATGTATCTAATTGAATAACAGGCCCTTTCGTTTTATATGAAACCTACCAGACCCTAGAGATTGGAGTTTCTGTTCAGTGTGTGATAAAACAAATACACGTATTTATATTGTTGGTCTCTGTATATTGTGACATTGAGCAAACTATATTTAGAGTATTAAAATATGACGACAAATAAGTTCAGTTATCAGATTCACTGTTCTATTTTTGGACAATTTTTTCGCTCTTTGTTTATTGCATTTTATAAAAAAAACACAATATGTTAATTACTTATAAGATGAAAACGCTGTTCTTTTGTTTACTGTTTAAATCGAAAAAAATGAAGCCGTGATACATTATATTTACTTTTAAGGTGTTAACTGTCAATTCTTGGTGGAAAGACATTATATTTTAAAAAATAAAACACAATTTGTTTGTACTACTTCCACATATTTATAATGATCAGGACCGGTTTCGCTCATCACGAGCATTATCAACTGATAAAAATACAAACATAACAGGCGTATTCATATAAAATTGAGTGAAAAAATGAAGGTATATAAAACTGATGGTTCATGAACTGAGACAAGAAAATATTGATTAACAAACAAATTATACATAAATCAAATGAAAGAGTCTACAATTAAAATGTTATGGACCTCTTGCAAATCATTAAATACTAATCTACAATCACAAATATAACTACATTAAAAGTACATTTAGTTGAACAAAATTACTAATGACGATAATAATATAGAATGATGACTCAGGGAAATTATAAGTAAAAATTAATGAACCATTTAAAAATAATCAAATATTAAGTATGTAATAATAAACAGCCATCTTTTAATATCTGTTATTTTGATATGATTAAATTTTAATATGTGTTATTTTTAACTTTCATTTTTAACTTTTAAGAATTGATTCTGTCTCTGTAATTTTTGTTTTTCAGATATTAAAATTTATCATTCTTTTCATTCAAAAATTATTGTATATGGTAACATTGCCCATATGTACGATATGCCATCGCGTTCTCAGATTCAAACGTAAGCACTGTATAATAATATAATGGCCCTAAAGGTTTTTATCTTCCTACTATAACATGACACCGCCCCGTACTTATGGGGCGGACAGGGTCTTCAAAACCAATCTGCAGACTCTTCCTATTAATGAAAATTTATGAATGTAATACCCCTGCTGAGGCGTTAAGGGTGGGGGTCGGATTTGTTGGTTGATGTTGTTGATTTGCAGTTTGAAGTGGGGGGGAAGCGCCTGCGATCCTGCCAGAGGGAGTGGAGTCCGACCGTTCTGGGAGCGAGGTCGCGGCAGCGCCTGATCCCTTCGATTACTATAAAACCACTTACACAGTTTAAATTAAAAGTATGTAATTCTGTTGTGTCTAATGTCTTGTGAAACTGTAGCTAATTGCAAATAAATCAGATGAGTACGCGGATAAACGACCGGGGTTTTAATGGAAGACAAGGAAACGTTGTTTTCTCCTTTGTTTGTCTTTATCCCCAAAGGACGCGGGCCTTGAAGTGTGTTGAAGCCCGCACCCCGCTTCTCCCCGCTCCTATACCGTCATCCCTCGAGCGGCGAGCGAGACGGATGTGATTTGTGTCGTTTGTTTCGTTTCGTTTTCGCCCTACTCTCTCAAGTGGCGCCCCACGTTGGGCGCCAAAATGAGAAGACCCCGGATCGAAGAGAGGCGAGCGGCTGGTTATCCGGAGTCCTGGAAGGGCTGATCTCAGACAAACACCATTTCAGATCCGGTTTAAAAAACTTATTTATTATCCATTCAAGATGCAGTGGTTTCACATTACACAAATATAAAAATCTTAACACATAAAATTGATTCTACATTTACATTTACTTAGCAACTGAATTTACTTTAAGTTTTAATACAAATGACACAACGAATTTAAATTAAATCCAACGCAAATCAAAACACAAAAACAAACAAACAGTTCACATCGTCACATCACTTTCGTCGCGACGAGACCTCGTTCGTCCGACTCGGCAGCTCGTCATCGACTGTCTACAAAAATTCAAAAACTCCGTGCCAAGTTGGAGCTACCCTTTTCCGTAAAAATGGACTCGTCCAGCGGCCGAAGCCCGGGGGCTTCTTAAATGCCTGACAACAAGAAAGAGCGTTTTCTGCGAATTATTGCTCTTTGCCGCAGGCCGATTTCAGTTCGGGACATTAATGACACTTATACTTAAGAAAAACCAGGGTGTGTCAAACAATGATAAGTGAAAATGTATCACGCACTTAATATGAGCATTCTCGTTACGATGGGGGTGAATTCCAACTCCGCCTATCGCGTGTTACACCGCTTTAGATATCGCACCAGCCTCTTATGTATGAATTACTGTGATCCTCCAGTTTGGGGCGTATTCGGGAAATTGCTATTGAGAAAGTCAGTAGTAACTCGCGTTACTTTTACCCGCGATAAAAAAAGGCATAAACTGAATGCCAATTTGTATTCTATACACACCATAGGCGTGTGTTATTTTGCATGCATATTCCATAACTGACGTATGTGGAATATTGTTGAATTATTTCAACTGTGACCAGTTGCAAACAATGACGACATTGGACATGCTGACTTGGTTGTATCTCGGAAAAATTACAAGGCAGTAAAAAGCACAGTGTAATTTGGAAAACGAGTATAACTCCTTCATAAATTCTTCCATCAGCCTCTGTGATCTGGTGAAAGCTTTACACTAGCAATCAGATAGGTCTGGGGTGAAGTGCCGGCAAGGTCAATATCGAATTAAGATTCTTTTCTTGATATCTTTGACATGGATGTTTGTGATGTCATTTCTCGTCGATTTAATCTCACTTGATTTAAAATTTCAACATATTTGACGCGTTGGCAATATTAGTTGTACAGTAGACTCCCCGATAACACGGTATATAGGGGGGTAAGCTATCTCGGAGCGAGCTATTGGGGATACCATATTCATACAAAATCAGAGCATAAGCATGCTGCTAAGGTGTATTTTAAGCTATAATCAAAGAGCACTCGAAAATTTTAATGAAAAACGTGTTTTCCGCAATCGTGTTATCGAAGAGTCTACTGTAATGTTAAATATTTATCATACTTTTACGTTTTCTTTTAATATTTTCAAATATTTGCCTCATTCTTTTTTACTTTCTGTGCACCATATTATTACATGAAATTGAAGATTTTTTAATATAAAATTAAAATCGGTAACTTTGTTATTCCAATAGCTTTTTCACGCGTTCGCCTCTTTAAAAAGCATCTTCAGATTAACTATTTTTTTTCCATGTCCGCTCCCAATGTGGAGCATATGACCTCCTAATGGAGGTATCTTTTTCTATGAAAACTGCTTGTTACTCAATTGTTACTCTCTTTCGAAGAGAGTAGGGATAGAAGGATAGAGCTAGGACAGGACTAGTGGTTAGCTAATCGCTCTCGCTACGCCTTTTGAGGATCGGATGGGTGGGAGGGAGTTTTAGACATCACAAACACTTAGACTACGAACAGAAATTCATAAATCGATTGAACGATCAATTTATGAAAATCGTCCCCACCGGGAATGGAACCCGAGGTACCCGTAACCGTAGCCAACAACGCTACTAACTGCACCACGGACGCCGACAACTATATTGCAAGGTTGTTTATGTAACCTTGCAATATAGTTAGACTAAAGATGCTTCTCAAAGAGGCGAAACGCGTCCCGTTAGTGAAAAAGGCAGTGGAATAGCAATTTTACCAATTTTAATTTTATATTAAAAATGAATTTCCACGTTAAAGTTGCCACTGAATTCATAGAGAAGATTTTTACTCAGACGTTCCTGGCAAACTTTTGAAACATGACTATTAATGCTGTGTAATTCACCATGTAAAAAAGGTTTGTGTCGTAGTAAGTGGTGATCGGTATAAAACTCTATAGAATGTGTAAGCATTGGTATAATGCTTATTTTAGGGGTCTATACAAATTGTAATTGTGCAGAAAATGAGTAAATCATGGAATTTTCGACTTCAGCGTAAATATAAATTTTGCTTGAATTGAAATATTTATTTAACAACGAAAATATCGTCACTTGTCACTGCTATTGGCTGCGCGTCAGTCTCTATATTTTTTTTAATGGTTTATCATAACACGTTAGCAAAAAGAACTGACTTTAAGCCATTTTACCTATTGCTGCCTTTACAGTCGAAGAAATAGGGAGAAATTACAATAACGACATTGTCAAATCTCAGGTTTATAAAAGGAATGTTCTATTACTAAAGAATAAATTAATCATAATTACTGTTGGAGGTTTTTCAACCAATACTTCGCAATGATTAAATATATATGTACGCGTTTAGGAAAAAAATGCATTAATAATGTTTGAAAAACCGGATATTCTAAATTGACTAAACTCTACTTGCTCTCCTCCACGCATCACTACTTTTTAATTCGTTTGTCCACCTGTTGAACTTAATGAACAAATCATTTAGATTTGTATATTTAACAAAGAAATATATCTTCAAAACTTGCATAGTTTCAAATATAACACCAATGAAAGATTACCAATTTATTATACTTAAAGCCTTAGCGAAGACATGACCGTTGCTATATGTTTAGTTAACAGATGTACACTATGACTTTGCTAAATAAACGGCACGCCAATGAGTTTTTTTTTTTTGTAAATTGCCATCATCCAAAATTTGCGTGAAACTTTTAACATGTTGAAATATATAAACGACTTTTTACCGTGGAAAAGGGGAAGTTTTTTTTATCGCGAAGTGTAAACGATCCGGTGTACTTAAATATTTTTGCAACCAAGGGGCATATTATTCCAGTATACAAGTACTAGATTTATTAATTGAAAATGGTTATCGTACCTTTTGAGTTGATACGTTATCGTTAATTAATTATAATTGTGAATACTATCAGTCTTCATTGAATCTCTGTTTTTAAATGTGGCAAGGAAAGTATTTTTTTTGTGCTGTGCACCATGTTTTAAAAATGTTTTATCATGAATTAGATAAGTTTATATCATAATACATAAACAACGTACAAAATACGGAAAATAAGCATGAAAATCACAGGAAATAAGTAAATTCTTACACGCAACTTCTATGTCCGCTTTCAAGAATTGAGTTTCTGGTTAGGGTTGATAACCTCACGGACACATTTGGCCTGGGATATAAATTTTATTTATCAATTGATACAATTCCAGCATCAAAACTAGGCGTTGCTGATCTTTGTATAAGTATAGTAAAGAAGACCACATAGAAAGGCAGATAAGAACTTTTTAAAGAGGTATATATGAAAAATCAATACTCTCTTAGAAAGAACTTAAGAAGAAAGGCTTGGTTTATTTTCATCTTAAGTCTTTTCTATAAAATAGCACTTTCAGTCCACAAATCAATTGAAAGATTCTTGCAATGTTTTAGAAAATCGTCATATTGCTCTTGTGAATTATTTTAAAAGAAAACATATTTTACCATGAACACGTTGTGATTTAATCATGTCTGCTTCCTTGTGAATAGGTGTTATTGTTAGAAAGAGTAAAGAAAATAAAAAAATTTTACACCATATGTTGAATTAAGATAATATATTATACCTATTTATAAAGGCATATTATATCATTTTAAAATCCGATTTAATAGTATAAAAATAACAATGTATTTAAATCTGCAATTTGAAAATAGATATAAAAAAATGGACAAACATTTTGACTAGTCTAGTATTGACCTACCATTATAACTTGACCGCCGGTAGAATTTGGAACTGAAAAAGTCAATCTAGAAATTGCAGCCGTCAAACGTAATCTTACAAGTGTCATGAAAGTTTTTATTGTCAATAAAGGGACTATCAAGTGTTTTATAAGGAATTCTTGAGAATATGCGGTAGGTTATTCCAAAAGTCCTACATTTAACTGAGAGGAGAACAAGTCTCAAAAAAGAATTCATACTTCGAATCAATAACGCTGCGGATCGCGTGGCGGCCATGACAGATAAAGTAGTATGACGACATTGTTCACGTGACACTAGCGCCCTCCCTGAAAAGACAGCTTATAATAGTCGATTTATTGAACAAAAAACATTGCTATTTTTTACACTATTAAAATGACGATCTTTCTAACAATAAGCCAATAGGTGTATGTAAATATCATGGCTATGGATGTGAATCATAGACACAGTCATGTCTAATAACACTGCACTTTAACGGGCAATAAATATGTAAAACTTTTAATAATTAAATTATAACTATTAAAAGTTGTATGTCTTTGTAAATCATTTCTTGATCGTTATGTTCCGAAACATAACCACTAACGAAGCGCTCTTTGAGTCATCACGCTAGTTCAAAAACATTAATTACAAATTTTATTATTTTTCTTTACAACTGGAACGCTTTAGAAAACGGAAGCGCCAAGAGAAATTTCGTAAAATTTAATTCATACTTCGTATCTGATTAATTTCCTACCAGGTTAAATGTCGGTTTACACGCACGCATTCCTCTTTCAATGTAACCCAAAATAGTCGCATGTGGAATAAGAAACTGAACTCCGAAAGTTGAAAAGATTATCTCATTTGAATTATTAAGATTTTGTACTCTTCCATGTATTTTGTCACTAACGACCCGGGTTTCGCCTTTCAGCATCTTCAGGCATTCGAGCGCACGAATGGACTCGAACTGACATGGAAGTGTACAAAATCTCAATAATTCAAATTTGATATTGAAATTCCATCAAGCAGCCTCAGTCGATGTCTTAGATTATCTCATAATGCAAGACTTAAGAGGCCAATATACGATTAGGCACATTTTATGGTATATAAAAGGATATAATATTGTATAACGGCCATTGATTTAGTTGGTTGAATTTCGTATATTAGATAGCAATGTATTTACAATATTAATAAAACGTCCTTCTACTTTATAAAGGTGAACCAAACATAACTTTGATACAGTTAAAACACACTATTTTATGATCAGAAACGTGAGGATGTTAGAATTTTGAGCATAAATTTTCCGAAGACAGGTTGTAAAACTAGTGTTGTGTCGTTATTTAATTGTTTTATTACATATCGAAGTCATAATTGGATAGAATAGTGTTGAATGGAATACGGGGAACTCATGAAGCTAATTTCATGCTTATGGAAATGTGATATGACCTCATAACGTTAGAATAGAGTCATTTCACCAGTGGTCGGCCAGTTAAGCGATAGGTGTACTTTCAAAGAGGATTTTGAGTCAATGAATGATAAATGCATATTTTTTTCGCTGTTATTCCATTAAACAGGGATTAAGTAATGTAATAAAACAGATTAAGTAATGAGGTAAACGGCCCTACGCTCAAGACTGTCATTCTGCATTATTCATTTCGAATGATCATGTAAGGTTCGCTTTTATATCAACAAAAAAATCAGTATTCTTGTTTTCTAACGTCCTTAAATTATAATTTTTGACGTTCATCTGTTATATAACAATTTTATAATTCTGGCAATACTGGAATGATAATTTCGTGTTTGGAACATGATAGTCATTCTAAAATATTACGCATTTTGCCAAAAATAAATGTATCATAATTATCAAATATTACATCATAAAATAAGATATTTTTTCCTCATTCGATTTTTTAACGTTGCAAAATGGATGCGATAATTCAGTTTCCGTCGCCTTATTTAGGTCAAATATTTGACCAATGAAGTTGCTCCGGCATTTTCGCTGCCTTCGCATTTACGTGAGCTTTTCTGTCAGATTTTTATCGGGAACACATAAAGGAAATAATATTATGTGAAAATATAACACAAGGTCGAATTTGAAATCGATCACAAAAACAAACAGTGGAAATGAAGTCAAACGTTGATTTACTACATAAACGAATTTATTTACAATCGATATAATTAAATTCTGTTTACAACATGTTTAACAATCTGCCACGAAACGTCAGGTATTTATAGTCACTATCTATGTACAAATTTGAAAAGATAAAACATACATTTTAAACAAATATAGCAAACTTGCGTTCCCCCGTTTATAAATCAACAGTTGAAAACATTGCAAATTATACATAAATGATTAATAAATAAGTGAATAACAAAAGCCATCATGCTTTATCTTATTGTTATGAAGGTAACAGTCGTATTTAGCACAATCATCTGACAGGGACATCGCTAAGCTACTTCCGGTTGATCTCGGGCTTATTGTGTATCACATTTTGAACCCTTTCACCCCTACTCACTCCTGAAAAAATGGCGGATAGCAATTGATTAACAACTTTGTCATCTTTATCCGTACCCGTGTACCTACTCCGAAAAAACATGTAAAACGAATGGATTCCACAAAGTTTTCATTTAGATATCTAATGCCGAAATACTGACTTACTTTTTTATTATACCCATTATGAAACGACAAGTCTATGGCTTTTTAGATATGCACTCGCTAGTTATAATACAGACCTAGTTGAAGTGACTTCTAATCCTACAGTATATTTGTTTTTTGTTCGACCCGAATTTCGGATATCGATTCAAATGAATAATTAATCAACAGATTATATTAACCCTTCCGTACTCATGGTGTAACAATGCGTTACTGCGGTCTTTAAACCATTAAATTATCTGTAAAATATGTCGAACAAAAAATTAAAAATTGTGCTATTTGTAAATAAAATAGTTATACATATAATTGAAAATTAAAAATACATTATAGTTTACATCTTCTTTGCATAATTAATCATAATTTGAAAATCTCGTCAATTTTACCATCGAAAAAGATAACATTATAGTATAGTATTAAATATAGTGTAGTAACAATTAGTAGAGAATAGTAACGATGCGAGATGCATGACCGTACCGTATGCAACTGTTTTGTTTCAAACGGTACTGAAACACATCTCGAACCTGTTCTGCTATGAAGGATTTCGATTCTTGCGTCTGTATGTATGTATTTCAGATTTTACACACGAAATATGGTGTACAATAATTAATTAGTACTACATAAAACCATATTTCATTATTTGAAATTGTCATTTCGCTTTATAAATGCGTTTATATAACAAAACCCACACGGTAACGCAATGTGACTGCGTGAGATCCGAAGGAATTTTTCCAGCATGAAAACGGTAAGGTTAACAAAACATCATGAATTTATAATCCCAGGTATCGAATGCTTACTAAGTGTGCCCCAAGAAGTTTTTAATTTAAGTTCTCTTCCATTTCGTGACAATCCGCCATTAATATATCCCAAATAAAATTGATTCCAGTGGCGTACACAACAGAGCGGGCGTTGGTAACAATGACCCGTTTGACAACGAAATAGAAAGAGCAACACGCACCCTTTATTGACGCTTCAGTATTTTTTATTCAATATTAAAGTTAATCATTTTTATGGCTTTTTTGAGACGAATTAAATGTTAAAAATGATCATTATTTTATTTAAATAAATGAATTTTGCTAGCCTAAATTTCGTTATTATCTTTAATTATTATTATAAATATATGAAAATCAATAACCATTACTTTTTTAAGCATCATAAATATACGACTAATGGATTCGAATACTGCTCATTTTAAATACAATAGTCATGTATGTAAATCGAATACTATAAATTATTTATTCTTGATTGAATGACTTTCTAAATATAAACTCTGTGCATATCAAATATCCACATTTTAATGATCTAAAATATTTAATTTAAAATTGACTCAGGTTTACATCTTTTCGATTAAATATTTGAACTTTTAATAAATACTATAAATTCATATTTTTCTATTTTCGATATAATTTCTATACGAAAACGCACTTCCTTACTCGATATTCTGCGAATTATTTACCCAAGCAAATTAAAATGTCAAGTGACCAGACATGTTTAAATGCATGATGAAAAGTTTGTGCACGTTCTTTCTTGAACAACTGACAATTAATATTAAAAAAAAAAACATTAGTTTTGAATTTTATTAAAGTTTGATTCCTTTTTCTACGATTCAATCAGATATTAGACAAAACTTACCTTCGCCAGTAGTGGGTTTTGTTAGTACAACCTTATCATTAAATAAAAACACATCTAAATCAGCTGTTTACCGCGTAACAGTTTGCGCCTTACGATCAATTCTCTCGACTAAACCACTGCGTTCATCCTACAAGGAAATGAGACTGAGCTTACCTTGCCATAATCTCATTATAAAACACGCAAGTCTCGTGAAAAACGAATATCAATACAACAGAATAGGCAGACGCCACTGAATCACTTTTAACGACGTAACAGTTGGCATAAATAATTGAATGCTTAATCACGCAGGAAATTTCCACAAAATGAACGAAGCTGCTAGAACTTCGTCCACTTTTGTGCGATCAGGGCGATTATGATTGATGTAGGGATCGTTATGGAAGCCTTTAAAGGTGGATACTGAATAGATTGTGCTGAAAACGTTGCAGCAATGTTTTATTCAGGTTACAGTTAAGTAGTTAGTGCACACATTGACTATAAATTTTAGACAAAGCTCACAATATTACATTCAACATTTACTCTAACTGGACACACCATTATTTAACAAGTGCTAGCAAAATCTTATGAACAAGATTCGAGGCGACCGAATTTGACCGCTACTTAAGCCAGTGTACATCAGGTTGTTAAGTTTGAGTCGTTCAGGTGCACGTCTTCAACTTACTATTGAATATATTGTAGGTTAGTGAATAATTCAACTACTTTTGTAAAGTGTATTCATTGACTAACACATATCTATATTCACTCTTTCATGTATACTGTAACTGGTTAAGCTAGACAATGTATACACAAACTTAGGGTTTCCCAAACTATATTACGCGAAACACTGGTGTTCCGCAGAACGGGAATAGGTTTTCCGCAGAAAACTTGGAATGGTTTTATATGCTGCTGCGGCTGTAACAAATCAAATATGTTTCACTTCATATTGATATTATATACCCAACAAAATAAAAAAGGTGTTCCGTTAAGATTTGTGGGTTTGCAAAGTGTTCCGTCCCAATAAAAGTTTGGAAAATCCTCTAACTGCATAAACGTAAACGCATACGTAGAAAAGAATAATTTTACCACTAAAATATAAATTGTTTTCATTTAACTGTGTATACGCCTAGCATTTATTAAAAATTAAACCATATATATATATATTATAAAACCCTTTATAACATAGTCCGAACGTTGATTACACGATTCATTAACCTCGCCGTCCATTAAGATCCCTGATAGGGAAATTAAATAGAGCAGTCATGTTTACCGCTTCATTTTTTTCCAAATTTTAGTAATTTAATATAAAAAGATATATTTTCCGTACGTTATTTTCACTCAATAAAATTCCCGCTATTCCTCGGGGATAGGAAATTGAAATTACAATAATACGCATTCACAGTGAATGCTAAGATTTATCCTTTTCCCAAATAAATGCGAAAAGATTAAATATTTTTTTGTTTTCAGATATTGCGGTCCTCTTACTCATACTTCGCTGTTCTTCAACACATTCATAACAAATAAAAGAAGATGAAGAATTTAAGCGCATACAGCATAATAAACATAGCTTTATACAATAGACAATTTTACATAGTTAATAACTACTTGACAAGCTTTTTTAACAATTATTTATTGCCTGTAATATACTTAATATATTGTCTGTCAATCCTTGGATGGAAAATGATATAATAATATAACTATACAGTGAAACAACAAGGACCTTTTAAGCAGGGCTGCAAAGTCGGAGTTCTAAAAAACTAGTGACTTCAACTACTTTTTCTAAAAACTGCATTTTTGCATATCTTCGTGTATTAATGTACTTGTTTCATTTTTATTTATGCCTTTGACATCTTGGCCTGGAATATACATATATATATTATATTTATAATATGAAAAAATGTCTATTTGCCGGATTGGTTGGTTGGTGTTTAATTTGAAGACCAATTACATATAAATAGGAAGGATAAGAAAAAACCTGACAAAAGTCTTTTTTTAGTCCTTTTAACGAAGATATTTCAACGATAATTCGTTTCTTTTGTTACAATTAATTTACTTCCTATTTGAAACAATATTCTTCAAATAGAAACGCCTATGAATTTTGATATATTTAGTACTAAATATATCTCAAATACTTTAGATACTAAAATTAGCTTGACCTTTCACATTTTTATTCACACTTAGTGTTTAATAATATCCAATCATTTGTATTATTCTTGGTAATTTATGAATGTAAACCATTAAAATCAAAACAAAAAATAATATTTCAAGTTTATGGTCAAAATTATGGGGCTATATCTTTATAACAATCGAGTTCTATATCCCAAAAAATACTTCAATCTTTTGATAATCTGTATATATACATAAATATATATATATTTGAATATATAAATGAATGTTTGTTTGTTTGTTTGTCTCTTATGCGTTCTTATATCATTCATCCGATTTCGATGAAACTTTGGTGAGTTGTTGTGCGCATACCAGTAAATGTTTCTGGAAAAAATTGTAAAATCGAAAAAAAAAATCAAATACGTACGAACAGCGACATCTCGGAAAACCTTCTGATTTATTCATGTACACACCAGACGGACAAAAAATATTTTGTATCCAAAAACACTTCCATAAACAGAATTAAAACACAAAGACTTTCTTCATTAGAGGGGCATTGCAATGTATGTTGGGTACTCGCTAGTCTATGATAAAATAAATCGAGTAAAAATACATAAATATTCAATTAGAATATATGTAAGTAACTAGTGTAAATATTAGGTTTTTCTTTGCTCAAGCACTATTTGTAAATATTGTTTCACCTCTTTAAAAGCAACCCTGTCTTTATAAATAGCATTCACAGTCGTTGTATCCATATCTTGCAAGGAAAAAATACATTGGAATTTAAATACAAATCTTAAATAAAAGGTAACTGTATTTACCATTCGAAAAAGGAATTATGAAATACCTCAGTAACGAAATGTCAGTGACCTCAATGACGAAATGAATGACTTCTACCACTAATGGTACTAATAAAAAAGTCTCAAATGAAGAAGAAAGCGCTCATGTTTAAAAGTTTTAAGGGTCTAATTTGAATGAAAGCAAGTCAACCGATTTCTTCCACCTCGAAGTAAACGCAGCGTAGCTGCAACCTACGCCTCTACAAGAGTAAGTAGACGCGAAATTATTTAAGAATTGAACTAATCAATAAAGTTTTCAGATTAAAATACATAATTCGAAATCTTACAATTCGATGTCTTGATGACGTTACATATTAAAACATTATTTTTTCGTTAGTGACATTTTTTATGCGTGAAGAATGTAACATGTATTTAATAAAATACATTAAAGTTAATTGAAATTTACTTGGTAGATCTTCATTAAAGGTTAAAATAATAGGGGCGTCTTAAAAGGGAAGAGTCAGTTGAATGTGTTTATAAGAACGAAACAATATTTGTGTACTTATTCGACAAATTTATACTTTCTATATTTGATCTGTTGAAAATACTCTCCCATAGCGAAACGAACTCTTATTCGTTTTATATCATTATTCACAGACAGCCACTTTATTTAAATAATCCAATTATCATTCGTATACTGTATTTCCTGTCGTCGTCTTAATCAATTAATGCGGTTAAGAGCTTTGAACACGTTAATTCTTTCTCGACACTTAATGTCATAATTTTTTCCTAATTTTACTTGTGCTCCATCGCTAAAATACTGACACCTACTATCTCTCTTACCAACATTTCTCCAGCCATCACCAAAGTGTGTCCACACCGCTGAATAAGCTCGTCACTGACTAAATGTTGAAATCCGGGTATTACTGATCAATATTTCAACAGCAGTACAAAATAAGAAAACGTATTACATTTGGGAAACAGAAAGAGACATTATTTGCATTTTATTTATCCAAAAAATATTAATAACTGCGATAATATTCTTCTGAGTTAAGATAGACGTGATAAATAATGTAAAATCGTTAAAACAGCAAATAACAAAAAAAGATTTATAACGTGTAAGTTTGTAAAAAAATATCAAAACCCAAATATGAGGCGGCGCGATTTAAACAAAAAAAAAAAGTTAGGATGAAAAATTGGGTCAAAGCTTTATAAATCTATGCAGAGAGACATTTTCACACGAATGGGGAAGAAACAGAACACAAACGTACAATAAAAACGTTCTTAAAACATAGATAACAGTCGTACGCCGCTTATCTGTCTGCTTATATTGCAATGGCTGCCATGAGGATACAGAACGCATCAGAAAAACTTTACTCACAACGCTTTATACATATTTTGGATTATTGAGATTTTGTACACTTCCATGTATTTTGTCACTAACGACCCGGGTTTCGCCTTTCGGCAACTTCAGGCATTCGAGCACACGAATGGACTCGAACTGAGAGACAGTAAACAGTGTCTAACGTTTATATAGAAGATACAAATACGACAAATATTATTTACGAGGTAAGATATTATACGTCTGAGAGCCACACTGATACCTGAGTTAAAATTTCGAGAATCGCCCTAATCCTTATTTTGTAAACACCATATTAACAGAGTGGCGAATTGCCGCTTTTCAACTTCTTTTAGAAATACCAGTGATTTTACAATTATAATAGTATTGTGGGTTTTGACGGGATGCAATTCGACGAAAGGGTAAATATATACAATCATTCCACATTTAGTGACATCTGTTAGGTGTTTCAACGTATAGGATATAATAACGGAGAATTAGGAAGGTTCAGCTGCTCATTCAGAATTGGCAAGGAATTTAACTGGGCACTATTAATTTGCAAAATTTCTTGATAAAATAATTTATGATCCCACATGTTTTTATGCAACAGTTTAACCCCATCATCCGCATTAAACGTATGTTTCTCCATTAGCAAGTGATTTGCGAATGT
Organism: Himalopsyche phryganea; assembly: GCA_022494535.1. NCBI lineage: Eukaryota > Metazoa > Arthropoda > Insecta > Trichoptera > Rhyacophilidae > Himalopsyche > Himalopsyche phryganea. Next base: position 1,450,838 of record JAGVSL010000126.1, on the reverse strand, counting down.
CGAAGTTTCTTTTTTTAATCTAAAGGCAGCTAAATGTTCTGATACCCTTATATCTAATGTACGTGTGGTTTTACCCACATAGAAATGTTGGCAATCATTGCATTGTAATTTATAAATACCAGATTTGTTCTTAAAGTTTACTCTATCTTTATTGTTAATAAGTAATTTGCCTAGAGAGTTTTTGCAATAGAACGCCGGTCTAACACTATCAGCGAGTTGTTTTTTAATTTTAAAGCTTGTGCAACCTAAATAACTAATTCTTTGCCAGATTCTAGGGTGGTCTATGTCTTTAGACAAGTTCCCGAAATATAGCATCTTTTCTGCTAATTTACGTTGTTTTTTTTATACAAGACTATCTATAAGAGACGCCTCATAGCCATTATTAATGGCAATTTGTTTAATACATATTTTTTTAATGTATGCATAATATGTTGTTACCATTTTGATTATTTTTCTGAGACGCCATCTAGCTGTTGGTTTTAACAATCTTACAACAAAATGTTTATTAATGGGATGTTAGTTATTTTATAGATAGCTATGATGTTTTGATTTAGTACTAGACTAGAAAGGAGGTTTGAATTTATTAATTTTCCTTTTTCAAAATTATGACTAAGAAAAAAAGTTAAATCTTCAAGAACTACTCAAATTTTTTTTACGAAATTTATTTATATTTACTTATAAAATAAACATCAAGAATCAAAATTCTGAAATCCAATCATTTTAATTGTGGGTAATCCAAAATGATATTTGGTCGATTGTCAACTTTTGGCTTTGCCAACGATATCTTTTAATCGTCAGAAAGTCGATTTGGTATTTAATAAACAGTTTGGAATTATTGGTCAGCAACCTTTTACTAAAACGAGCACACCGAAGGGCTTGCGCTCCGAATGGCGCTATATCTTAACTTTTCTGGATGAGTGAATGAGCGATAAACATTCTGCGTATACCATCGGTCTTAAGCACTTGACATTTTAGATTATTAGCTAATTGCTCATTTGTATTGGACACAGCATGTTTATATCGTACGTCGTTAATCTTTGATAGACGATTAAAGTAGTTAATAGACGGCTAAGACAATATTATAATATGTATATATAATCCTGTCTGAATTTATTTTTTATCAATTGAATACTCTCGTGATGATTGCAACCGGTCTTGATCAGTATTAATTTTTTTTGAATTAGTACAAAAAAATGTAGAGGCTTTTCCATCAAGAATTGACAATTAATGCCTTGAAAATGATTAGTTAATGCTTAATTTTAAATTAGCATCACTTTCTGAGTGACTCTATACAGCTAAGTCAGGGAGGTAATGATTTAAACCTACCTGGCAACACACCCCTCGCTTCCTTAGTTTCATTTATTTATGAAAACACAAAAAATAATCAGCGAGAGTGCAGTCATTCCTGCGCAAGCAGATAAACTTTACGATTGTACCATACCGACTTCAAAACTAATAGAATGCCATAACTTGGCATAATTTATACCGGTATTTTTAAGCCTGGAGTACTATCTATTTTAAGAAACCAAAAAGTTGCCACCGGTCTTGAAAGATGTAAAAGTTTTCTAATGGATAACACTTATTTTAAATGAGGATCTGAAGGTGAACGTCAAGTATTCAAATGACTTCTAAACGGATGAGCACACTGAGCTGACAGATAGTTATCTCATTAATACACACTTCATGGGTCACTTACTTTGTTTTTCGCAATTTTTGGTTACATATTCTATAATAAGTAATACTTTTTGAAGGTTTTAGTCATATTAAACAAAAGAGAGGAAGCTGTCCAGATTGTGGAAAATATAAGAACCAGATCTCGATGTTCTCCAACTGAAGTTCCAACATATTCTATATGCAGTTATTGTACAGGTCTACAGCATTAGACCTTTTCGGAGGGATCATACAACCACGGTTTAGATCCACTGCCTCATAACATTCTGGTTTTTGTGATTTTTCTTGCAAATAAATAAATTATATCGTGGTAGATTGTAACAATATAATATTGTCATCGAACCGTCGACAATATATAAATATATTGATGTCTCTTCCTAGAATAAAACAATTCATCGTTTGCCGCTTAGTGATTAATTTCAAATTACGAACCAACCGAATATAATAATATTCAAGACACAGTTATATGGCAACACCGAGTTTAGTTTAGACTGGCCACAACTAAAAAGAAATTTTTTTTTCGACACGGCTGTTCGAGGTATAATTTTCAGGCTTCAATATTAGTACCAACGTAACAAAAACAAGGCGCCTAAGCGTACTATAAGTTGGTAGGTTAATAATAATATATAATGGATTTATTGGAAACTCCAACAAAATTGCTCGCCGAATATCTTGTATGTTATTAGCATGCTTCAACGATGCTTTAATTAATTGCCGTTCGTAAGTCAGTTGGAAATTTATCGTGTTTTTACTACCCTTTGTTACTTTTTTCGCATTTTGTTGGAAGTCTTCACTAACCAAAATTCTTTAAGCTAAATAGTATACATTTAGTTTGTTGATTTCTCGTGGTTCTTCAATCCAGATTTTGAATCACTTAATTAACATTTGGATATCTCTGAAGTAATTAAAAAGTTTGTTGAAAAACTGAAATATGTATTTATTGTAATTTCTATGACTGATATATTTAATTGACTTCTGTTAATAGTAACGAAAGATTTTTGTTTCTTTTTTTTATAATATTTTTCTTGCCAGCTAAAAATCTTGAAAGCAAAACCGTTTCCTCGGCATAGTGGAGATTATATCTTCCCCTTTTTAAAAAATTATAAAATGATTGTGTTATCTCAACACCTACAACTTTGCCAAACTCAAAAATTTTAATTATTCCACAATACGTTTTTGTCAGAAAACAACTAATGACAGTAACCCGCCGATATAATAAATTTTTCAGTCAATATATGAATCCGTAGACATCGATCTGTGTAATATTCAAACCGTTCCTCTCCTAGTTATAAATGAAATCATTACGTATCATAACTAATAGACAAGTATCTCAATCTCATCATTCGATCCTTGTCTATCCAAAACGAGATTAAGTGACATACCAAAAGCTAGTTCACATTAAAATGTTTATCACATGAGCACATGAGCACATGAGTTTTTTTTATTTGGAAGCGGACATGACGAGCCATTAATCAATGTGCAGTCAACACAATACTAAATTTATTTCATAGCTCAAAGGTTATCATTGATTAAATCATTCATTACTGTTCCATGATTAAATTTGAGGTGGCAGTAAAAAATATTGGTAAAATAACAATAAATATCAAAGAGTATCATTGAGGAGACTTAGTCCTCGGTATAATTTCAAAAAAAGTTTATCTTATTAAAAAATAAGTTATTTATTTTTAAGAAGCCTTTAACGTGTCGATAATTTAATTTGATTTATTGATAATTTGTACGATTATCAGTAAATTTTTGTGATAATCTTTTCACCGATTTTTTTGTTTATCTTGTCATTAGACATAGATAATATTAGATAAATAGATAACCCTGTTTTATTTTTTTTTTTCATCGGTTGAAAATGCTCTCGGTGAAAGAAAACGGTTCAGACTGCTAAAAAATTTTAGAATCGATTCGAAAAAAAATGTAATATTTTAGAAATATAATGACTTTCCACCAAGAATTGAGTTATATAAAAGAAAAAACGCCACTGTCATTCAAAGTCATATCGTGATAAATCAAATAAAACCGATGCTGCAGTAATTCTTATACTTTATATGAGATTTAAGTGAATTTTTATGGGATATATCAATATAATCCAAGAGACAAAATTGTAATTAACAGTGGTGAGCTTACATCTAGACGCAATGTATAAATTCATTTTCCACAGTTATCTGAATACTGAATTCATTTGATCTGGTAAGGTGTAATACACAAGAATATGGAGAATATTCTGTATTCATTATGCCAATTTTCGACTTTTTGTGAACAGCCGCGTTTTTTCAAGTTTTTTTTCTTATCCCTCATTCAATGTTTGTCCGTTTTATAGTTTGGTTTATCTGATCCCTTTAAAAACGATAAATCGAGAATAAAGTATAGATATAAAGGTAGGATCAGTGAATTGGAAAGAAAAACCACCTGTACGTGTGTTAAAAAACATTCGAACCGTGATATGACGAACTGTAATAATTCAGAATCCAAAATGAGGTAGTGCTCGAGGTCTTTTCAAAATGATTTATGATTGTGTCACCCAAATGATTGATCACACAATAAAACTTGCCTTAAATTTTACACATTCTGAATACTCACATTAAAAACCGTCCAACAATGAAATGAGAAAAACAGTAGCTAGTAACAACTTTGAAAATTGTAAGCCTACACCGTAGGACGTAGATATAACAATAAGAAGTCTACGCCCTGTATACTTTTACGATTCATTTTATCATAATATATATAATATTCACTGTTTTTCATTCAATTTAAAACATTTTAATGATAAGTTATTATAATAGGTATAATATAGAGAAGGGAACTGTTTTTCCGATAGTAATCTTAATATCTCAATTTTTCTTAAGCGAACCAGGTAGCTTTCAGCTGTCAAAATCGTTCGAAATTCAAATAATAAGAATATCTTTTTCTCTGCGTCACGTATTATTAAATTTTTGAATAAGCGCATCTAAAATACTATCTATGAAACAGCGTACATATTTTTAAAAAGATAATTTGCCACCATTTATGTCTTATCCTGACTCCTGCTAAACTAATCATTAAATTTCTCTTTCCAGTACCCTTGATTAGACTTCCGTCACGATATTAGATAGTGTCTCTATGTCAGACCAGCACTGTATTTGCTACAGCATTTATCCGCTATATGGATCTAACACGCAGTTGAACAGGAAAATGTGACAGTTTTGATTTTCCGTTTGAAACAAAGAGCCCCGGCATAAAATCGACGCGTCCGGATTAGTATCGAATGGCGCTGACTTTCTTGTCATGCAGAAAAAATATTTTGTATTTGAGTATTCATTTGTTACATAAAAATTCAACTTTTTACAAGATTGTTGTCTTGGGTTTTCACTCTTACCGCCGATCTAACCATCAAAAAATTCAGGTAACATGTGAATCTTTTAAACTATATTTACTATTTAGACAAATTCAAGTAAAAAAAATAATTAATAATCGAGGGATGGTGTGGTGTACCTATTCAAAGTACACTACTTCAATTTTGTTTGCACTCTGTCAACTTTTTACTTCACAAATAGTTCAGGCACAGGTATAAGGTAAATGTAGAAGGGGGCAATCAAATTGTTGTGAAAGTTCACACGTGGACACCCCTTTGTTGGGACGGACACGAGGGTGGCTCGTCATTCACCACCAGTTCTAGCGCCGTCCGCCGTCCTTTGATAATCTAATTAAAAATAGGAAAGTAAGGGTCGATAGTCTGTAACTACAGGGGTGATACGAAGCGTTTATATTGTCTCATAAAATGCAAACATACCAAAAAAACTATATAATTTCTATACTGCTTTATATACAAAGCAGCATATTATTCTAAAACTATTATTCAAAAATAAAACAAAAAGAGAATGCTACTTTTTAATTTTGTTTGTATTCTTTTCGTTGTACCTTTTTCACTCTGTGCAACCATGCAATATAATGACTGTTTTGGCATCACACCATCATCAGAACTACACCCAGACAAAAGATTATTCATCTTACATAATATATACTTACTTAGAAGACAAATAAACAAATTTAACTTTCAAACTTAGTATGTTGGACTAAATGGATTGATATATTATATCTTTTAAGTTATCACATATTGTATAAGTTATGAGTAAACAAAAATCCATTTAAGCTCAGTTCTTACTATAGCAATATTGCAAAATTGCTAATTCAACATCAACGATTTTATTTAATCATGTCCGTTCTCAATGTAACGCATATGTACTTCTAATGAAGCTTATCTCAACAGAAGTTTTTTTACGAAATCTCCTGATAACTCTGTTGCCCAACCTCTCTATTTTTCTAAAAGAGTAAGGACAGATGAATAGTGCTAGTACAAGACTTACAAGGACAAGGTTAGCCAAACACTCGATTCGCCCCGTGTAAGGATCGGATGGATGGTACTGGTGCGAGGGAATGTTACTATTACAGGAATTCATAAAATTCTCATATGAATTTGTATGTAAATACTATTTTTGTTCTCTTTTCTATTTTTTTTTGTTAAATATACTGTTTTCATTATATTTGTGAAATGCATGGCGCAATGGCGTCAGCTGTAATGCCATGTATTGTCATATTCATTTAAAAAAAAATACCTGTTGAATGTGAAAAATATGGAGGAAAATAATGGCAATATTGTCGCAATGGCCATAGATGGGGTGCATTACCCTATTCTTGCGAATAAAGTGTTCATCGGCATCGATTATGGCACAGTGAACACATGAGCTGATAACATAGCCTACATGACGCTCCTTTGCAATATGACTCCACCAGTAAGCACGAATACTAAAATAGAAACTGCCGACGGAACACTTTTTAATTACGTGTCACACTGAAACAGAATAAGTGAGTCAGACAGAGCCCGAAGGGATTTCCTTTATTCATTTCTGAAAATGCATAATCATACAGACATTTTTTTGCACATTATGTTATCACGTATATATTTTCCTAGAACATTAAACGGCCGTGTTTATTCGGATAGTGCTCACAAATGCAACATCTGACATTAAAAATAATTTGAACAATGTTCAAATTTGACTACATTATTAAATGAATCAATATTTACGTATGCATCCCAAATCACCCACAACGATCAAAGCAGTAATTCACTTATGGCCATTTCGAAGGAGAGCGAAAACAAAATTATTTACTTATAATTGATTTCCATTATGGCTATTATTATTTATTAGCTACTAGTGAGTACCCGTCATGCGTTGCAATGTCTCTCAAAGATAGAAAGGGTTTGTGTTTTAATTCTGTTTATTGAAGTGTATCTGGATTAGAGGTCTGCACGGGCCAAAATTTCATAAAGCTACCTGGTCCAAGTCCGTCATCTTCAGGCCTGGCCCGGCCCAAGCCCGAATCTCAATATTACACTTGTTCCCCGAACCCGACCCGAAGCCCAGATTTATTTTTTCATCCCGAAAAAAGCCCGATTTTTTTAATATACTAATTCATTTATACCTATCAAACAATATATGTTATTGTTTCCATATTTCCAATGATATTCATACGACATAAATTATTTAAGTTATGAATACTATCGCCTTATATCTGACTCATGACACAAACATAGCGCGAAATTTCTTAAATTTGAATTCCTTTCCCGGGCCCGTCCCGATCCCGAATCTGAATTGTCTTTACCCGCCCGAGCCCGGCACGAATAAATCAAAAGGTTTTTCGGAGGTGTCGCTGTGTGTATGTGTTTGATTCTTTTTTTTAGATTTTATTTATTTTTTCTTCAGAAACCTTCACGGATGTGCGTGCGCACAACAACTCACCAACGGTTCATAGAAATCAGATGAATGGTAAATTAACGCATATAGGACAAACAAACAAACAGACAACATTCATTTAAATAATTGCATTTACATAATTTCATCAAAATTGTAATTGTTAAAGCTTGTTTTTCACTCCTGTGAAAAATGATCAAAAGTGAGAATTTTGTAGGTTTTGAAATATCGTAAAAAATAGCAAATTCCGTCTTGTTGGATCATATTCGCAGCCTATGTGAAGCATGTACGGCCACCACGCGGGGCATCCATGATTTGCCTGTCACCCGCCAATTGCCTTGCACTTCCGATGGCATGCCAGCATCCTTCAGTTCCGCCCAGTACATCCTGTGGATAGTACCCGACGGTCGTCCACGACGCTGGGATCCCACGTCATTTTCAGTATTTGGATTAAATGGGTCATTGTTTGAATAACTCTAGTTCAAGTCGTTTCAATAATCAAATAAGTCTATCATCATGGGTTAAGTAAGGATGATCCGTTACTATTTCTTCGCATCTGTCTAAAGACCTGGTTGTTAAAATGTGTTCTTTCCATTTTTTGCCATTTTAATAAAATACCTTTGTATTTGCAGTTTCTAAACAATGAGTTCCACAGATTTAAAAAGTTTTTTTATAGCTATTTTGTTTGTTGTTGTATAGTTAATTATAGTTGTTTTATAGCTAATTATTAGACGGAAATATTTTTGGAGCCGTGTTTGCAAGCATTCATTAATGAAATAAAGACGTAAATTATTAAGATTGATAAAAACCGATATACACACCACTGTTGTTGAAAGCTTTCATTAGCAAACTTCATAAAACAGAATCTAAATTTGTTTCGACATGCGCTTAACAAATTTAGATGTCACTTGAAATTTGTATAGGTAGACCAACTTCTATCTATTTCGGGACCGTCGTTTTCAAACCAACGACATGGTCTGCTCTGAAAATAAATACTAACTGTACCTTTTTCCATTATTTTTACGATTTATAGAAACACGAAGTGTATTATTTCTCAATTGTCTATGACTGGAACATTACAACTACTTTGTGGTTTACATACATGCAAATGTTTAAATTAAGAACTCTCTTCGAATTATTTTATAGCTTTCTTGAAATCACTGTAGTTCTTTTTTTGAATACACGTTATTTTTTGTTTTCTTTTATTTTTGGTAACTTGTGTCAAATCTTTAATGTAAATCAAGCGAGCAAATATTTCTTTTTATAAAATTGAATTGATCTAGACATTTTTTCTAACAAAAATAATATCAATTTCATGTTAAAATTTTTCTAACATACGTAGTCTTGATATTGATATCGCGAGCCTGGAGTGCAAAACTTTCAACTCCATAAACTATAACTTTGCAGGAGTGCTGCATTTAAATAAAATCTTTCATTGAAATTTTTTATATTCAACATATACCTATAATAATTCATTACCCATGATAGTCATGGAGATAGCGTAACTACAAAACAGTTGACAATCAAATTAATTTTGTAGGTTTATAAAAACTAAACCAATATGCCATTTTCCCAGTCCTGCTACTGAGCACTTAAAAAGCTACAGAGATTTTATTTTTATAATATCAAGGTTAATGAGGTATACAATAAACAATATATGGGTACATTCATCAAGCCAGGGAGTAAAAGGTTCTTTTAGTCGCTTGAGTTCCTTCGTGTATGTGATATTCTTTTTATAACCAATCCACAGAGGCTTTCAAAAGTTCGACGAAGGCCAAAGGTGATGTTATACTATGATAATATGGCTAAGTCAATAAGCTTCCGTGACAAAGTCCCGAAGTACGCTGAAATGATGACGTGTTAAAACTGTCCCAATGTATTGAAAAAAACGTTTGTAGTGGCTCGGGCACATTTTTAGAAAGCCACACTACATTTCGATCTCCATATTGGCGGGAATCATGAGCAATAATTCAAAATAAATCCCAACAGAATCAGGTAATATGTCCAAGCTTATCATTTATGATTATTTCTTTTGTGATATTGCTATTTTTGTGTTCACATTTGACTAATCAGTCTCAATCAATGTATTAAACGTGGAATCTGTGGGTCGAGAACATCTCGGAAAAGTTTAAAAACAGTGGTGATATGATTCTGAATGGAATAGGTACTAAACTACTCAAAGAGCGATACAAATTCAATAAACATCAAATCACAAGAATATTTCGTACGATGTCATTTGAAACATTATAAATTAAAATTTCTGTATGATTAAATTTGGTATGAACTGTTTAGTCTCAGTTTCCTAGACTCTGGGTATGTTTATTTCTAAAGTGGGCAAAGACTAAGTCTTTATATTTTTTCCCCGTATGTATTCTAACATAATATTATTTTTAAGATTCTGTGATCTAAAGGCTTTGAATGGAAAAAGCAATTAAAACAAACCCTTTAGGGATACTGATTGTCCGTATTCAGTAAACACAAGTGCTCAATTTACAATGTGATATTAAACTTGTTGAGTTTACTTTAACTTGCTCATTCTGAGACCACATGCACCTTCCCCAGAAGGTTGCGAACACAATCAACTCTTAACATTTTCTTGGGACAGGATCTGAAAAATATCTTAAATAGATGGGGAGGGGTAGATAGAGAATTTGACATCGCCTTAGCGATCATTTTGGAGGTATGTTATAATATTTTCGCTTCTTTGTATTGTAACTTACCGAGAAGTGCTTGAAACAGTCTTGATTTAAATATCCTGATGACACGTTCAATCGCAATCCGTAGCTGCCTGTCTTGGGATTTTACCAACTTGGAGTGGTAATCCTCCAGAGTTCCAAGGCACGATGTGCCTCTGTAATAAAGAAATAAAATATTATAACACTTTTTATCCCAAATATCAATAGCCATACAATAAAGACCACGCTTATATATACGATATTTTGTCATAATTAGATCAGTTCTGAACGATGCGCAGATAGAGAGAAAGTGTGTGTGATGTGCGTAAAAATTTCAAGTTTTGCTCTCTCAGATGGACAGATAAATCAAGACAAATATATACTATAAGAGTTCAAATAACCACTTTAGAAAAAATCCAATGCAATCTAAGGATTCCATTTAAATAAGATTTTCAATAATATTAAGCTTATAATGTTTCTGATTTCATCAAAAATATATTCAAAATAAATATGATTTGTTATTATATAAGATAAATAGTATTTGAGAAGATAATTACCATATTGTTACTTCATTTACTTAAACACTTGTATACTGAATAAAGTCATTAAGATGTTATGCATGCTATTTATATGAATCGTCTGATAAAACAAATTCATTGATATTTAAATACGTTTAAAAAAACACCCAAAAACTTGCAGAAACGCTGAAATAATATTCTAAATGTTATACAAGAACTTGCATGGTAGAATCTTAAAACATACATGCAAGCATTGCTTATAATTGCTTTACAATACACCGTTAAATTGTATGTTATAAATATATAAATATTTAACATCGACAAATATACAAATATTTACTCAAAACTAGTATTTATGACTTAACGGTATAATTTCAGCAAGCAAAAATACCTATCACATTAACTAAGATATTAAATAATAAGGAAATGTATATAAAATGCTACGATGCAGAAAAATGGCGTATTGGTCTTATTAAGCCTTATTGGCCTATTAAGTCTTAGTATGTAAATGAGAACATAATGAAAATATAAGTATCGAGAATGCATTGACAACGAAAAAATGATTAAAAATGTCATTTATAATACACGCTAAATTACAGTTATAACATAAAACTTTTATGGATAACACAAGGTTCACACATGCATCATTCTTTTATCAACGTTTTACACTTTATTGAGAGAAACGTTTGCACATGCATATTAATGTCATCTCGTATGATTCGCTTTTCAAGAGTGAAGAATAGATGAGATCCTCATTAATTATGCAAAAACCAAGTGGTAGGTGGGTACAAGATTTATTTTTTATTATTTGAAGATGTCATCCCCTCTGGCTGGCAAACAGTTACACGTAAGTTATGATGACAGATGATAAAAAAATGGCTTGCTGACATTTTCATAAATTTTCGTAGAAATCAAGAACAGCGAAAAGTATATATTAGATGTAATGGTGAAATTTAAATAATGGTTTACACGGGCATACATATTGCATCTTTATCACGTTGAGCGTGCACTAATATTAAAAAAGTGATAAATTACCCGCCCTGTGACGCGTGGTATATAAAATGAAAAACCGAAAAATAAATTGTCCATGGGTATGAAGAAAGACATGCCTAATCTGCTGTCAAAAAAGGGTTTAAAAGGGATTCCGTAATAATATTATACTGTAACTAAGTACGCGTGTTTATACATAGTAATTAATGCTTCACCGTACTGCTTTTGGGGATTAGGACACTTAGACGTCTATAAAAACCGTACATTAAAATTTAATTGAGATTACAAGTTTTCTTCGTGCTTTTAAAATACACGATCCACCATAAAATATGCCAAACAAAATCAAATACGAACAGCTTTTTGTTTTATCAAATTAATTATTAATTTAACAAACATGTATTTACGGTACCTATTTTATAATATAATAACTTTAATCCATTAAATACTTCTGACTTCTGAAAGGGTTCATCAAATTAATGAAAATTTTGTTTATCTGAAGCACCTCCAAAATAAAATATATAATGCTTAAAACATAAAGTGAATACTTAACAGTACATTGTTGTTTTTGTGTGAGTGAAATGTGTAAAATATGTACATGTAGAAAGAGCAATCGAAAAATTTTAATGACTTAAATTGTAGTTATAAGTGTTGCAAAATATTACAGCTGTTATCCATGTCAACGCTGTATGATGACCGACAAAGTCATATCGAAAACTAGCCCTCAGCGAGTAAATTTCTGACGGTGAATCACGTCGTATTTAAGTAGCCATTATCTGCCGATGAAAATCAAAATGGCGGCGATACGCTAGTCATCTCAATCACTTAGCGACCAATTATCCCTCTTTGCACTTAGCGATCCAGCTATTACAGTCCCCGGGGAGCCTCAGATGGACGTAACTACATTGATAGATATAAGTCTTTAGTTCTATCATTGTTTCTAATCATTCATCAAATAATTTTATACGTTACTCAATAAATCGTAAAAAAATAGCGATATCCTAGATATTGATTTTAGGCCAATAAATATAAATGATTTCCAACTGAAATTATTTGAACAAGTGGTGATTCCTTCCTCTCTTCACATCCGATAATTAGTTGATTTCTCTCTTAAATCTCTAATACGTTTATTATCACCAATATCTTTAATATAAATATGTTCACTTCACGTCAAAGAAGCAAAACACTTCACCCCTAGATACACAACAAGTGAAATAACGAATTCAACAATTTTATATGTATGTAATAAAAATCTAATTTTCATAAATTGCCGACCGCTGCCGACCATTTAAAATGCTCCTATTCATAAAAGCAGTGAAAAAAGGTTAAAAAGACATATCAGACGGGAGGATAAGAAATCATCAAGAGTTAGTAAAATCAAATTTCGAAACGAAAATTCGATCCTCAGATAATAGAAGAAAAGACTAAAACGTTTGCCAGTAAACCATCGAGCCAGCAAACCATCTCAAGGTTATCAATTATTAGTATTCAGTCTATACTGTGATAATGTAACGAAACTGTTTTTGCATTTACCTAAACTTCTACCTAAAGAAAATGTCTTATTATCAACAATATTGAAAACGATGGACCAAGACAAAAAGAAAGAAAATTGCTCATCAAATTCAGTTTAAGACCATCATATATATACGTACGTTTTTCAATAACCATTTTAAAACTGAAAGAATTTTATATATAAATGATCTTAAAACTAATACTTGAGGTAACAAAATATCGAGGACTAAAATCAAACAATCTAGCGAAAATCCTGCCATGAATGTTATGTTGGAAAGTTTGAAGAATTTGAAAAAGGAAACAAGCGCGATGTAGAATAATAAAGCATACCCAATAATGTAGCACGAAAGAAAGTGTTATAGTTTGTTCATATTTTCCACATTGAGGTGAATGCATTTCAAGAAAAGTATACAAAAATGGTCAGAAGTTATGTTAACTACACAAAAACACGTACCTATCTCACTGTCCAACAATAATCTAATCAACTAATTCGGAACAGGACATTATATTATATATTTTGAATTAGTACTTTCCCGCTTTTTTATAGTGCTGCACTAAAAAGAAGTGTTGCCATTTTCCAAACCTCGCGACAGCACTGTCTAAATTAATTATAAATCGTTATTTCTGTGACAGGATATAAAATAGATGATAAATCTGAACTACATATGAAAAGTGTACCAAGGTTTTAGGACCGTGCGATCATGACTCGGTAAACAATACAAAAGAGATTAATGTCGTCACATTGATTGGAATATCGAAACGATCTCGTTGTTCAATGTTCATGATCATGGCATTGACGTACTTGGCACGTAGTTGCTATTGTGCAAAGTGTGAAATAACGCATTCTTTTTTACGTTTAATTACTTTTAATCTCATGTCTCGTTCTAGAAAAGAAATCTTTAGTTATAAAGGTATCAATCATTAGGCTTTAATCAAGACCCATCATTTCTTCATTAATGAAACGGTAGCCATTTTGTAGTCGATCTTTGAAAACTTGGCAAACATAATTTCGACATTCAAAGTAAGAATTTGTTAAAATAATGAAAAAGGAAGTTCAGCCACAACTGTTTGTTTTGGATAACTACTGTCAACATTTTGAAGAGAAAACTAACATAGATATGACAGAAGAGTACAATTAAAAAAAAAACATTAATGTATCCATTGCCCCGGTACCAATTAGTGGCATAATTTGTATGACAACAATACACATAAAATATTCAGGCAATGCGAAAAAATATTAACACATAAACTACTTATTATTAACATATAAATATTTATTATAAATATTATCAAAAAATTATCATATTAAGTTGTGATTGATAACTTTCTTGTCACTAGTTGTACAGAACTAGATGTGACACATTTTTAGGCTTAATTACCGTTCGTAATATAATATAATCGTCGTCAGTGATTTAAAACCTATAAACTGTCAAACATTGAAATGCCAAGAAGGAAGTTAACAATGTTTTTCGGCGTGGTATATAATTGAGATTTTTTTTTGTAATGACTGTATTGTGAAAACAAGCATTGATTTTTTTTAAATTCTATACATTTTACAATTTCTCCCAAAAGTATTTTTTGGCACATGCTTCTACTGCTCCCCCTACCTCCTTCCTCTTCTTCTACTCGTATATGCTTTTCATCCACAATTCAAATTATATTGGTGGTAAAAGATAAAATTTAGTATGATGAGGAAGCGAGACGATGGATTGATTGTTATTTCACAGGATAACACAGAAATCTAATTTTCTTTCCAATCCTTTTAATTTACAATTTATTTTTGTTAAACTTGCCAATATTTAGCTAATATTACGTCGGTAATTCAGATTTTACTGTGTTGACTTCGTTAAAATATTCTCTATAAGATGGACCCATTCTGTTCTATCAGATTTTCTAAATTTTATCCATAAATAAGAAAACAATGGACGATTTGTCTATGATTTGTTATATTCTTAACTCATCGCTAACACGACAATCCAATAATTAATAATTTCAAACCACAAATTCTTTTATACTTAATAATAACTATTTCGGGATTGGTTATTTTGTTTTCGTATCCGCAGAATACGCGATTTCCAATTTTATAGCTCAGCTGGGGATTTGTCAATATCAGCGAAGTTTCAAAATTTTGATGGACTTCAGTAAACATTGTATTGATGCAACGGTAGCGATTAACTCTGACCTAAATAATGCTTTTAATCTCAATACAATTCGAAAATAACAATCATTCCTGCCATAGCGTATAAACTATTTCAGAAAATTTCGTTTTCCCGAATATACGTCTAAATGACGCTAGGACTCAATGGTATGTAAATAATGTTTTGAACTTTTTTCTCGCGTTTGTCTAAAGTGTAAATACAAATGCAAGTAAATGTAAACTCGTGCATCCACTGTATCGAATAAAAGAGGCCAAGCAGACCGAAGTGGTGTTTATACTGAGATCTCCTACATATCTTGGATGCTGATAACTAGTCATTCACCCCCCCTCTTCAACCCGAATAATAATGATTTCATCTACTAGACTAGAAGGTTAGCCTTCTGTCTTACCATGAACGCCCAAGCGCGTTGATGACCCAGCCTCAGTATTGTCCATCTCATTACATCCGGTCAACGTCCAAATTATTCGATAAAATTGAATAGTGAAGATTAAAAATCGATGTTGACAGGTGGCCATATACAGGCGTATAATAAAGTCGTATAATTTTCCGCTACCTATTTCATTTTATCTCTTAGAGGTACGCGTTGAAAAAAGTTTGGAGGCTACTGCAATTAGTTCTATTCGAAACCCCAATTTCCACAGGTCCAACGGTAAATAATTAGTAATGAAAATGACATCCGAGGCAATTAATTCCACTATTTAGAAATCAGCACAGCTGTTGCGAGTATCAGAAAATACACAAAAGCTAGCGTAACGTAGCAATGCGATGTTTCTAAAAATGTTTATTTTCGACGGATTGCAAGTCTGTAAGGAATAGTGTTAAAATAAATAGCACTCTTTTATGAGCTTTTTAATCTGGCTTTTAATGCTTTAATGTTCATAGCTATAACCCATTAGACTGAATTATTATCAGCAATAAAAAACGAAAGTTCTTTAATCTGTTTAATACACACGGCAACAAAATATGGAATTGTTTTTTAATGCGCTGTAGTTGGGTATATTTGAATAAAATCAGATTTATCGTCAGTCGACACAACCAGAAGAGCTTTTTTTTAATATCCAATTATATTCTCTGCTTTTATTGTAAAATAAATCGTTATAATCATAATCTAAACTGATGAGTACAAACAATCGTGTTTTATTTTTATGAATATAATCCCTTTCCAATAATGTCAATCCGTAACTGACTTAGAGATGTTCTTCAGCGCACTTCTGTCGATTAGGACACTGTTTCTTAACCTTTTTACATTCGCGGACCACCAAAAAATCAAAAATATTTCGCGGAACATCAATATTGGAACAAAATAATACATATCTATTTAATTGATTTTTTATTCAAAACAATTAATTTTGCAACACCGTATACTTGATATTTTATTACTTGAAATTTTTGTGCCCAACCAAAAATCTTCGCGGACCACCGGTTAAGAAACAGTGGGTTAAGACATCGGTCGGTGACAATTCTTAGTGATAATTGTACCGTATTCAGAAATATCTTCAATGTATCCATTTTCTCTCGCTTATCATATCCACAGTAAATGAATTTAAACAGCCGCGTCAAATACCATCCACGGACGCACATGTTGCCGACCCCTGAGGTAAATAATCATGTCTACACTCCTGATCAAGTTCAGTTTCTTCTCAGAAAAATTCTTTCTAACAAGCATTCAAACATTATCTTCGTTGTGAGTAAAAATATTGTTTATGTATTAAAATATTCATTAATTTAACGTCGTTTGAAAGATGAATCGGTATTTTATCTTATTTTACAAATCGTGTTATGTTTCGTTGAAAGTTTTTCTTCGTTTACATTTACTATCAATGTCGTCAATGAATATTTTTATAGGAAAGTGTTAATTTTCCATCAATATAAATATTTTGTTCAATCCGGTAGTGTTGTAACATTGGAACATATGGAAATTTAAAATAGATAATAGCACGTGTCGAAAATATTCCGACGACACCACCCACACAAAATACAAAGCGACATATTTAAAAATGGTATCTACCCATTAGAGGTCTGCACGGGCCGAAACTTGGTAAACTCGCCCAGTTCAAGCCGGACCCTTTCAAGCCTGGCCCGGCCCAAGTCCGAGTCTTAATATCATAGTTACTCGAAATAAATCGGATTTTCTTTTAAATTTACAACTAAAATGCTTTTTTATTACTGATTATCTTAAAACTATTTTTTAAAGAATCAATTTTATTTATTAATAATCAATTTTCTGACACAACGAACTGTCAACCATCTTAAACCAATGCAAAACAGATACGGAATAAAGTTCACACTTTTTTTTATACGAACGAATAATATTACTATTGATCGTTTATAAATAAAACATTTTTTCAGATTAAGCTTCAATTAGCTCATTCAATTGTATGGGTCTCCCAGCTTCAAGGCCTTGAAAAACATGTGAAATGACGCCATAATTTTTAAACAATATCGACGGTGTTTTGGCCTATTCACGTAACCCACACAATTGAAATTGTTCAGGAACTGTTTTTATCGAAAACATTATATGGTGAATTGTGTTATGAATCTTTGAAATGCACTCCTGTAAATTCTCACGTTTGCAGATACGGGATTAGACTTACGGATTGTCGATATAATAGTGTCTTACATCAAGTGGCTGGTTCAGAATTTTTAAACCTAAAACCAATGTAAAATGATGTTTCCCTTCCAAAAAGTAATCTATTTATTTTTATAATTTACATCATTTGACCGAGACCTGCTCTGTCGTCTTTAAAATGAGATGCAATCATTAACTCATTTTCGTATTTTTTGAGGGTTACATCAATTGGCAAAAACACCATCGAATTATATTTTATCAACGATATTCATAACAATATATTATAGACGGTGAAATAAATTATTAACTCTTGTATGCATGGTATTGCAGCATGGCTGACTCATGACCCGAAAGTGGTCCAAAATATTTCGCTGAAAAATTTATTCCATTCCCGGGCCGGGAAGAGGCCTCCGAGTCAAGCTCGGGCTCGTGCAAACCTCTACTACACATGGACAATATTATGTTCGTTACTCGCTTAGACGGCATGGTATACTTTGACCCTCGTGTCGTATTATCCATAAGATGATAGAGAGCTTTTAAATCTATATCTCTTTGGATTTGATTACCTATGTAATTGAAAATTATTGTCAATTGTATACCGTCACTGCAATGAGAATTCCCAATAAACGTACTAATTTTTTCAATTATTGTTAGATAAATAATTACGTTATTAGCAAGTAATTCACAACCTAATAGGAAACGTCTCGGTTTTAAATAGTATTGCCAGTAAATTGGAATAATGTTTCCCAAGGACAGTTCAAAATAACACTTACACATTGAAGAGTTTAACGATATTTCTAGTATTTAGGCTTCAGGATTAATTTTTAAAAAAAAACCTGGTTTCAATCGAGTCTGCTACATATCTGTCAGGCTACGCGTCTACAACAAGCGTTGCCATCAGCAATGTAAACATACCATTTTCTTCACATTTTTCTAGCTTCGTTGATCAGTCCAATTCAATTTGGGTCAGATATTAAATTAATCGGTCAATATTATTTACAGAACCATCATAACTCAAAACCTTACCAAGACACTGTCCAAAATAATTATACTCATCGTGTATGCATTAAGCTACCGAGCAATTAATAATTGGTTGCTATATTTTTCGACTTTACCTCGTGTTTAAATAATATGTTCTTGGAATTCATTTTATTGATTGAATTGGCATTTACTTGGTAGAACTACATTATAATAGGATAAAATAATACAGTATTTAGTTTATTGACTAGAACTAGTTCTGACGATCGCGTTAAGCTAAAATAGCTATCAACTAATTAATAAAATTGTGTAGAACTAAATACCTTAGATTTCATTTTAGATTAAACGTTGAATTCAATTTAACATAATTGTCAGTTATAAGTTATAAAAGTCAATCATTAAGTATACTCCTGAATTTTTATTTGTTTGTCCATCTACTTTTCCGCTAAGGAACCTCAGGTTATATAATAATACTAGCAACAGCTTAATATTTAAGAAATAATTTAAATAATAAATCTTCTATAATTGAATATATTCCTGTAATATAATATTGTATGATATAGGCATAATTTCTTATACAATATGCAACCATTACGTCACTTTTTCCGAATATAAAAACTATCGTCACAATACGTTTTTTGTGAATTATAAAACTCGAGGAGGAAATACTACGAACACCAAAGGCCAAGATATCAGATGTGTAATTAAAAAAATCTTAATTTGAAATTGAAATTGACCTTGTCGGGACTTGAACTCATAACCATCTGATAGCTAGCGTAAAGCTCTTAACGATATACTTCAAAACAAAATTACTTCATTTAGGTACTTCGTATTAACTGATTATTAACAGTAGCACTGATCGGGTGGTGGCGGGTAATACGTAATAAGTACTTGGCGGTGAATAATAAAACGCCTGAGAAAGGTATGCAAATATTATTAAATCTCTGTGAACTGATTTAAGATTTGCATAATGTTTACGTTATAATGATAATGATGGCTATTCGGTGGAAAGAAAATTATTCAAGATCTGTGTAAACGCATGATTTATTTGTAAAGAGTAATGAATAATACATTTCGCGAGCTTCTGTGAAAATTGTCTCATTGATTCAAATATCTGGGGACCTCTTATCAAGTGACGAGCTAAATGATGATATTAAAATAAAAAAAATAAAACGTATGAAAGTCGTATTCTGGTGCGAATTATATAACACACATAATATGTCACAAGTGAAAGAAAAGCTTCGCTTTCAGGGACTTGCAACTATTTTCAACTGTCACGGCAGTATTTTATTCGTAAAATATATTTTAAATACAATACAGTTAAATTTCAATTACTGATGAAAGTCTATTCAGATATTATAATGAAGTAAATACTATCGCATTTAATCATCAATGTAACTATATTGTAAATAAATATGTAGGTAGTGTCCCAGAATTGAGTAACCATCTTGAAGTAATGACATGAGAAAATTGACAATAAACTTAAACAATCATGTTCATCGTGGGATTGTTCGTATGTGTCGATTTCCGAAAAAGAAAATATTAGGCATTCACACTTAGTAATTTTGCTTTCCAAAGAAATACAAGAAGTCGTATCATGGCATGCTTTTCTATGATGCCAACTGATACCTAGTACTACCTACCACATTTCCGTGAATTTTACAACTATTTTGACAGCTGTCAAAATCTAAGTTCAATTTCTCATTTCAATATATTATAATATAATATAATTAAAACATGTAATTTTCGTTGTTATTTCATTTGCACAAGATTGCCAAATGCTTCGTTTTTTCTCTGTTTACGATTTCAATTGAATCCCCATTCGTAATTTTTCATTTTTTGTAACTCATACCTGCTTTCAAATAAAGTAGGTATTCTATTATTTATTGACTGCCTATCCTTTTCCTATATCAGAATAGAATATACAATACAATATAATATCTATTTTATAGACTATTACGGTTACAATTATTATACACTTATATGCTGTTATTATATAACATCACGGAAAAATGCGCTAGCTCACTAATAGTAGGTCAAAACAATAAATTATTATTCTACAATACCAGAGTTCAGTGGTAAAAATGTATATAAAATCCTTCAGCACTAAATACAAATCGGTCTTTAGTTTGGCTTTATCGTAAACATTTTCAAAGTGTGGTTTGTTTTATTACAAAAGTTTTATTATTTACGTAACGAATAGCATTCTGATCTGTTTATATAATTACTTCTGAAAATACTTTTTAATTTTAATCGCAACAGTTGACCGAATAGTTCTTTTTTATAGATTTTCTGTAATATTCGCATTTTTCTGTAATATTCGCATGCTCCTTTCTTAAAAAAAATAGTTAAGGCTATTCTAAAAAATGTTGTTTTACAAAACTGTCTTATTCAACATAAATTTGTAGGTACAAACTGAAAAAATACCATTTTAAATTCGTACGAAGATACATAATACGTAATTATTGCATGGCCTTAACGCACCTAGTCTTTTATATGAATATAGTCTATCAAAAACTACCACGATTTTAACATCTGTATATTTTAAAAAAAAAATTAAATATTCAAACAATATCTCTGACGTTTTCAGATATTATAAACATATTTATTTTACAAGAAATATTCCACAGTTCACTTCTACCAAAATCATTAGCTGTTTCGCTGAACCTGGTCGATTATAATTCTTAATTAGATTTTCTTTAAAGCAGTATATTAAATATATTTTATTAACCAATAGTCATATAAATTTAACATTAAGAAAAATGCAGTGTATAATGATTTGACCATATTTATATAATATATAAAAATAACAGAATCCATCTAGGGATAGAAATTAGCATAATTTATGGCATGTAAGTATATTATATAATATATCATTTCGTTCCTTGAAATCATTGGAATATAATAATATTATAAATTTATTTAGATGAAATTATGTTTCGGTGGAGATCAAATGTGTTCATCTACATTGATTTTCATTTGGAGATATTTGCGGATAAAAACAAAACAGCTTAACGATATCGACGTAGAACAAACTAATGTTATTCGACACTCTACGAATGTTCTGTGATGGGTCACAATTTGGACTAAGCCCATGGTGTAAGAAGTACAGGGTGAGCTGGATAAAAGGTGACAGTCGCCATTTTTGTATTTGTTGACGTCAATACATGCTTATCCCATTACAATGTACTATGTTTACAACGGTGTTTTGGTGACAATAAAAATTTGGTTCGTCAAAGTGACCTCACATATAATACAAAAACAACGATCCAGCTCACCTTGTACTTCTTACACCATGGACTAAGCCTACTTTGATTTGCAGCGTAACGTTATGGTGACAGATGTTGCTGAGTGGTTAATACGGTTGAGATTTCATGCACTCGTTTGTGGAGTGGGGTCAATGGTTCGAATCCAGGAATAGAAACTTTCATGTGTTAAATTATCAATCAGTCTATTGCTTCGTTTTCAAAGGCATAAATTTCCATGATGATTTACCTCCACACCCACCATAAAATATTGGGTCATGAAAACATGGCGTAGAGAGAACGATTACGTATTTACTTTACTAATAGTTCTTTCCTAATTTCATCCTTCCATTCTTAACCTCTTTGAAACGGTTCTCGTTAAATAGTTGATATGCTCTGGAGTCCATATCAAAATATATAATATATCACTGTTTTCATTGCTCTGCACCGACTCAATTATTGTTAATGAAAACCGAAAAGTTGGCAAAGCTTACTTCAAACAACTGCGTTTTATAATTATGATTTTTTATTGTGGTTGGGCATCTCAAATATCATTGTTTTCTGCCAATAATGGTTATATAAAGAATGTATATCTATATTTTGATAATACAGGTTACACATATTTGACCTACTTAAATGACTGGTGAATTATTCGAAAAGATCTTTTCTTTTTATTTGATTGATCTGATAATAGTATATGTTGAACAGTCGTCTAGGGAATTTCTGAGAGCTTAAAATAAAGCAGATACATAATATTTTTGCCTTCAAATCAAAATCTTTAAAGAGAATATTATCAAAAAAGGTTTATTCCATGACAAACCTATTAACCTTTAGGTAAGCACTCAGGAAATGGTTTAATTAATTTATATATCGTATATAGGGTTTGCAACTTAACCGAATTTTTCGCTTACCGGTAATGCGGTAATAAGGCCGATCAGTCGAGTCGGTTTTTCGATTAATTTGTTTTTGCTTACAAACAGTTACCCTAGACATCTGATCGTGTTTTGGCAATGGAAGATTTCCCACATAATATTTAAATGTCTTAAATATAAAATCATATATAATTTAAGACATCGACTGAGGGTGCTTGATGGAATTTCAATATCAAATTTAGATTATTGAGATTTTGTACACTTCCATGTATTTTGTCACTAACGACCTGGGTTTCGCCTTTCGGCATCTTCAGGCATTCGAGCACACGAATGGACTCGAACTGAGACACAGTAAACAGTGTCTAACGTTTATATATAAGATACAAATGCGACAAATATTATTATGTTGAAAAGCGGCAATTCGTCACTCTGTTAATATGGTGTTTACAAAATAAGGATTAGGGAGATTCCCGAAATTTTAACTCAGGTATCAGTGTGGCTCTCAGACGTATAATATCTTACCTCGTAAATAATATTTGTCGCATTTGTATCTTCTATATAAACGTTAGACACAGTTTACTGTCTCTCAGTTCGAGTCCATTCGTGTGCTCGAATGCCTGAAGATGCCGAAAGGCGAAACCCGGGTCGTTAGTGACAAAATACATGGAAGTGTACAAAATCTCAATAATCCAAAAAATCATATATATTTTAATATATTTATCCCGGGAATTTTTTCGTTTTCATATTATCATTTATCTCAGCAATTTTCCTTTATTCTTTTTGTTGTTTTTATAAAGCGTCTTTCTCCTATTTATTCGAAGTGTTAGATGAAATATTTTGTGTTAGGTTCGTGTTATATGTAAATATTTAATGTATTCCTACCATATATTCCAGTTTTTCTATTCATTAGTAATCACACTATGTCAAAGGAATTTTTCAAAACGTTTCATTTGAATTATAACCGCTCTCCTTTACTAATTAAGTAAAAGTGCAATATATTATTCGTTCAATTAAATCAAGATTCCTTCACTTTATTTTTTAACTAACATTCCGTTTGTCATATTGTATCTAAGAATTAATACATATAAATCCACTTATATCCCGCAATCCTCATAGGCACTATCATTTTTTTTCTTTACGTCTATAGTTAGTGTATTTAAATATTTTGTTTTATATTATCATATCATTTAAACCATTTACCATAGACACAGTGACATTAAATGAAATTATTTTTTTTTATATATCGGCATTAGGCACATACCACATTTTGTTTACACGTTTTAAAAGCGAATAAAATAGCTCTAAACAATTTATTAATATCAATTGCAAAAATAGATGTGACTACCGTGTATGTAAGAAGAGAATAGAATTAGAGAGTAAATATACGAAGAATTTTAATTAATTTTGAAAGTATGTGTTTCAAAATGAAATCACTTTTCAATATTTTAATTGTAAATGAATTTTTCCTTCAGTTTCAGCCTTGAACTAATGACCTTGAGATATGATTTGCATACAAAAAATATTGATTTCAATTCGCTGAATCATAAATATAAATCATTTACGCTTTGTTGAATAACCTTTGTATACATCATTGCAAGCTTTTTAGTAAAACTGAGTCTTTTTATTTATCTCTCCAATAACCAATTAAATATTTTGCGGGCCTTTGAAAATGCAGCTCTGCGTAGACGGCAACTTCGCCAAGATCATTTTTAGAGCACGATCTTTGCGGTCTTAAGTCAAGTATACAACATCCAGGCTAAAATACTCGCACACAATGGGCCAAATATTATTTAACTAAACATCATCAACAAACGTAAATATTGCAACAATACTATCTGGCTATCATATTTAAATTCATACATTTTCAATAATAATTTATTTTGACTAACTGCTCACATCTCTTAGCTTACGAATAATAAGGTAAAAATAAGATTGGCGCATAGGAGATGTGTAGTTTTACTACGTATTTTTTGTAGCTACTGCGCAAACTCTACAAATAAGCTGATAAAATAAGTCAGATTTCGATGATATAAATTAAACGAAATCAAAATAGTATTGTGAATTATTACGTATTCTTTTGGAAAATGTTATCTCTTGTAAATCATATTTAAAACTACATCATAGTAATTACTATAATATATTAGTTTTGCCCAGTATATATTTCATTGGAAAGATCGATTGAAACATTGTGTTATGTATTATGAGGAAATTAGTGAGCATGTGAAATGAATTATTGGGTATAATGATTTTATAATCACACTCTGGCAACACTCTTTTTATTGATAGGCTCAATACGACGGTAAAGCACCCCTACGTAGTACAAATACATGCGTGCGTACTACGTACCTACATACACATATTTGCAACCCTTGACAGGTGACGTAAATGAACACACGATAAAAATGCAAATAGCTGAATAAAAATCTACAAAGCGTTGTTATCTATAACATCTTACCACCTTGCTTTCGAACTGGCATCCCGATATATCTTCTTTAACAATTTTTTCTAATTATTATTTTTGCTTTCACGAAAATCATAAAATAAAACAACACATTCGCTTGCACTGAACGCGCTAGGCGTTCGCACTTCTTTTTAACGTTTAACTGATTGTCATTATTTTTAAATTAGATTAATATTTACAGAGGGAACACAAAAATAATAAAAACCGATATACTCCGAAATGTGTAACAACGAGCGAACGTACGTTTCGCGCACGAGCAAAATACACTGGGAACACGCAGGAACTGACAAGATTGGTCGATCGCCAAGACTGCTCTACCTACGGGGTTGTTCTTCTATAGCTATAAAATATGCCAAGGAAATCACGTACTTGTGTGCGAAGCTTTTCTTTGCCATTTTCCGAACAATGTTGACGCGTATGTTAATTTAAAATCGTTCAGTTTTGAATTCATAAAATAAATGTTATTAAATAGATATAATGGAAAACGTTATTTATTTTAAGCTTTACTCTGACTAAAATTATGAATATAAATATGCAATAGATAGACTTTCAGACAAAAAACGCAATTGTACATCTGATAGTTTATTAATTGTTATTTCAATTTTAATAAACAAAGATATGTCTTGGATTTTAAAAAATAAAACACAATTCATTTTATTTTTCATCATTCAATTGTGTTTTATTTTTTAAAATATAATGTCTTTCCACCAAGAATTGACAGTTAACACCTTAAAAGTGACATGTCTTGGACTTTTTACAACTTTTCGTGAAGTAATAAATTAATACTTTCGGTATGCTGCTAATACAAATCTATTTCATGAAGATATTTTCACGAAATAATATTGGATAATTTCTTTCATTAATGTAATCAATGATTGGATTTTTTACTCAATTACTATTGTAACCATTGTGTTTCTTCGTTTACTTCGCTTTTTAAGACAATTCTAATTTTCCAAGTCGTACGTCGCTTAGTATAATACACCAGATCAAATTTATTTTGTATACAATGTAGGAAAAATAAAAGTTAGAAAATCTTTGTATTATAAACCACAATACCAAATGATTACTTACATCAGTATTTCGTAAGATTAATCAACGTGCAAAATTATACAAAATATGAAACTGTGTATTATACAACAAATATGTAATTTTTATAGCTACCTTTTTAAGTATTGATTACTAACTTATACAGCTTATTATCGATACTTGCCGAAATCATCGTAATCTGGCATCGGCTTGGCGTATGTATTTTACATTTCAAAAAGGCGCGAAAATAAACATTTAATTTCCAGTCGGAATTTTCTCAGGTAATTCAAGTATTCACATTCTTCGTATATTTACTATCATTTTAATTCACTGATACAAGATATAACACTAGATTTGTTCTATTTATGATGAACATTAGTTGCATCAATAGGTTTTAATGAAATTATGCAAAGTATTCCAAATTACTGACTTATACTTTATAATATAACCGACACTGTCAGTAAAACATCATGTAGCCCTTATAGAAAAAAATATTCTAATTTCTTGTTCTAGCAACTATTTTCAATTCTTGGCGCGTGAAGTAAACTGTGCTTGTTGACAATTTTGACATATTATCACTGCCCGCTTAACGTGTTCGTAAGAAACCCAGTGTATCCATAAGAATTGTTATAAATGGCTGGTGTAAGAAAGCTCGGAATCCGCGGCATCAGAAGCTTCGGACCTGACGATAATGATGGACAATTTATCGTGTTCGACAAGCCTTTGACGTTGATACTCGGGGAGAATGGTTGTGGGAAAACCACCATTATCGAATCTCTAAAATATGCACTATGCGGAGAGTTGCCTCCGAATTCTAATAGTGGACAAAGCTTTGTGCATGATCCCAAAGTTAATAAAAGTCGTGAAGTATTAGGTCAAATCAGATTGCAGGTAATGAATGACAAACAATTGTCCACTCAATGTATCACCCCAATATTAATTTTGTACCTTCCCCAACCGGTTTTAGAGTAAAATAAACGCCGAGATAATTAACATTTATTCAAAAGAGACTAGATATATTGATAGTGTGACATGTGATCATAGAATCAAGGTGAACAGTCTTCTACTGAATAGAACAGTTAACAACACAATTCAAGTATAATATTGTTAACTGTTGGTAAATGGCATAAAAAATAATGAAAATATTTACATTATATTTCACAATTTATTGTTAACGAACAGGCTTGGTTTTTCGAAGCGAGTAACTTTCAGCTATAAATTAGATAATTCAATCAAGGCTACGTATCACTTCGAAAGTGTTTACTGTCAATTCTTGTTGGGACGATAATATGGTAAATACAACATGCTACTCTTTTTCTCCCCAAAAATTTACCAAATTGTTGCATTGTTGCAAATAGGAATATACCAAAAAATCAAACATTGAAATCAAGCTAACCATTAATTATGAGAATTACCAAAATTCTAATGATAATGCAACATTTTTACCCTATGTTGTTGATTTCAGTTTACTGATTCGAAGAATGCTCGATACTGGGTGGTCCGTTCGATGCAAGCACAAATTAAACAGGTTGCTGGTGCCAAAAAAATGCAGTTCAAAACATTAGACACATCAATCACAATGCAAGATCATTCTGGTAAACCCGTTGAGATCAGCGGAAGATGTGGTGATACAGATGAAACAGTAGCCAGTATTTTAGGTATTACATTGCAATACATTACATTACAACTTATGCCTCGGTTACAGACATTTCAGTATTCTACTCCCAAAAACGCACATATGTAAAAATGGTAATCTGTGTGCGAAATAAAAAGGGCCAAATATATCCAAACTTGAACCACAAAAAGAGGCATTAATGTTTATAATTATACATAGTCTTGACTAAATGTTTTAATTGTAGAGTTTATTACTGTTAATATACTATGTAAATTAAATTGTTTTATTTTAATTATACTAGTCCGATACTTGCCTATTATGTGAGACTGCAGTCTATTTGGTTTGTTGATCACTGCTCTAGTATGTTGTTTTTTAGGTAGTTTATAAATTAATACGTACATTTGAATGGTGCATGTAGTGAGGTTGGCATTGATTAAAATTATTGTTATTTTATATTAGGGATACACAAAAAAGCTTGCTAAAACTAACACAAATATTTTATTATAGTTATTATTTATTCTTTTTTTATCATGCAATAGGTGTTTCAAAGGCCATTCTAAACAATGTGATATTCTGTCATCAAGAGGACTCTAATTGGCCATTGGATGAAGGAAAAAAATTAAAAGAGCGATTTGATGCCATATTTGATGCTACAAAATATAATAAATGTTTTGAATCTATCAGGAAGATGACGAAACAGTTCTTGGCTGACATCAAGTTTTTAGGTCTGTATATGTGTGATTTTGTATCTACATTAGAGACACTGTATGTCCTTGATCATGAGATGCACCCTTATTTTAAATGCTTGTAATAAAAACAAAGTCATACAATGATAGTAATAAGGATGTAACATAGTTATATGAAGAATGTACTTCTTTAATATCACCACTGAAGTCTTGAACTTCTTGAGGTACAGTGTCTGATTATTCCAAATCACACAGGATGTCACAAAAAAAATGTATCGTCACTTAAAAAATTTACAGCTTAATTTTTTTGTCTTAAAAAATTCAATTGTTGATACATTTTGTTTGCGACATCTGGTATATTATCTCAAAACCGTTGTTGCCTGCATCTTCATATGAAACATTGTCTTCTGTGGCATCAGACAATTGATGCAGCATTTTTTAAATGAACATTATATTTTGAACGAGATTTTCTTACGAGAAACTGATTATTTTCACCCTTCCTGCTATTTTATATTCAGTGATCATGACGACTGCTGCATTTTTGACAGCCATTGTAAGACACCATCGATTATAAAGTGCACCCTAAATTAAAAGCGAGAAACAGATATTACACATGTTTT
Organism: Himalopsyche phryganea; assembly: GCA_022494535.1. Taxonomy (NCBI): domain Eukaryota; kingdom Metazoa; phylum Arthropoda; class Insecta; order Trichoptera; family Rhyacophilidae; genus Himalopsyche; species Himalopsyche phryganea. The sequence goes on along the minus strand of JAGVSL010000126.1, from coordinate 1,421,506 downwards.
AACCAGAGGCTGCAGAGAATAATCCTTGTTTTGGAATTGTGAGAATAGTGGGAATGGGTTTATAAAATTCTCAAATAATATCATATCTGGATACAATCCAAATTCATATAGAAATAATTTTTGAACAACAAACTCTCAAAACCTTTTCATGCAAGTCACTGATAAAGAAACACATCTGGTTTCTTTGATCTTAGAATTATATAATAATTTAACAAACACCGTTGCAATTAAAAGATTATAAAAAAATACCCTATTTTATTTAAGGGTTCAGTTTTTCTTTGTTTAGTTTTGATCATTAGTAATAATCAGAATTCTACATTGCAACAGTAAAATCATAACATTAAAAACCATTGTAAGTTCTATAAAAATACTCTAAAATAGATAAATCAATAATAGCAACAATTACCCAAAAAATTGTTAATCGACTTCCCTTTACCATATTATAGATCAAGAAGTAAGTTTTCTCACTGAGAAGAAATCGGAATACAATTTAAAAAAGAAGAAAATTGCTGCAGATGAAGAGAAAATCGCTAACGCCAAAACTAAACTTGCCGAATTGGAAGTAAAATTATTGCCAATACAGAAACGTTTAAAAATGATTAATGCTGTAGAAACAAATCTGGTTCAGTACAGATCAGAAAGGGAAATGACCAAAGCGAGGTTAGTAATGTTTAGTTACAAGTCCGAAACAACCCTTCTACATTTAAGAATTCACCGATTAGTCATCTATTGAATCCAAACCTGTGCTTCATTTTTTAGTATAATGTAAAAAAAGGTCTGTAATATTTCCAAATTACCAGTAAATATTGCGACAATATCGTCATTGTTTTCCTTAATATTTTGCACATTCAACAATTATTTATATACAAACTTATCAGGTTTTGTGACATTATGTTAATCCGACAGGTAAAATCAATCATCCAGTAATTAGTGTATCAAAAGACTGCAATTAAATGAACCGATTCGTATTTTACTGGTAGAAATCCATTGTTGTTAGTTAAAAATATCAAAGTATTTAGTTATACAAGTAAATATAGTTGATAGTTATTTCAACTTCAGATCATTGTCAGAACTATCTTTAAATGGATATTAGTCACTCGAGACTGACAGGAAAGAGTATTTCAACACAATTTAAAGAACATAATATATATGATCATTGACTTAAAAATAAACCAATTTGCAAATCATGTCATATCATAAATTAAAAATAGTGTTATATTATACTAAGGTCCTAGAAATGACATAACTTATACCAAAGTAAAAGATATAAATTATTCCGAAATGTCAAAATTTAATGACTTCATTTGAAAATTTTAAATATCTGGTGCGATTGGCAATGCCAAATGTTATGACTTTCTTTTTGAAATATATTTATGAAAAACACACGTTTATAAAAGTATTATACATAGTGATTGTTTTTCTCTTGTGTGTTGTGTGACTGTTGATTACCATTGATTTGTATTATTGTGTTTATTGAAAGCTTTGTGCAATAAATATGAATATTTTTTTAAATCATAGAATGGAAAGCTCTGCCCAACAACAAAAAGAACTAAAGAAAATCATTAAAATTCTATACGAAGGCAGTGATGAGGAATTAAGAAATGATATAGGTAAAATTAATTTTAATTCTACTAAGTATCGTTTTATAATAGTGTACCATAGGGGAAACTTTGTCCCAAAATCGAAAATGTTTGGGAACAGCAATGTCTATTTAAAATGTGTTGTTCAATGAGACGTCTTGATTAAACTTTTTCAAATAATATGAACACATATAATATTGCAAGGATATAACTGGCCTCTATATAAAATTTCGATAAAATAATTTATGATCCCCCATGTTTTATGCAACAGTTTAACCCCATCATCCGCATTAACGTGGTTCTCCATTCCATCCGAATGTCGAAGTTTCTTTTTTGCATCTAAAGGCAGCTAAATGTTCTGATACCCTTATATCTAATGTACGTGTGGTTTTACCCACATAGAAATGTTGACAATCATTGCATTGTAATTTATAAATACCAGATTTGTTCTTAAAGTTCTATCTTTATTGTTAATAAGTAATTTGCCTAGAGAGTTTTTGCAATAGAACGCCGGTCTACTCGGGAACTTGTCTAAAGACATAGACCGCCCTAGAATCTGGCATAGAATAAGTTATTTAGGTTGCACAAGCTTTAAAATTAAAAACAACTCACATGATAGTGTTAGACCGGCGTTCTATTGCAAAAACTCTCTAGGCAAATTACTTATTAACAATAAAGATAGAGTAAACTTTAAGAACAAATCTGGTATTTATAAATTACAATGCAATGATTGTCAACATTTCTATGTGGGTAAAACCACACGTACATTAGATATAAGGGTATCAGAACATTTAGCTGCCTTTAGATTAAAAAAGAAACTTCGACATTCGCAAATCACTTGCTAATGGAGAACCATACGTTTAATGCGGATGATGGGGTTAAACTGTTGCATAAAACATGGGGATCATAAATTATTTTATCAGGAAATTTTAGAAATTAATAGAGGCCAGTTATACTCCTTACCAATCTTGAATGAGCAGCTGAACCTTCCTAATTCTCCGCTATTATATCCGATACGTTGAAACACCTAACAGATTTCACTAAATGTGGAATGATTGTATATATTTACCCATTCGTCGAATTACATCCCGTCAAAACCCACAATACTATTATAATTGTAAAATCACTGGTATTTCTAAAAGAAGTTGAAAAGCGGCAATCGCCTTCGGCAATTTGCCACTCTGGTAATATGGTGTTTACAAAATAAGGATTAGGACGATTTCCGAAATTTTAACTCAGGTATCGGTGTGGCTCTCAGACGTATAATGTATTGCCTCGTAAATGATATTTGTCGCATTTGTATCTTCTATATAAGCGTTAGAAACTGTTTACTGTCTCTCAGTTTGAGTCCATTCGTGTGCTCGAATGCCTGAAGATGCCGAAAGGCGAAACCCGGGTCGTTAGTGACAAAATACATGGAAGTGTACAAAATCTCAATAATCCAAATTTAAAAAACATATAATATTGTTATATTTCCTGTTACACATTCATTTGCAAATACATTTCCGATTATAGGTCAAAGTTTCCCCTCAGGACCAGTCACCTAACATTACGGTACCATATTAACTCACTAAATTATTAAAAGCATGCAACTAAGATGCCCCAAACCCTGAGAAATTTATGTTCAGTGGAATCCTGATTCATCATTTTTTAAGAACCCCCAAAAAACGATGAATTCGAGAAAGTCTCAAAAGCCATAAATATATTTTCAAGAAAAACTTTCAAAGTATTTAACCGTCGGAAATTTTTATATTGGATCCATCAATGAGTATGTTGGCGGCCCCCACCCGCTGATAAGAATTTGCTCTGTTGAAGACTGTTGAAACTACACTCCTTACTGGTCTTCCTCTTATTATTTTTACGATTAACTCTCAGATAGCATTCATCTTAGCAACGATTGAATTGAGAGTTGATGGTGCTAGTCCCAGATGTTTTGCTATTACAACATACTTTTTCCTGGATTTTCACTCTATGTTAGATTCCTACATTCTTCATGAGGGGCATTTTTGTTGCCAGGGAAACTAATTCATAATGTAACCAGTCAGCCGTGTATTCAGTAAACGAGTTGGCAGCGAAAACATTCAGACATTAAAACAGGACGGGTTTTACAGACTTGCTGTCACAGTTATTGTGCAAACAGGATGTACTTAGAGGTGATCGCCCATGCTTCTGACATTTAATAAAATAATATTTAACATTTGAACGATACATAGAGGAATGCAGGACTATTTAACTCTGTTCTGTGAGTGTTTTAGCAGAGACTTAAAAAATATTGATAAATGGAAGAATATCACTGTATATTTTTAAATGTTACTATTTTGTGTCAATTTATTTTGTGGAACTGTTATTATTGATGAAAGTGATGATGTTTTCTCTTTATAATTTTCAGTGTCTTTTGAGAGTAATCTTCGTTCAAAAACAAGGCTCTTGGAAGACTCCGGAAAGAATCTGAAAAGTATTCAACGAATGGAGGATGACGTTTCTAAGCAGATATCGTCAAAGGAAATCAAGAAGAGTGAATTATTTACGTTGGAGGGACAGCATCAAGATAAAATATCACTGAGAAACGATCAGCTCATAAAAGCTGCGGAATTTGGAGGTAGAATTATATTATAACCATTTTGTTTTTCATAACCATGTCCGCTGCCAATGTGGAGCAAAAGAATTTGTTCTGCGATAACTGTGTTCATATTCTCAAATTTATTAGAGATTAGACACTAATAGAGCCTAGGCAGCAATGCTTAACACTTTTACGCGTTATGTAATAATTGTTGTATGATACATCTTTTTATGTTGCCAGTCCTTTATTAAAATGTGGTATTAATTCAACTATGTCCACTACTGTTCTTAGATGATCTGTCAAACTTCAACAATATCAGTAGTCGGTAATAATAATTCCTTGAGTCATGATTATTCTTTGTTTTTTATGTCTGATTATTCCTGTCCGCTCACTATACTTAATAGAGTGACTATTATGATAGTTCTTGTTTTCAAATGAAAAGTTATGTTACCACTGATCTCCTTCCTGTATTACGATTTTGGTTATGTTAAGTACCAACACTATAAATATTTATAGATGAAATATAAAATATAAAGGTGTTAAGCATTTCTGCCTAGGTTCTGACAGTATCTAGTCACTTAAATTTGTCACTCAGTCGCTTAACCTATTCGTTTCGGAAAGTGTAAAGATAGGACTATTGGTTACCTAATCTCTGACAGCACTGTAGTCGATAATGGTGGCCAATCAATTGAATTCATTTTGTTTATTCTCGTTTTAGGTCTTACAACTCCAGATAGTATAGAAACTGATGCAGATGCAACAATGCTACTGAACCTCATATCTAAAAAGCTCAATTCTATGAGAAATGAGCTTAAGGAATTCAAGATTAAAGCTGACAGTGAAGAAAAGCAGCTGCAAAATAATGTTGACAGCTGTAGAGATTCAATGGTAATGCATCGTTCAGTTGACAAGGAAAAATAATCTACAAATTGCAAGACAGGCCGATTGTCACGTTAATTCAGTTTTGTGACAAAGTGAAAAATTTCTTTATTGTATTAATTAAAACTCGACATTAAACACTGAAACAATGACACTTGAAAGCTGGCTTCCTATGCCGAAAGATTAAAAAGATTTAATTCTTTGTCTGATGGTAGAATATTTAGATTTAACCAGAGGTTATATGCTATTTCTACGAATATAGGAGATAGTATACCCTCCACTACGGCACTGATTATTACCCTCTGGTTATCTGTGGGTAAATAAGCATGTATAATGTGTTTTGTTATAGGCTCGCCACAAACAAAAGATATCCAGCACAAAACAAGAATGTGATAAATTTAACAAACAAAAGATTAAATTAACCGGTGAAATTTCCGAGGCCACGGAATCTAAAGCTAAATTAGAAATTATCAAGGAAAAAATGGAAGCATCTAACAGGTATCCATAAATCTTTGTGCATGAATTCACGCTTGAAAGTTAATTTAATATTTTTAAATAGTATGTTACCACCACTAAAAATCATCTGAAGTGATAAATTTTACAAGAAAAAATAGCGGAGTAAAATAATAAATGAAATTGTCGCAAGCAGCTGAATTTGTCTAATAGAAGAATGAAAAAAAAAAAGAAAAAAAACTTGATCATTTTACAAAGAAATGAAACTTGAAAAAATGCATTTGAACAACACTACACTTGAATGCAAAATGATCTGTGATACAAATCTGCAATGTCTTTTAACCCTTTAGACGCCACTATTGTCAATCCTTTATAATTTATATGAAAATGCGGAATTACAGTCCTGATTACAATAATGCTGTGACAGCCCTAATGATTTTACAAAGAAATGAAACTTGAAAAAATGCATTTGAACAACACTACACTTGAATGCAAAATGATCTGTGATACAAATCTGCAATGTCTTTTAACCCTTTAGACGCCTCAATCCTTTATAATTTATATGAAAATGTGGAATTACAGTCCTGATTACAATAATGCTGTGACAGACAGCCCTAATGATATTTGTTCACTCGATTGTTAATAAAATGAGAAGGGTTCAACATTTTGAAATAATGAAAAAAGTAATTCATTCTATAGATGTGTCTGCATTAAATTTGATTTAAAAAATCCCGCATACTTGCAGTATGATTTGCGTGCCTAGACGTTTGTGACGTCCAACAGGTTAAGCATGGTTATAGTAGTAGGGGTATATCACATACCGTAACAAAAATAAACAACAGTATTAATACTGCAATATGACATCTCTTTCCAGGAAATTTCAAGAGACATCCCAAGAATGTGATGTGACCGCATGCCAAGACACGATAAATAATGATGAAGCAACTGTTACCACACATGAAAAGGAATCGGAGAAACTAAATGATATTGTAAGGAAACCTCACGGTTTTGGCTTAGAAAAACAGCTAGTTAGTCCATAGATGCATTCACCCCATGTGTAGAACACGCCTAGAGTCTTCACCTAAGTATATTGTGTACTCAAATACTACATAAAAATATCCTTTTAGGTTTTTGCACATCGCATCCAGTGAGTATTCCCAGAGATTTTGACTATTTCAAAGCAATATGCAACTTTTTGGGGTGTAAAACATTTTTTAAAAAATGCTTAATAATTAAGAGTTTAAAGAGTATTGTTCAATTTTTACATAAATATATTTTACTTGCAGATTCACAGTATGCAGAAGCAACAATCAAAATTAGCTGAAATAAATATTCTGAAGGAGACGCTCGCGAATAAACAGAAAACCGCATTGCGCTTGAAAAATAAGCACAAAGACTCGATGTGCGAACTGATAGGAAAAGATATTCCAGAAAAGAATTTTAAATCGACATTCCACACTTGTGATGTGAACCTAAAGAAAGAAGTGGAAACCATTAACAAGTCTTTGAAAACTAAGCAAAATGATGTAAGTGATAAATGGTGCCGCTTCAATGTCACTCTTAAGTACGGGCTGTTTCGCATACCATCTGTGCAGGCACTGCAATATAAGTATTACCAAAACTGCCATCCTAGTGTTCTCTTTTAACGCTGTCTTTTTGAACAGTATTGCCAAGTACTGTGCCATCTAAAATATTATCTACGGCCATTCTCAGATTTTTGGAAGTCACATTATTTTTATTATTTGTTTCAAATGAACAAAAGAATTTTGTAAAACGGTTAATATTCGGAAATAAATCATTTACTAGCACCCAATCAGAAACCGCAAAAGTGTTGCTGGACGCGCTCATTCTTCAAGATGATTCATCCTCAGATAATGAGCATCTAAAACAAGCCCGCGCTTTAGCCACTCTTCCGCTTGATACCGCCCACTCAACACTGCCCTCTGAGGAGGAGATTGGTAAAATCATCCAGTCGTTAAAATCTGGCAAAGCTCCAGGTCCAGATTGTATCGATAACACTCTTGTTAGACGATCCTGGGCTCTCGCTGCGCCAGAAATAACAAAACTTCTATGTCAATGCTTCACTAGTGGCATTTTTCCCGACTGCTGGAAAACAGGGATACTTATAGTCATTCCAAAATCTGGCAATCGGTTGCCGTCAGACCCAAAAGCCTATCGACCCTTAACACTTCTGCCAATTTTTGGCAAAATTTTGGAAAGACTCATGTGTTCCAGAATTGAGGCCCATCTGGCTGAGATAGCACCACTATCTAAAAATCAATTTGGGTTCAGACCAGGCAAGTCTACAGAAGATGCAATCCGCACTGTACTTGCCACTGCGAAATCTTCTCCGAACAAATATGTTCTGGGGATATTTTTGGATATTGCTGGAGCTTTTGACAGTGCTTCTTGGCCACTTATTCTGCTGAAACTTAGACTGAGATTAATCCCTGGAAATATATATGCTCTAATCCAAAGCTACTTCAATGGCAGATCGGTTCTTTATGAAACTGGTCAAACTATATTAAAACGGAACACCACAATGGGCTGTCCACAAGGCTCCGTTCTTGGCCCTTTGTTATGGAATATTTTATTCGATGATCTTCTATCGATCTCTCTTCCACCTGACTGCAACATTTTTGCTTACGCAGATGATGCCTTACTCCTGGTAAGTGCGAACAGTCGCGCAGCACTAGAAAAAACAGCAAAAGAGGCGCTTTCATCCATTTCAGCTTGGGGTATCACCAATAAGCTGTCATTTGCTCCCAGGAAAACTGAAGCTATCCTCCTTAAGGGTGGTGTTGCACTCAGTAGACATAGGCCTCCCACTATCCGCATGGGAAGTACCACGATAAAAGTTTCTGAAAGGGTCACTTACCTTGGAATAATTCTGGATGACAGACTTTCATTTGCATACCATGCCAAAACATCGGTAAGCAAGGCTACCACTGCTTTCTACCGAATCTCCCGTTTAGCTGGTAGTAACTGGGGCCTGAGGGCTAGTGCTCTTAAAATCGCTTACGAATCCATTTACATGGGAATTGCCGGCTACGCTGCTAGTACATGGTACAAGCGATGCGACCTTCTGTTCATCCAGAAAATCCTTCTAAGCGGCCAACGTAGTGCGTTGATAGCCCTAACTAAAGCATACAGAACTACTTCAACAGATGCATTGCCTGTCCTGGCTGGTATACTTCCGCTAGATCTACATATTCAAATAAGAGGTGCAACAGTAATGCTACATAAGGGTTTTGAATCTGAGATGGGGGATTCCTTTACTGCCTCCTCCTCGACTAAATCCATACATTCCTAATGTTCATAAAATTGCATCTCGTAGTGTAGCAATGGATGCTGCAATGCGGATATGGCAGAATCGATGGGATAACTCTTCTAAGGGCAGGCATACTTATAAATTTTTTCCGAAAATAAAGTGGCGAATGGAGATAACCAAAGTTTTGACTCCTGATTTCTGGACCAGCCAATTCATAACTGGCCATGGTCACTTCGCTGCCAAGCTCTTCCAGCTTGGCCGGTTGGTAGATAGTCCACTATGTAAATGTGGCAATATGATCCAGGATGCTGATCACATCCTTTGGGAATGTCCAGACATGAACAACGAACGGGAAAAATTGCTCAAGACGATACGACTATCAGTCGGATCTGTCGGCCCCGTCGGTCATGCCGACTTGGTTGCATCTCTGACAAATTACAAGGCATTTAAAGAGTTTACGGCGTCTTATGGAAAGCGATTGGAACGCAATTCCTTAACACATTAAACCCCTTGTTTTACCTTTTCTTTTTTTTTAACACTTATTTTAAACATAACCTACTGCACACTAGAGTGCATGCAACCAAGTCTTGAGGAATTTCTCCTCGGACATTCCTGGCAAACATTTGAAACACGCATAACGTTGTTACGCTGCGGAATACACTCTGTAAGAGTGTGAAGCCGTAGTGGGTGGTGGTGGGTACAACGTTGAGTACCCTAGGGCATTTAAAAAAAAAAAATCAGTAGCCATATAATATTGATTGTAAAAATTCATTTCGGTTCAACTGCTTTCCTGGAGTCGAACATCTATAGAGATCCACATGCCCTCAGATGAACTCAATAAAGATCTAGAGCCGAATTGGAAGTAAAAGCTTCTACATAATTATTTGAAAGTAGTAATGAATTATTTCATTTACTTTATTAAATATGGGTTCTAAAATTATTCACTACCTAATATACAAAATATGACATACAAACCACCCAGTGTTTCTTTTAAAAAATTATCCAATAACATTACACAATATATTGATGGTTCAATTAAGTAATTTTTTTCTCATTTTTGTCTATTTTTGTAAAAACGGTATTAGAAAATTTTAGTAATTAATATGACATATCGGTATTGCAATTCCTACATCTAAGTGCCCTAACCATTGAAAACTATACGATAGTTCTGATGATGCCGTGAAGCCGTAATATCTTATAACTCTTGTAGAATTAAATACTTTAATATAAGTATATTAGTTCTCTTACTACTAATATTAATACTATTCATCATTTATTTGTAGGTAATCTCCCTAGAAACTAATCTTAATCATCAAAAGGAACAGATCGAAATGAAGAAAAAAGAACTGACATCAGCTGAAGAACAACTATACAAATATTGTAGAAAGCAAAGCCTCGAAATTGTTTTGCAAAAACTAATCAGTGAAATAAACAAATTGCAGGTGGGTAGAATTTTTCCGTGTTACCTTTCCATTCACTTCAAAGATTATGGTGTTTGGATTTGTTCCTTGGCGAACGGCACATGTCTTCCAACAGATATAAATATGCATTTATTTTATCTTATAGGATCAAAAGAGCGACCTTTCATCTTCGGAGCATGTGATAAAGAGATTTGTTGACAAATTGGAAGACGATAAACCATGCTGTCCTCTCTGCCACAGAGGCTTCGACAGCCAGCAAGAAGTGAGAATTGTTTTCGATAATAATATTGTGTTATAATAATGTTTCTGTTATGGAATCCATGGAATGAATTCCTAATGGTATGCTATGTTTTCAATTTCCACCTGAAAGCGAGAAAATCTTCCTAACCTCATTAACCCTTTGGCCCTCTGAGCGCCAATCTATCAGCACAAGCGTTTGATAAATCAGCCCTCTGGAACCCAAAGGGTTAACTTCTGGTGAAATATTTCAAGTATGATTGCCTATAAACAGTCCTCATTTAACATATCAGAGAATTGCGCATGTTATGTTAACTCTATCACTTTTGATTGCAGGTATCTGAATTGGTTACCGAATTGAAGGATAAAATTCTCAACGTGCCTAAGGATTTGGAATCAGTCATTGATACGCTTTCTAAAAAGGAAGAACTACGAGACCAACTCAACGGTATGAAGTCACTCGATAAAAAGATCAATCTTTTGATTAAAGAGATTCCAGACCTGGAAAAGAAATTGGACGAAACTGAGAAGGTTTAACTTCATTCATTGCTACATCTTTTTATATTCCTTGTGTACATAGTGAAACGAATGGCTCGTGCAGAAATGCATGAAGTCAACAGGATTCCAGCCATCCAGGACCATTTCAATAAAAACACCAGTTCCGTGCCTCATGTTTTATTTATGTATCCAGTTGGTTGTTTTCAATATGAAAGAATTTACATTATGCACAGTTATAGAATTAATGCATGTTACACAAAAGGCAACGAATCGATTGGCAAACTTAATAAACTGGCCGTCTGGTCAGACAAGAATGGAGCACTTCACCCCCACCCTTAGCAGACGGCAGCCTAACAACAAGAAGTTAACGAAGAGATGAATATGAGAGGAGCGAGAGTTAGAAATTCAAAATGCACCGTTTTCGTAAGGTTTTCGACTGATTACAACAGGGCTTGTCAGGGTTCTGTTGATATAGCAGTCCATAATCAATATGATTTAAATTATCATCTATTTTATGTTACAGACATTGCAAGAAACCCGTGATGATGTTGAAAGTCTGTCGATGTCCATATCTGAACCGGAACGGAAACTTACCACACTCTCATCTCTCTTACCTGACATGCCATTGCTGGATCAAGTGCTCCAAGATATTACCAATACTACTTCTGACGTTTGTGACAATTTTCTATTTAGTAAATATGATGGGGTACCCAAAAAATACCAGAGCTATGGGGGTACTCAAGAGACTTTTAAATGCCATACATTGAAACACTCATTATTCAACAACACCCAAGTTACATTAGTGTCCTTTATTTTCTCTGCTGTTTTCTTCGTAACCTCTTCTACAAAAAGTCTCCAAAAAATAAATCCTTTCAGCTTTCTTTTCATTTGAGGGAACAGTAAAGACTACACGGAAGTAGATAAGGTAAATAGAAAATGTGTGTTACAACGTTCGTGTCATTCATATCGCAAAAAATTTATGTGTTTTTCCATATTATTATATTTTTGGATAAAACAAAAAATACTCATTTCGATGTATTCGGCGGTAACCGTAGAAATTAATTTTTAATGTAAATTTAAAATTGATAACTGTTATTCCATTGTTAGTGTTACTAACCGTGAAATGTGTTTCGCCTCTTTGAGAAGCATCTTCAGACTGACTGTTATAGTAAATGGATTTATTGAAAAAGATATTATAGTAATGAATTGTTAAATGTATTTTAGATATCCAAACTTGAGTCGCAAATCACTACTCGGGACGACGGTTTGACACTTGACACGGCTGTGATTAAACAAGGCGAAGTCCGACAGGAGACTAACAAGCTGAGAGCCACAATCAAAACCAATCAAACCAAATTAAACAAGCACAATGCAAAACTGCAAGCCGCCCGGGAAGAAAAAAACAAACTGCAGGAGCAACTTCTCAAAGCTCAAGCAAAGGTAATATACTAACAGACTTGTATTTGCACCTCAACCCTCTGAGCAGTATGGCCGTACGTGTACGGCCAAGTATTGTGTCATCTATTTCCATTTCCATCATTATTTCTTCAGTTATGGATACTACACATATCTATCAGTGATTTTTGATTATCAAATTATTTTTTTTGTTTGTTTCAAATGAACAAAAGAATTTTGTGAAAAGGTTAATATTTGGAAACAAATCTGTAGGCATGTAATATTTTGGTTTGATTGCTTACCTGTAATCAACGTCAATAGAAATCCACACGCCCACAGAAGAATGCAATAAAGATGTAGGTCTGATTGCAAATCAACGCTTCTAGATAATTATTTGAATGTAATAATGAATTATTTCATTTACATTTTTAAATATGCATTTTGAAATCCTAAAAAATTGTTCACTACTTGAAATAACAAGGGCAACAAATTAAATGGTCAGAATTTAAATCAATCTTTGGTCAGAATAAAAATATTGTACGGTTAGAAAAAGTTAGGTTAGTTAGGTTAGAAATACTGAACATAAATTATTTTTTCTGTCTTCTGTAATTCTGACCGATACATTATGACTATTTAATATAAATTTTGACCATAAAAATGCGAGCCAATAACAAGTAATATTCTTCCCAGATTGCCCATACCAAAAAAAAGTTTTTATATTTTTGTGTGTAATAACAGTAAAAATAACTCAGTATACAAACTGAAAGGGTTAAACCTTTTAGTCGTTGCTTCCTAATTCATTATTGTACAAAATTGTATGTTTTTACAGATACAAGAACTGTGCTCATTGCAGACTCAGTATGACACGATTGTAGAAGCCATTGAAAGAGGGGAGGTTCAGCTAACTTCATTGGCTGAATCGACTGATATTTTAAAATTGGAACTGGACAAGGCAGAAGAAAGAAAAAAAAGTACCGTTGCACGACTCAGGTTCATAATCTTAACACTTTTTTTTATAATCTACCTCACAATGAGAAGTAAACTTGTTTTTCTCTCAGATTCAGTTCACTGTCACCGTTCTGGTTTGGGAGACTTAACTGCATATCATTGTTGTCAAACCAATCTACTATGTCCAAAAAGTATAACTTTGAGATATTGAATAAAAACGCTGTCCTGTAAAATTTTAGATGAAGCAGATTTTTGAAAACTAATTAAATTAAAGCTATATGTGATATAATGCTATAAGTCACATAGCAATCTTTTTATACGAAAGATGGTTAGTAAACTAGTCATAATAATCAAAATGTGGAAATTTTCAAAAAGTAGTAGAGATATTGGTTTGAGAACGACGATATACCAGTTAACATCATATTTCAAACACTATTTTGATGAATCTAATCTTAATCAGAGAGCAGATCGAAGTTCATCGAAAAAAACACATGGACCTCGACAAATTGAATAATAGCATTTGCATGTTGAACAATGACATTGATGACCACAAATCGAAAAATGTCCTCGGCCAGCTGGAAACGTTAAGAATCACTCTCACGCAACTGCACTCGAAGAAAGATGACCTCGCTGTAAAGGTCATAGCGCAGATGGCTAACATCGACAAAATCAAAGATGAAATTTCAAATCAGGAGGTATTATTATTATTTTTAGTATGGTAATATAATATTAAGCTGTATTCGTAGGCTCAAATCCTAGTAGGTACAGTTTTATAAATAAGTTTTCAATTGATTGTCGATGGCTTTGTATTTGAAAGGGCAGATGTCTGTAATGTCTAAAATTTACTTGAACCCATCTGATCCTAAAAATAATAGTAATTATCATTCAATGGCCATTCGTCCATATCCTCATCTGAGCTCATATCTGAATCATGACAGCTTGCAATAGTGCGACGGTGTAATTTTCTATTTTAAAAACTGGTTGTGGTATTTTGCACCTGCATTTATATGTCGCCCGCAATCAACCGACTTTAATATTTAATATATATGTAATGACATTTATTTGTCAAACCAAGAAAAATGTGTTAATACTGTCTGTGCTCATTTGATAGATCAATAAGCGAGAGCTGGATGACAATTTGAAATTGAGGCTATGCGAAAGTGAACAAAAAGAACTGCAAGATGCTATCGCTAAGATCGATGATAAAATTGGAGAACTAAATCACGCTACTTTGTCTAGAGAGAAAAGATCTCTCATTGAAAATGAAAATAGCGCTATACTAGATAAAGCACGCACTGAAGGCGAAATCAAACAGCTACAGGTAAAATGCAGTTCATGAAATGTTTTTCAAGCTTTCCCTGTAGTTTGCACTTCCATATCTATCAGACGATTATTTCTCTTTCTGTTAAAACATCTTGTCAGCCTGGAGTGAGCTCATAGCTGCCCAAAAACATAAAATGTCACATCACAGAGAACGGCTTTCCGACCGAAAGGTCAGTTCACGAGGGTTTATTGGGGGTTAAACCTTCTCAACAGTAAAACTGAAAACATAAGTTACCTCAAAAAAATTTTTAAAGAATCATGTAATTAGATTCACATGTATCAATTTCTTAATAATGCATTATTTGATTGTATTTGATTAGCAATACAAATACTCAACCTCACTATCCTTAACTGGTATTACCGTCTGTTTTTTAGTTGGTACATTTCTTTGGCAGAATGATGGCAATATGTTATTCAAAAAGACTGTTATCAAAAAAAAATATTATATTGAATAAATAAATTGTAATCTACACAATGCACAGGGATGATTTCCTCTAAAGAAGTTGAAATTTCATATTTTCGTAATGTAGTAAGTTGTGTACATGAAAAAACGGTGAAAAAACTTAACATCAAAAATCAAATAATCATGACAAACTTTATAATTGCTTACCAACTTCGTTATGATCATATTTATTCAGATGATCGATGATCATTGAACTAATTAATGTTTGACTGCTTATTCCAGGAATCTGTCAAACATGGAAATGTTGAACTCAAACAACCTATGTACAAAAACATAGAAAACAAATATAGACAGAAGTTTTATGAACTAGAATTACTGAAAGTCGCCAACCGGGATATAAAAGAATACGCCGTGGCCATGGACGTGTGCCTGATGGAGTTTCACAAAAAGAAAATGGAGAAAATAAATTTCATCATCAGGTTTGAAAAAACCTTCAACCTATTTTATTATTAAACCTCACCCGTCTTCAAGCTTTGTGCTATTAGGTGCCTTAAACGATCAATAGTTTATTAGCGTAAAAAAACATGTCACTGCATTAGTCACTACAATTGTTACAACAAAGTAACTATCTCATTCGCTATATATCACCACCAATAAATATTCCACAAAGTTACCGCCGAATCCATAGAAAATACATATATATTTATTGAAATTGAATACCTGGTTCATAATCTATGGTGACAAATATCCATTGATTCAAATGGGCCAAGCCCTCTCAAATTGACCATTAAAAAAAAATTAAGACGCCTGAATATGGCAGTAACGTATGTCAAGTGTAAAACTATTTCAAAGCAGCAATGTTGTCAAACTATCTAAATAATTTATATTTATGGGAATCGTTTTCAATATGTTCGTCAATATTTTAACTGCTTCTGACCTACATTCAGTATGTGCTTTTTTGTATAGCGAGAGCGATCGCTTTCGAACGAGAGCTTTCCGAAAAGAAGATGTTGATCAACTGAATAACTAACCATTCTTGTAGAACTTCTGTCAAAAAGCTCCATTAGGAGACTATATGCTCCCCATTGGGAGCACACTTGATTAACATTTTTAAAAAAACTCCAATATTCATGATAAACAGGTGGAATCTATAATTTATTTTTAATTTCAGGGATATGTGGAGAAATATCTATAGAGGAAACGATATTGACTATATAGAAATCAAAACCGATGAAGATACAGCTGCCACCACCACGGGAAATAAAAAAGTTTACAAATATAGGTATGTCTGGATATTTTTCAGGATATTCGCAGTGATATATTTAGTGCAGTTAATTCTGTAAGTTTGATGATTCTTTTTTCAGAGTGGTCCAAAGAAGAAACGATGTGGAAATAGATATGAGGGGCAGATGCAGTGCAGGACAGAAAGTTCTCGCTTGTTTGATAATTCGAATGGCTTTGGCGGAAACGTTCAGCAACAGGTAATCAGCGATAGACCCAGTTTTTTTATTATATAATAACATCGATATAGTTATTTACTAATTAGGCAAGCTGCGATCCTACTCAAAAGGTTCAGTATCCTTTGAAGAGTGAAAAAATCTCAACTCCTAAAAGCTCTTCCATTATGCGTCTTCTTTTAATTTCTTCACATTATATTGTATGTAGGTATCAAAATATGGGTATTACCAAAACCGGGATACAGGTATTTCGACTGTTATTTTGAATAATAAAATAATGGTAAATACCGAAATTGATACAATTTATTATTCAATATGTTAGAACTATTTCCTGGATCGGTTATCAACTAAACTTATAATTTTTATTGAACTTAATATTTTTACCTTACCACAATGGAGTTCTACCAAGTAAACGCCAATTCAATCAATAGGTAATATAAATTTAGAGTTTTAAATCTTCATATGTAATGTCTACAGTAAAAATGGTTACATTCTAAATTAGTAATTATTTATTTTCAGATTCGGTGTTCTGGCTATGGATGAGCCTACGACAAATCTAGACAGAGAAAACATCACGAGTCTTTGCAGCGCATTAGGAGACATGGTCCTGACCAGAATGAAACAGAACAACTTCATGTTCATCATCATCACTCACGATGAAGAATTTTTGACGTCTTTGGGAAGAGTCGACAAATTGACTCATTTCTACGAAGTGGCGAGAAATCAAGATGGCAGATCGAGGATCACAAAGAAGCCGATGCTTTAAATCAAACTGCGCATCGTAACTGTTTACTTATAACACCCTTATTGGGATATCACAATCTCATGTCATGAAAAAGTTATATTCTCTTCTCACAAAATAATTATGTAGTTATACCAAGATGTCACCACACATTATAACCTTTTTTTAAATTGTAATATAAATATTTCTTGACATTCCTTTCGCTAAGTTTATTTTTTTATATTCTTGGAGATGATCTTGGAGTTATGTTATCTACTTTAATTATTTGGTATAAATAAGAATAACTATTATAGGATAAACAAAGTATTCAGTTTTACAAAAATTTATTAGATATTTGATAACTAATTCGGCTTCACACCATCATCAGAACTATGCTTAGCTATATATACTGTTTTAGAAGAGTTAGACAACATCATCGGCATATTGACAAAAGGCTAAAAGTCGATAGATTTTGGGACGGAAAAAAAGCTAGTCATATTCCGTGAACTTTTTATATAATTTGAAGAAATCAATTTCGAGTCCATTTCGAGTTCATTCGTGTGCTTGAATACCTGAAGATGCCGAAAGGCGAAACCCGGGTCGTTAGTGACAAAATACATGGAAATGTACAAAATCTCAACAATTCAAATTCAAAATTAAGTTAATTTCGTTGACAGTTATTAGTGGCACAAAACTATAATTAACATTACTATATAAAACGATTACTAATACTTAAATCGAATTCGTAAATGATTAATGAATCGCATAAAGTGGTTAGTTTAATAAATGATGGTTAAGGTATTTAAATAGAGGTGGAAATTTCATGATTTTCTTAAAAGTTAATTATCTCCAAACAAGGTTTTTTGACTAACGCCTTCTGCCACTACATACCGACGATATAATGTAATATAATTATAACGATATAGCATAATATTGTCAATCTCTTCTAAAAAAGTATATATAGCTAAGCTAAAATTAGTGTAAGCATAGTTCTGACAGTGGCGTGAAGCTAAAATAGGTATCAACTAATTAATAAAATTTTGTAGAATGTAGAACTGAATACTTTATTAGTATGATGTATTATTACTAAAGAAATGTAATTGAAAAATTTAAAACACAGTGAAAAAACATTAGTTTAATAGTGGTGTTGTCAAATTACATAGTTAAGACAAAAACTAATTATTTTTGGCATTTATTTAATTGTATGAGGTTGTCAGGAAGGCAACAATATTAAATTTAATTTCTCATTTTACTAAAAATATGTAAGAATTGTTCTGGTTAATGTTGTTTCGAAATCTTCTTTAGATAACAACATCTATACATGTTTATTTTTATATTGTTATAAAATGTCGTACTGTGGATGCCTCCAGAGAGCCATAAGTCTGCTTGCCTCTAACTGCTGGAATTCCAGTGACCTCGACGGGTATTAACCCTAGGATGTACTGAACGGAACTAACGGATGCTGACAAGCTATGGGAGGCAGCAAAGATTGGCTGGTAGCATTGTGTTGTGACCGTATATATGCTCCACCAGTGGATACGATTGAAAAAAGAAGATTGTTAAAGAATGGATAATACTTGAAAAAATATACTTATTATTTATGTATTTTGGAATATTTTAATTACTTCATCAAAGATAAGACATCAGTTACAGATGAGCAAATCTTATCACTCTCCATGTTTAACAGGTTTTCTTCTTGGATCGACGCCAACGAAATTCCTAGTTGTTCAGCCAGCGCGGCCGGTGAAAACACCTGGTAAATACATTTTTGAATGTACGGAATCAACTCCTCGGTGAAATAGCCGCAGCAAGCGATAAAGACTTCTTTTTCTTCTGATGAAAACGTTTGCTGTTCCCTGTGATAATATACTGACAGCACTTTGGCTATGAAGGTCAACGAGTGCGACACATCTTTGAGAACCTGGCGAGCCAAACAGAGGGGAGCGGCCACCCGCAGAGTGTTCAGAGCGCTCAACAAGCCATTGCAGTATTCTGCCAATGGATAAAAATCCAAAAGATTCTCCGGAGGGGCGTTTTGGTTTTGTTCTTTGTCGGGCAAAGCTTTCCGTGTAACCTTCCTGTTGTTCAACTTGTAATGCTTCATGTCCGATTCGAATTGATTGTCGGCTTTGCGGAGCGCTTTCGAAAAATCATTGACTATAATATTTTTGAATAGTGGCGCCATCACTGCTCTCATATCGGCGCCCACTCGACCGAACGACAGGCACAGATACATGCACTGGTTCATTAAGGATTCTAATGACGACTCATCTTCTTGCGATGCATACTGTTGCAAGATGGCTATCAATCTATTTACCTGATAAATATTAATAAAAAAACTTCAACGTCAATAAAAGGAGTCAAATTTTTTGCCCTCGGTATATATTTGGTAAACCAGTTTGCAATAAAATCTATAAAAACCAGCAATATTATTAAATAAACCTATTGAACCGATTTGATCTAAGTTATAATCACATTTATAAATTTAAAGACTGCATTCTCTTTGTATGCATATTCAGGTACTAATAAAATGAATTTTTGACTTTTTTTATAACATAAAAGAACGGGAACAATTTCGAATTGAGAACGATGCAGCATTTGGTTGACCTATCAAATTTGATGCTGACAGAACCGTTCCATCTAATACAACTACTCAAACGCTCTGGGGTTAACATATTGTCTTAAATAAGCAAACTTACATTTTCCTTCAACCAACAAGAAAGTGCGGCGGCTCCGTTCAATTCATCCGTTTTTATTTTCCCTCCCTGAGCTTCTGACAAAAATATAGCTTTGTGCTGCGTCAAAATATTAAATAAATGTATTCTGTGCAACTCAACAATTTTTCTCAGGTGCTTTTCATCTGAAAAATAAAAAATGATATCAAATAACGTACTCGGAAGCTTTTCAGTCCTTCGAATACTTTGACGACTATTCAACACCATAAACATTCTTGAGGTTTCGGACCTGTCAAATATTTTGACAAATCATACATAAATATTGACATGGAACATATGACAGCAGACATAGAGATATAATAATTTCATATGTAAAATACAGAAAAGCCTCAAAGAGCAGTGCCAGGTTCCGCGTTATTACATCAGGAACTTTTCAGCAGTTGAGGTACAACTAAGCATATCATTCACAGAAAGGTATTAATGCTCTGAGAAATTAGCATTATTGAGGGTTCATTCATACGAAGAGTAATAGATCTCAACTTGTAGCTTTCATGCTACTGGCTAAACATGGAATAAAATTTTGTTTTAATAGTTTGGTCAAATAAAAATGTTTTTAAAAACTGTGGGATAGGGTCAGTTCACTACCAAGGCGACGAAATTGTAAAGATTAAAAATTTCAATTCTAAACTGTGCTAAAAGAATAATTACTTTCTTCATTGGTAGCTTCAGACAGCGCTGTGTCAAACCATGCACCTCTGGCTTTCAAGAAATGTAGTTGCAATCCGTCACCGACATTTCTCACTTTGTTTATTTTATTCGAGACACCAGAATCGATACTTGTTAAATTGTTTGTGTCATCAATGGCAGATTCGTACACAGCATTTGCTCTTCTCAGATACCCAAGGACCTATTCGTAGAAAAACCATTTGAAATGTGTATGTTTGAAAGACGCAAGGGGGTGTGGAGTCTAACTCTTGATCCCATATATATGGGACAGGCAGAAAACAAGTTAAATCATGTAGCTGTAATATTTTCAGTGTAAAATTTACTTTACACATGACACTAATTGTAAAATATGTATTAGAAGGGGTCTACATATAGTAAGGACAATTAATACTAATAATTTAAGATATAGACTGAAGGTGCTCGATGGAATTTCCATATCAAATTTGAATTGTTGAAATTTTATACATTTCCATGTATTTCGTCACCCCAAACAAAATGGCGAAACCCGGGTCGTTAGTGATGAAATACATGGAAATGTACAAAAATTCAAATTTAATTAATACCAAAGCGAATCCCAGTCCTATAGCCATATGAAAATGTTCAAAGGCTTTCGCAATCAAGGGTTTGAATCTCTGAATAGATGCTATCACACAATTTCTTAATGAATTTTTAATCAAAGGCTTATTGCTATATGATATATTCATTCCTACAAGAGGTTGTAGAGAAATTGATTTACTTATTCCTAGTGTTTCTCTAGCCCAAGGATGCCCAACCGGTCGATCACAAGGCTAAATTTGGTCGATCCCGAAAACTTCCGTGAATTTTGAAAAAAAATATATTATTTTATATAAATGAAAGATATATTATAAACAATAAAAATAATGATAAATTCTATAATTTAAGATAATTTAAGACATCGACTGAGGGTGCTTGATGGAATTTCAATATTAAATTTGGATTATTGAGATTTTGTACACTTCCATGTATTTTGTCACTAACGACCCGGGTTTCGCCTTTCGGCATCTTCAGGCATTCGAGCACACGAATGGACTCGAACTGAGGATTCAATACCAATCCGCCCGGTAGTTTCATATATGAATGCTCCAGCGTATAAACTTTCCAAAAGAGCTAACTCTCTCATCCGCAATCACAGTAAATACAAGCCATTGTATAGTATTAAAAATTCATTAGAGTTAGTAGATAAAATTAAAAATTATAACATTCCGTTAAACGCCAAATTAATTTCTTTTATATTATTTTAAAAAAAAAAAAAAAAAAAGATAAATTCTATGTTAAAAATATACGAAAATAGTAAATTTTGATTATTTTGTAAGCACATACTTATCTAATAATATTTTGCATTTAAAATAAACATTTTTAAGTTTGAAGAAAGGAAAACACCTTACAATACAATTTCCTGTAAGAATCGTATTAGAAGTCGATTCCGAGAAAAGTTTAAATTGAAAAGTAACTCCCAAGGTTAAAAATGTTGGGCACCCTTGCTCTAGCCCCATCCTTATAACCTTACCATTGAAAGCGTGGAATAAAGATACTTATTTACATTTAGCTATTTTATCAGTTGATTTTAAACCGTAGCTTCCAAGTGATTTTTTTTATAATTTCTATACATCTTATAAACTCCGGGGTCACTTTTATCGAGATCCTATCGGTACTCAGCAATCAGATTTTTTTAAACATAACTTAATAGTGGATTTAGTCTGTCATTTCATAAAACCACAAGCTTTCAGATTCAAAGCACGATTGGACTAATAATATATTAATTTTTCAATGACTAAATCCAAGGATTTCAAATATATTTAATTACAATTTTCATATAACTCAAGACAAAAGTTGCGTTGTAATAAGCAAAACAGATTTTAAGATATACTCAACATAACCAAAGGTGTTGGAGTTTTGTTTCTTAACAATTCAAAACAAAGAAAGAAGGCAAAGTATTTCAGAAGGTTGGCAAGTACCTGTAGACACTGAGGCAATGGCAAATCATATCGAAGCTGGTTGAAAAGATGATGAAGTGTTTCAAACCACAAACGTGTCACTTCTGATGTAATATTCTGTAATAAAATTAATAAACAAATTCATTATCATATTGAATGCATTAATAAAGAAGAACATAAATATAAATACTCTCATTATACAACTTACTTGAATGGCAGGCAAATCATTGTATTTTCTAGACAGGTTTCTTATGTAAGTAAATAGATCTAGTGCACTCTCATAGTCACCCTGATTCAAAGCAGCCTGCATCAAAATGGGCAATTCCAATATACCCAAAAGCTGATCGCTCTGATATTGAATCTGATCATTGAACCTAAAATGTATATGAAAATATTTAAGAGCCCATTTTAAGCACATTTCTTCCCAAAGACCCACAGTTTTTTTGAGTTTTGAACCCTTAATTGAGATAAAAAATAGTTGCTATAATCTTAAATTCTGAGCTTCAGTTGAATTTGCAATTCTGTGACGGCGTTCAAACAAAAAATGCGTTACCCTCTCTCCTTTATGATGTTTTTTGAAACAGTGGCAAAGTTTTCACATTCTGTAATTAAAACCGGCATCTTTTCTATCAATTCATCAAGGTGTGTTTTAGATTCATTGAAATCCTTCAATATCTTGTTTGAGCAATCAGCTGTCTCCACAAACGTTCGGTAATTCGTCAGCGCCAGTTCTTGGGTTTGTTCTGTTAATGTTTTTGTTTCATCCCTCAAGCGTAGCGGCTCCGACAGAATTTGGTCGAATGTGCACTTTCCCAATTTAGATAAGTATTCAGTGGTAGATTCGGAATCTAAGTAATCTTTAAAAAATACAGAATGTATATAAAAATAATATTGTTGCATACAAGACAGAAAGAATATCAATGTGCATTTATCTGTGTACCCGATTTGATGGGCTACAACTTAATATATGAAAATTACCGTTTTCCGTATCACGGAGAATCATATTTAGTACATCTTTGGGTATCGGCTCCATATTCATAAAACAATAAAAACGATTTTATATAAATAAAAACATCACTTCACCTGACAGCGTTTGACAGCAGTCATTAATTTCACCTATTTACCATAAACAAGCTGCAACGCATAGATAATATACGTGTAACGTCATGAGTACATACTAAACCTATTTTTTACGACTTACTCGGAATTATTTCATCACATTTGAATTCTAGATGAATACTGACATTTTTTAAGCTAACGATATTCAATTTTAAATCAAATTTAGTTTCTTTTTTCTAGTTTATCAAATTCTATAAACATTCTATTGCATAATAAAATTGTCTATTATCAAAATATAACCTAAACGGAAAGTGTATTTGACGTTTCTCAGTTAAATACCCATGAATTGAATACGTTTTAAAAAGTTAAAGGTAATGAATTAAAGCACCCCACCCTGGCAAATATTTACATCCGCATATTAAATATATATGCGACTAAAATGCATAATCATAAATAAACACGATTCGTCAACCTCATTGATAGTACTTAGTAGGACCAGTAGGTTAATCATTATTTACATATTAAAACTATTGACTTATTTACATATATAAGACGAGACATTATAATATACTTGATATTTGTATAATGTACTGTCTCTAATATAAGACCAAGTTGTTTTCACAATATTATATGATCAAATTGTTCTCTTACACCTGGGATCGTCTTGCGGGGCACTGGTCTCGATCACCATAGCCTCAAGGTTTCTTGTCTTTGTTTTAGAAATATAAATTAAGATGGAGATATCAAAGCCAGATGATGAAGGTGCCATTATGATGACCTATAATGAGGCAAGTAATTTACAATGGGACCTTATAAAAGAATGGACTCCATACACAGACGTGTAAGTATTTGACACCTTCCTCAGCATGCTTAAAGTGGTTATTTTTTTCATAAAATTAAATAACGTGAAAATTTATTCCTTATATAAAATTAATAACTTCCACTTTACTAGCTGTGAAACATGTTTAACTATTTGAGGAGCATCTTCAGACTAAGTTAAGTCGATACACGCGTCACAATTAGTAGAATAGCGAAGTTATCATTTTATCTGTTATATCAATGAATCTCTGTTCTGTTCATTTGTATAGCAAATGACATCAGAAATGACATTGCCGTGAACACAAATCGCGGATTTGCCACACAATATAAAATATCAATGCTTTATAACCACTGAGACTGAATAATTCCCTGATTGACGATGATCTGAATTCTTATTTCAACATCTAATGATCTAGGACAGTAATTCCGAACTAGTTAATGTAATTATCAGTGACCAGAAATAAAACTTGTAACAATAAATCTAAAAACAGTCCTGTTGGCAAAAAATATTTCTTCACATGATAATCACAGTTGACGATGTTAATCATAACAATTTGTTACAACTACATTTAAATTAACAGATGGGCATTCAAAGCTGGCACATGGCTTCTCGGAGGAGGAAGCGGTCTCACTGGATTCATAATTAACATGCATTATCGGAACAAACTCAAACTTGGAAAATATGGCCATTTCTCTACTTATATGCCATTAACGATCTTGCCAACAGTATTTGGTTCATTTTATCATCGAATGGTAATTATTCTTAATGATTGTTTTAACGTAAATAATAATTCTTAATTACCGATCAAAATGTGAAATTTCAGATATCTAAGATCTCTTGGCAAAACGAGATAGCCTGTGCACAGGAGGGAGTGTTTATTTTATATGTATTCGGTGGCTACTTTTTTTATTTACAATCATGCAAAATAATAAAACATTTTCACTGAATCATTAATTAAAATTACTTCATCAATATGTCTAGGTAATATCGACAAACATATTGGTGGAGAAAGATGTTTGTCCAATCTGCATAGAAACTAGAGGCGTAGTGATTCAAAACATGTGTGGCGTTGTTTACCCATTTATTCTAGCTCCAATTGCTAATTACATGGTAAGTTAGATTTGAATTACCCAATACATTTTGTCACTTTCAGAATGGGTCAAATATGCCAAAGAATTATTGATGCATATTTTGCTGTTTTTTTTAACAATATTTTCATTTCTGCAAAATGTATTCAATATTATAATTGATTACCTAATGGCTTCTGATTTCTAAGAATATCAAGTTACTCATTTTCAATCGAGAATATTTCTAACATTCATTTTGCTCTCCTGCAATACAGCCACAAGTTAATTACTGCTTTATTTATCACTTTTAATGTGTTAACTGTCAATTCTTGACGGAAAGGCATTATTTTTATTAATATACTGCTTTATTCGTTGTGGGCCTTCAATATGCAAAAAGGAATTTTCTCAGAAAGCCCTCAAATTTTAACTGGGTCACTGTTGGTAGGGATTGCAATACCGTTATTACTGAGACCACGATCCCAGTGTTAAGGCTGTTTTTCAATAAGGAAATACCAATTTCGAAAATGGAAAACACCACTAATTTAATATTACCTAACTGTTTGTTTGCCCAACAAAAGTTCAATCTGAGTGCTTTTATTTCAATTATTGTAATACTTATTTACTCGAAGATTGAAAGATTTCAGTTTTAACTGTCAATTCTTGGTGGAAAGGCATTATTTTTTATAATATACAATTTAATTTGTAAAATAAAAAAAAAACCCAATTGACCGTAATTATTTTTTGCCCATTTTTGTAATACGGAGGTATTGCAATCTCTAACTGTTGGCGTATTCATTTCTTCATCGTGTATTCAACCATAAACAACTCGAATTATCTTCTTTCAACAGTTGGCCAATATGTACAGTACTGTAAGGATTCCTGTAATGCATATGGAAACTAAGAAATTATGGGAGTTCCATAAGACCGTATCCAAAGGTCTATACAAAAAGCTGCCTTACATGATATTAGGAAACACCATACTGGCCATATTTATCATTCACTGCGAATTTCGTAATTTCGCACATATTAATGAGAAAATTCGTAAAATAGAAATAAAAATGAAAGAAAAAATAATCATGGAAGCACAAGAGAAAATTCAATTTTAGTCATTGTGAAAAATTCTCCAATAAATCGATTAGAAATAAATAGAACAAGACAATTCATTTGGTACCCAACTCAAATTACTATTCTTCCACTATATATCAAGGTTAAGATATTGTAAAAAGGGATAATCCAGGAAGAAGTCGTACTTAAATCTATCAACACAACTTATCAATATGTATGTCAAGATGAAATCTTTAAACAATCACGACTTTTATTTTCAATGTACTGATCTGTCTAAAGACGAAGTTCAGAAAATGTGATTTGGTTCGACTACTATCAAATTGATATTGAATATTCTTTGTACTGTCAATATATTGATGCCACCATTACAGATGAGTTCAACGATTAAACATATTCTGAACAATTTATTTGTACATTTTTATTGATTGATTTGGTTTATAATAATATTGCTAACGATAGCAGTCAACATTTTGTGAAAATGGATTACTAAAATTGAAACCACACCGCTCAGATTTTTTTTCTAAAACCATGTCCTCTCCTAATGGTGGTATCTTAACAGAAGTCTTTTCTACAAGAACTGTTTGTTTGTTGCTTAACCTCTATTTTTCGAAGAAAGTAGAGCTAGGACAGGACCAGTGGTTTGCTAATCGCAAATTTAAACATCACAAACACCCATGCTTTCAAACAGAAGTCTATAAATCTACTGAAAGATCAAGTTATGTGCGGTGAATTTATCTCTGTCTATCACACAAACTCACTTGTGTATAAGCAAGTAGGAGAAAGGAGCAAACGTCAGCATACTCAACCGCATACAGACCGGTTTCATTCACTAGTCAGTTGATAATGCTTGTGATGAGCCAAACTGGTCCTGATCATTATATACATGTGGAAGTAGTAAAAACAAATTTTGTGTGTTTTATTTTTTAAAATATAATGCCTTTCCACCAAGAATTGACAGAATACCTTAAAGGTGATCTCGCTTGCACCTTCAATTTTACATGTGATTGAGCAAGGGAGAGAGAAATTCACTACATGCGCCTAATAGATTACCCATTTTTAATTGATTAAAGGAGAATTTAATAAGGACGCATTTAGAAACATGCATTTTTATTGTTAACCTTCCAACTTATTTATTAAAATATATAGAAAACAATTTGTTAAAAAAACTGTATTTTATTCCACCAAAAAGGGAGGCTGGCTATCCCCAGCACTTTTGTCTTCACTGGCAACACTCATATTCAAAAAAATATTACTTTTCTGTGCCAGATATGAAATTTCCCATTCAGACTATAAGATTTATTGGATCTAAATATTAGAAGGTGCTGCTTTGGTTATGGCGCCTGACAAGTAATATAAAAGTTCACTTTTAAGGTGTTAACTGTCAATTCTTGGTGGAAAGACATTATATTTTAAAAAATAAAACACAATTCATTTGTACTATTTCCACATATTTATAATGATTCGCTCATCACGAGCATTATCAACTGATGAGCGAATCATTATAAATATGTGGAAGTAGTACAAATGAATTGTGTTTTATTTTTTAAACTATAAAAGTTAATGTAATCTAGTATCGCAGTGTAGGGAACCTTTTTCTTATCATTAGTGTTTATTTGGGACAACTTTGAAATAATATAAAAAATTCACAGGAATGAAAACTTCTACAAATCTTTTAATTTTACAATCTCAGGTAAGTCTGATTACAATTATTAAATTTGGAATAAAAATGTACAAATTTATCATGGTTTTGTTTTTTGCAAATCACATGCACATTTCTATCGAACACAAAAAAGGTGAAAAGAAAGCATTAAATAGCTTATTTTCAGAATTATATGTTAAAATTTATTTGTCATTTTTTTTACATTTAAATACACAAATTAACAATGATAATTATACTGGAAAAGCTTACAAAATAAAATCAAAAGCTGTAAAGTATTTTAAATAAACATGTTAGTAAACTTGATATATATATCAATGAGATATAAATAATTTGCATGTTCAATATTACACCTGATAATAAAGAACTTCAAGTTTTCTCAACATGCGTATGACATTATTAATATGGAGTTTAAAATTAGGCATTCGTGGTGTAAATTGAAACAGTTGAGCATCTTTTATCAAAAAAACAAATCTGGAAGTTTAAGAAACGGTTTTAACTTTTAAAATTCGAGAAGTACAAATGCACATTTTTAAACATTATATACGAGATCACATTGATTTATGAACGTGTCCGATAAGATTATCGCCATGCATGCTGTGCACAAAAAAAGCTCTCATTTCTTATTAATTTAAAGTGTCTCAGCACGCGACGATCGTCCGCGACCGCCTTCCCTTTTCACACTGACAATGCTCGAAACGGAAATGAACACAAGACCGGCACTTAACATTAGAGATATTTGCACTTAAAGTAATTTTACATACACATTCGGATCCGGCGTTCTATTTGAGAAGACTTCTTTGTCAGCCCGTAGATCAGAGCGGTCGAAGCGTTTCACTGATTCATCCGTTCGTAAGCATCGATGATTTTTTCACTCATTACTTTCTACGTTGACCGAGATCGCAGATTAAATATTCGCATAAGATCGATTCTTCTCCAGGGACAATCACTATCATTCTATAAAATTTAATTCATTTAAATTGATTCGAGTCTTTTACGATAACTTATCTAATAGGTCTAACAATTTGAAAGGTGGATACCCTAATTAATTCATAGCACGAGGTACAACATTCAATACGAGAGTATATTCTCAGATTCAGTCAATGTAACGTCCCACAAAATATATAAGGGAATGATTAGCTGAAACATTGAGTTGTTTATAAATTTTAAACGTGACAAATTATTTACTGTTTGCATTTTAATTTTGAAATAACTGCGTGGGAAATCTCCAAGTATAGAAATCACTTCACGACGCCGCCCGGCGTGATAAACTTTACCAGGGATTGCTGCTTCGAGAGTAAGACCACGGAGGATTCACCAATCGATTGGGCGAGCCGGTTCCCCTTTCTCGGGAGGTCTTGACGGGAGAGTTGAGTTCTAACGACCTGTGACCGCCGTAACGGTTGCAAGGCAGCGACACCAAAAAAAGAGAATCATCCGAGGTTCTGTAGATCGGAAAACTCGAAGATTCCAGTTTCTTATCTAGATTGACCCTGCCGCGCTGATAGCTGTCCTGCGAATTAATTTTGAACGCGGTGGGCGGACGAGTTAGACGATTGCGGGCCGCCGAACAGTCTCGAAATTCGGCGTTTAGGTGTGCAGTTTTGTCATGCGGAGAATTGCACCCGCGACTGCCGCGGGAGTGACAGACTCTGGTCGGATTGTGAAGACGTTTAGTAATCTCCGATTGAGAATTACTGCGAGATTTGTTTGAGCGGAGGGCGTCAGACTGATCGTTGGCTGTTTGCCGAGGCCAGGCGTGGCGCTAGCAACGCTGATCCATGTACTCCTGGTAAGAGGCCGTCACCTCTTCAGATTGGTAACG
Organism: Himalopsyche phryganea; assembly: GCA_022494535.1. Taxonomy (NCBI): domain Eukaryota; kingdom Metazoa; phylum Arthropoda; class Insecta; order Trichoptera; family Rhyacophilidae; genus Himalopsyche; species Himalopsyche phryganea. Next base: position 1,391,511 of record JAGVSL010000126.1, on the reverse strand, counting down.
GGTGAGCTTGATGCTGCGCCTCATCTCTGACGTTATGTTCGCCTTGTAGCCCCCCTTGCGTAACAGAGAGTCTATCGTTTGCACTTGGTCCCAGCCTGAAAATCATCATTTATTAATTCCAAAACGGGGCTAAAATGAATAGTCAATAGGCAATAAGAAAATAATGTACGATTCCCTGGGATATTCATGAATATGTTTATATAAATAACGTACAGGTATCATAAGAAATGAAACATAAAACTTTACTTTTTGATGCAGTAAAATAATATTTTCTGTGGGAACAACTGACGATTTGAGGTTAAATTAATGCTTTCATTACATATATTACACACTATTTAAAAAAACATTAAATGAACCCCTGACACATTACAAATGGGAAAACATTTTAGCATCAAATGTAACCATGACTCTAAATGGAGTTTATCTCACCAATAGTTGTTCTACGAGAACTGCTTGTTAATCAGTCACTCTACCTCTCTTTTTAAGAGTGAGTGTGGATAGAAGGATGGGGCTACGACAGGAAAGGTAAACCCAATAGTTTTGGCTATGTCCCATTTTTATGATCAGGTGGGTAGGAGAGAATCGAGACATTGCAGACATCCGCGCCTTCTAACACAAATTTATTAAAAATCAATTTATGCAACTGTCAATACTGATGATCAAAACCCGCAATCAAAGTCAAGGACATTGATCGCTCAGAGTATGCGTCGACATGAGGATTAAAGATGACCGTTGATGTAAAATAATGATGTCTTACCCTGTTCTGTGGCAACTTGAGGTAGATATGTCGCAGTACGGCGACTTCCTTTCTCACTCAAAAATTCAATGCGGATGCCGTGGACCCCTAGCTCCCAATCCAAATAATGGTCGGCCTCTTCAAACTTTTGAAGAATCGAGACAGATACAATAAGACGTGGAACTTCGTCCCGCGTTATCGGAGGAAACCGTGAGTCTCTTAATGCACTAGTTATAGCATACTCGCGTAACCCTGAAAAGGAGTATACTTTAGAATTGATTGGACAAACTGACAACCGAATCCCTAACATACCAGGGGTACTCAAGCGCAGTACCCACCACAACCCGGTATGACTTCACATCCACCTTTAGAACACTCCAAACCAGAATAGTTTAACCAAATTTGATTTGATGGCTTCCAGATACTTTGCCGCATAAATCAATGCCATTTGAGCAGTGGTTCCATATCTTTGGGTTGCATACTTATGTGGTGTAGTGAAAAAACTTAAATTTACTAAAAGGTCATTTTTTAATACGTAAAATCTTGCAATGTTACAGGTCACCCCGCGACAGTTATCATAATGACTCGAGCACCATAAAAATGCAATTTGGCCCATTCAATAAATCACTACCCAATGTGTAAATAATAATAACCCATACTACGAGAGTGAGAAAAAAGTAAAGGTGTACCATCTAGGGGTAGTTTTATAAAACTATTTAGTAAAAACAATAGTTTAATTTTTTTTCTTTATATTTTAAGACATTGACTGTGGGTGCTTGATGGAATTTCAATATCAAATTTGGATTATTGAGATTTTGTACACTTCCATGTATTTTGTCACTAACGACCCGGATTTTGCCTTTCGGCATCTTCAGGCATTCGTGCGCTCGAATGCCTGAAGCAACAATCTGAGATCAAGTAAAAGCTAAAAGAAACATTGGATTGCAATCTGATCAAATACCTATCCTCATTTTATACAGATTGTTTTTACAGTTTCCAAATTGAGCAGTCCAATGTAACGAAAACTATCTTTCATTTATCCATGTTCACTGCATCTTTTTTAAAGTTTTTTTGCATGGAAAGTAAGCCCGTGTAAAAAAAGGATTGAGTGTATTCGATTTTGTTACAGATGCATGTCAGATTGTATTACGTTAAATGCGTTATGGCAGAGCTCTGGATAAAAATATAATACAACAATAGAACTTGCTTGCCTTGACTTTCATCAAGAGTGACAATATTTAAAGATTATATTTTGTCACATACACAAAATATAATCTTTTTTCGCAAAATGACACTTTGTATACATCATAACTTCAGTACAAGGCTCGTAAATCCGTAAACTAAAACTCAACAGGAAAGTTAAAATGAAATTATGTTTTTGAGACTTAATTAAGAAATCCCAAAAATCCACACATATCCGCTACATATGGGGAGTGTGGCCTCCCGATGGAAGTATTTCAACATACGTTTTTCTACGAGAACTGTTACTTCAGAGTGTAGGGATAGGATAGGGCTTGTGATTAGATAATTGGTCTCACTACGCCCCATTTTTAATATCAGATGGATGGGAGGGAATTTTAGACATCACATACATCCATGTTTACAAACAAAATCAATTTATGAAACCGTTCATAATGGGATCCGTAACCGAAGCCAACGATTCTGACCACTACGTCATGGACTCAACAATGATCAGTAATTGAATGTAAACAGAAATTGGTGTTTTAATTTTAGCGAGGGTTGTGAGGTGGACAATGTCTTGTCTCAGGACATTATGAAGACAAAAACTTTCTGTAAGCTTCTACCACTTTTTAAGGTTATATTAACCAAGATTTCCTTTTCTCACTTCCCATCTCTCTTGGTCAACCGTGAGTCTATCAATGTCCATAATATGAGGGGGTAGATATAACTACAGTGGTTATTAAATATCATTTCCGTTCATTTCAGAGTTACGAGCACAACATACAAGGCAGGCACTATCATGACTCATCATGCGTTGACTTTACATTTGTCAATACAAACGCAAGTTGAGTAGTTTCCAAACAGGTTAAATGAAAGGATAAAAACGGTACATGATTATTACAATTTATTGGATTTAAGCAGTAAAAATAATTCGACAATATATTTTCTCGTAAAATTTTTAATATATGCTGTCATTTCTTTATCATTGATTACCTGAATGGAGGTGCATTGCGTTGAATGTTCCGATACACCCACGTAGTCTGTGTTCTTTACCAATTTTCCATGTTACAAAGAGAGGGCTACAAAAACAAAAGAATTAAAACTCAAACTATATCTTTCGAAACATTCTCTTTAGAGTGGATTAACAATTTTTGTAGACATCTAAAAAAATTGTGTAGCCCAAACAATAACACTAGGCATCTGAAACGAAAAAACAAATAAATCACTTCAGTTTAAACTGCTATGTTCGTTACATTATCGTGAATGTACTTGTCAAAGTTGAATCGAGTTTCTATTCAACCTACATTAAGATATATGAGGTTTCACATAATTTAAGAAAAACACTAATAGCTATGTTTAATTTTCGGGTCACTGCCTGACCGACACAAATATCATTGAAACAACAAAGGATTTTGCTCACTATGCATCGTTCGTAAAGTTTGGTGTCTGAGGAGGGTCCATACTGTGAAGTTGAGAGTACAGAACGTCAAAACAAAAATAGCACATGTCCGAGATGGCAACCGATTCATGCTGAAAGCCGTTCATTTCTTTTTCAATACCGTTGCTCAAACAATTGACGTTATTTAATTTTTGTTTCTTTGTTCCGCAACAACTCGATGCCATGTCTAATTTCTTTCACAATTACAAAACGACAACCCGACGAAAGCAAAATCTGAACCATAGATAACACACTATATCTGAACGACTGGTGAGATTGAAAGACAGAAAACTGACTGGTGAGAGAGAAAGTATAGTAGTCTATGGGTGAGACTACCAACAACTTAGTAGAAAACAGACAAAAAAAATTAGTAGAAAAGCTTATTGCCATAAAACCCTGAAATTAATTACTTACCTAGTAAAATTAAAAACACGACATTGTTGGATTATAGTTTTCAAAAAAATATTCTTGGTATCTAACCCAATTTTTCAACGGATGATTATTATTGTTCTTGCCAGATAACTATTTCTAAACTATCTCCATCGTGACAATATTTTGAAAATATATTGTTTTTACCGTTTATAAAGTAATTAAGGTTTTGGTCCATTTTAAAGACATCAATTTCACACTGTCCACAAACGTGGTACGGACTTACTAGAGCATCCAATCCCGGACCCTTTTTCTGATCCCGAGATTAGGGTTTGACATTTGTTCAATCCCGGGATCCCGGGATTGAAAAAAGCCAGGTTTTAATGTTTGAAATCATTAAAAAAATCAGACATTTTAGATGTTACTTAATTATGTAGTAAAATAAACACTTACTTATCTTGTGATTTTTAAAAAATAAAACACAATTTGTTTCTACTACTTCCACATATTTATAATGATCAGGACCGGTTTCGCTCATCACGAGCATTATCAACTGATAATGCTCTGTAATTCATCAGTTGATAATGCTCGTGATGAGCGAAACCGGTCCTGATCATTACAAATATGTGGAAGTAGTACAAACAAATTGTGTTTTATTTTTTAAAATATAATGTCTTTCCACCAAGAATTGACAGTTAACACCTTAAAAGTATCTTGTAATTATGTCGATTAAAAAGCTGTTTAAATTATCAATGCTTAGATATTACCTATATTATAATCATTTTATAAACTGAATTCATCTGAACATGAAGAACTTCAACAGATCCACCTTTTGTTTTTAATTCTCACTTATTTTACATTCCATTTATTGTCCATCTCTTTCTAGCAAAAAGTATTTCCAAACATAATATTCATAGTAAATTGCGCGCTTATTGTCTTCGAAAGTTTTGTATTTCAAATTTAATTAAAGATAGTTTTAATGATTCAAAATTAAATTACAGTAACACGTAAAAAAATTACCAGGCACGTGCACATGTTTGTATAAAAAATGTCGCAAAAAAACAATAAATTGTCTGTCCCTGTCTATAGCTGATGAGAGTAAGGGAGAACACAAAACAAATATTAATTTTGTATAACTATGTATAGTAAAAAATTATGTACGTACATAAATCAAAATAAGTTACATCGGAAACGTTTTTTATTTGTATAGTCATTCTTAAACTGTCGTAAGAACTAATTTTTGATATTTTTCAGCGAATCCCGAAATCCCGGGATTACGGAATTGATTAATTGTTCGGGATCCCAGGATTGGAAGCCCTAGGACTTACCATAGACGATTATGAAATTTTTCAATAGCAAGCAAAGTGATGTTAGCCATCTCTATGGCATTGAAACTAAAATAAAAATTTCTTTCATTATGATTTAAAAAGAAAAATACTCATATTAAAACAGCTGATACAATGCTTTTTTAATAAAACAAACAAATGTGTTAAATAAACATTTGTTAAGCCTAAAAAAAATATATTTGAAAGTTTTGAATTGTTGAGATAGAGTATTGTTTGAAAATTACGGTACTTTCAAACTATATAAGATGAGGGTCTCTACCCTGGATTGAGAAATATAAAGAATCTTAATTTTCAGTTAAATTTTATTGATGGTAGACACAATATTAAATATTATTTATTAAATAAAATAAGAATAATTGTATAGTGTTTGTGCTAGATATTATTCAGTTACTCGATGCTCGAACTTTGTAATGTAAATATGTGGAAATAATATGATAAAATATCAGAGTATTCAGTTCTACAAAATTTTATTAGTTCGTTGATAGCTATTTCGGCTTCATGCTATTGTCAGAACTACTTCTGTAATAGTTCTGACAATTGCATGTAGCCGAAATAGCTATCAACTAAGAAAATATTCTAGAACTGAATAAGAATCCTATTATAATGAAGTTCCACCAAGTAAATCAATAATTATATGAAACTAGTCAATATTGAAGTAGAACGATGAAAGATGTCTGTCTTTGATAAGTGAGTATTGTTTTATGAAATTTGGTTTTTTGAATATAATTACAAAGTTGGGCAACAGACACCCATTCAATGCAATTCTTGGTGTTGCAGTCGCATTCTATTCACTTGCATTATAGAGCAAATAGTATTAAGATATTTGTACCACTGAATTATTCGAGTTCTTTATTGTTAGAAACAGCTGATCTGTATATATATATGTTTTTTCCATGTCCGCTCCCAATGTGGAGCATATGGTCTCCTAGTGGAGGTATCTTGACAGAATTTTTCCTACGAGAACTGCTAGTCACTCAGTTGCTCAACCTCTCTTTTCTTTTTCGAAGAGAGTAGGGATAGAAGGATAGGGCTATGACAGGACTAGTGGTTAGCTAATCGCTCTCGTTACGCCCCGTGAGGATGGGATTGGTGGGAGGGAGGACTCAGACTACGAACAGAAATCCATAAATCGATTGAAAGATCAATCTATGAAAACCGTCCGCACCGGGAATTGAACCCGAGACATCCGTAACCGTAGCCAGCGACGAAACCAACTGCGCCACGGACGCCGACATATATAACACAATAATTCTTGTGGTCATAATTTTCTTCCATCTCATTTTTTACAATACTTATTAAATTCTGTTTTCTTTATTAAATGTAGATGATCACCAGACCAATTCGCGATAATATTGTGATTGACGTTTGGCAGATACCCTACCAGGAACCCTATGTTAAAAACTGCAATTCGTGTCATGCTGCTAATAAACAGGGTAAAAGTTAATACAATAGCTCTTATCCTACTTTTGACCGACAAAACTATGGTGAGAATAATGGACATGAGTAAATGAAAAATAATAAAATTATACGTTATTTATTTGAAATCGGCAAATATGCCAAGTCTGTATAAGATACAATCCATAATAATACAATTTTTTATTGTAAATGTTAATATTAATATAATTTATATAAGATTCTATATAAATATCTATAAAGTAAAGTAGCTCCTAAAGTTTTGGACGCGCAAGTTCATCTTGTGCGCGTCTATTATGTATACTGCACGAGGGCAACGCCCAAAGGCGGTCTCGCCGACGACTACTAGAAAAATATAAATACATTTTCACCTCGTTAAGTATCAATGTCGTCTCCATGCTGACTGGAAAAGTAACTAACCAAGCCGCCAAACTCTCCCACTTCCTCGTCCCCTCCTCCCGAGGTGCCATGATGTTGCTGCGTCCCGGGATGGCCATGGGGATGGGGATGGGGGTGCAGATGAGGATGAGGGTTTCCCTGATGGTGTGGCGGCATAAGGTGTGGAGGGAGATGACGCGGGTGATGATCGAGGCGAGGCGGGGGATATCCAGGAGAGGGACGCGGGGGCATGTGATGAGGAGGAGGATGAGGGGGGGGCTGCCGAAGGGGTACGTGAGAAGGCATCATTGGAGAGCGAGGAACGGGGGAAAGGTGAGAAGGGAGTTGATGAGGAGACGGTGGATGCGGCGGGAGAGGCGAGGAATGGTGTGAAGGATGCAGGTGCGGAGGTGGGTGGTGCATACCGGGGGGCCCACCAGGTGGAGGGCCCGGTCCGTAAGGTCCTTCAGAACCCCCAGGAGGATAAGGAGCATAAGGACCATACTGGGGGGCGTAAGGTCCCTGCGGGTAACGAGTCGCCGCAGTGACGGTAATTCGCCCTCGCCCGCCACGATCGCTTTTGCCTTCAGTACGCTTAAGCTGCGGATGTCGTGGATGGGGCGGCGAAGAGGGCGGTGCCTCAACGTCTTCAGTGTCCTCAGCCTTCTCCTCGTTTGATGGCGAGGGGGAACGGTCAGCAGAACCTGCGGCCGTCGGTTCACTCTTGATTTCTGGTTTAGGAGAGTCTGTTTCTTCGAGTACTTGCTTTTTGGTTTCTTCCTCCGATTCCTCCGAGTCTTTCCGCTGGCGTTGAGAAGGCGGCGGTGGAGTCGGAGGATGCGGCGGTCCGTGCAGAGGAAAGCGGGGCGGGTAGGCAAGGCGAGGGTGGGCATTTCCTGGCGGCGGGTAGTACGGGTTTGGCTGGTAGGGTGAGAACGGTTGCGGTTGAGAAAGAGGGCTCGCTCTACCAGGAGATCCGACAGAGATGGGACCTCCGCCTGAAGGCGAAGGGTCAAGGGGGTGCGGGGGATGAGGTCGATACATTCCTCCAGGTGGCAAGTGTGGTGGGGGACCTCTAGGAGGTCCATAAAGAGGACCACCTCCGGCATACATCGAAGAGGCCCTGAAAATAAATATAAGATGAGTTTTTATCTCATTAAAAGAAACGTAGCCATGTAAACTTTACTTTTTATCAGATCAAGAATTTACAGATTACAGAAATGTTTTGTTTGCGAATGGATGGATCTACCTCTATAAAAATTTTATATTTACAATCGAATATCCCGCACCCTTACTCCATAAAATAAAAAAAGATCTATATTATTCTAACCATACAAAAAATGACATGAGTAAAAAGATTTGCAAATCTCTATTTCGAATGCATGTTCCAACTGCTATATCAAGATCAGTAAGAATGAGAAAATAATCGTTTTTAACAACATAATGCGAATGGCAATCGACTTGAAGTCTTCAATTTGCTTGTTCACTCTTTTCCCCCCTAGAGTACAACATCGAGAAATTACCCTTTCCTAAGTTATACATAACTTTTCAATTTAATTAAAATTAGAATTATGTGCATATTATTAAAAACAGATAATAAATTTTACTTTAAGAATAATAAAACGATTAAATACCTGTACGGTGGCGGCATCATATGTGGCATTCGAGTAATAACGCTAGGCGCATCGGCTGTAGGGCGGAAGGGTTGGGGAGCACCTGCAACAGCCAGAGTTCCTGAAATAAACCAATATATTTTAAATTTGGATTATTGAGATTTTGTACACTTCCATGTATTTTGTTAGTGACAAAATACATGGAAGTGTACAAAATCTCAATAATCCAAATTTAATATTGAAATTCCATCAAGCACCCTCAGTCGATGTCTTAAATTATATCAATATATTTTAGTAAATATATCTACATTTATATTATTAACCTTTCAGGCGAAATATATTTTCAGCCCCGGAGATGGACCAATTTTTTTATGGAGATAGCGGTAGAATTGACAATAATATTAGATAATAGATTTTTTAGTCAAATTTTATTCAACCGATATTCCATTGGCTCAGTGCCAATGAAATATGTTTTCTCAGTTTGAATGAATAACATAATAAGTTCCACGTGAACATATAAATTAACAGATAAATTGTTTTTTTTGTTTTTGAAAAAATTTCTGGTGAGATTCTGGGCAAGTGACTTTATGACACCTGTAGCAGTCTAGTTGTTTTATAAATTGTTACTCAGACCGGTACTTTATCAGCGTTATATTATAGCAATGGTAAAAAGCTCAGAACACGTTATAAAAAGTATTGAATATATATTTGTTTTCACCATTGTAAATAATACTTAGATGTATAGCTTTCACAAACATAATTCTTCATGGGATTAGAATGTGTCAAATTTCAAAACTCCACCTTTCCAAATTACGTATTTAAAAAAAACTGAAAATTGTAACATTCAACGATCTTTTTGAATTAAAAAATAACTAATCAATATAATTCAACTTCAAATAGTTCAAGTTATTTGAATGAAATCGGTGAACTTTTGCTATTATAAATGGATGATACAACAGAGCATTGTTTTTGCGTTCGTCTCTGGGAGGGAGTGGCTTTGATCCACGTGCTGTCAATATTTTTGGTGTAAATACGATTTACTAAAGTAACTCGAGAGTATCTCATGATATGGTCATGTAGAGCACTGACTGACCTTCAGGTATGGAAGAACTGGAACTGGTGGGGCTCTGGGAATTGTCGGTAATGTTTAATCCTCCACCGGAAGGATTGGCGGCTGCCTGCCGAGCCAAAGTTTTCTTGCCCGGCCCCCGCCCTCTCCTCTTCGCTCCGGGCGGTCGCTGAGGCCCCCCGCCTGCCCCGGCCATCATCATTCCGCCTTCGGGGGTCAATCTTTCACCGGGTAAACATCTTCCCATCATCATCATCTGATATTCGGGACCTTCTCTCATCTCTCTGTCGCTGGCTTGCGGATCTCCACCGGGTTCGGAGTGGTTATTGAGGGGTACAGGGTGAAGACGTTCATCGGAGGGTCCGGACGGGGTGAGATGTCCGTCTTCTGAGGGCGGTCTGGGTCTCATCCCGGGCATTACGCGACCGTCGAGAGGGTATCCGGAAGGCATAGGACCGGTGTAATTTTCTGGGAAAGTCGGAGGACCGCGAGGTCCCATGAAAGACATGGGATGACCTCCTCTTCCTTCCATGGATGAGAACGGGTGCCCCCTTGGATCAGAAGGAGGAGGAAACCCTCTTCGGTCACTCAACGGGGTGAGCGTTCTTCCGTCATCCATTTGTCGGGGCTCTCCGTGCGGGGGCATGGGTTGCATGTTCTCCGGCCGTCGATAATTAAACATATGATCACCCGGCATGGGCGGAGTGCGGCCGTCTGGCCGATAGCCGTGCGGGCCAGGAGGATAATTGGAATGTTCCATTTTGATGGGGGACATGCCAGGTGGTCCCAAGTTGTGCGGTGGCGGACCTCTCATGTAATCCATGCCGTGCGGCCGAAGCATCTGACCCAGATGCCCTTGGGGACCCATCCCCCTCGGGTGCATTCCCGGAGGCATGGGGACGCCTCGAGGTCCAGGAGGATTGAAATTCATCATTGGTCCTCCTGAAAAATCTATTAAACACATTATAATTAGCACATCATAATCAAACAATTACTTTCTCTTAAATGTCAATTTTGATTTGTGTCACATTTGAGTACCATAAAATTCTTTACGATGATAACCACAATAAACTTGCGTGCATGTTATCCATCGAATTTGGCCATCAAGTGTTATCCGAAAGATGTCTGCAATGTAGGGCACAGGACTGAAGATATTAGAGATACACTTATGAAACTTTCATCCAGCAGTGGACCGACGAAGACCGTTGATGAAGTTTCAAAAATTAGTACCACAATCAAAAAATATACCGTTCCGAGGTTTACCTGGAGGCTTCGGTTTCCGGACTTTCTTGGTCTGTTCTTTGTTTGCCATTTTAGCCAATTTCTTTTCTTCTCTCTCTTTCGCCCTTTGTTCTTTGAGCTGTACTTTTTCTTCTTTTTTCTTCAACCTCTCTTCTTTACGCTTTTCCTTTTCAACCATCATTGCCTCTTTCTCTTTCCTTCTTCTCTCCCTTTCGATCTGGAATTCAGAGGAATAGGCAAAATATTCATTATAACGACATTTTCGGACGTATCACCATTCTATATTATAAGATGTGATTGACCTTGTTTTCGAATAGCAGTGAAACTATTATACTATACAGTTCCTGATAGATTTTTATATCTTTTGATTATTGGCAAATGTTGTTAAATGACGAAATTAAACCTGGAATGGAGTGATCGATATTTACATTCTTTAGAGAGGTACAGCTCTGTACGTACACCATCAAGCGTTGTGTCATATTATTATATTTATAACGAAGCTCGTTATTTCGATTGAATAATTATTGTTTCTTAAAATATAGATGCTTCACGGATTTGTCAGTGATTTTGGGTGGTTGTTGTAAATATATCGTTGACGAATAAAATATGATACAGTGGACACCACATTTTGTAATCAATGTTGTCAATCGGTTATTGTCATATTATTATCATAATCAGTCTGTTCCAAAACACCTAATACAAAACAATCCGCTTATTGTAATAAAATTTCGGCTATTGGTATCAATTCTGATAATTATACACGGATACAAAAGATGCTAACTCTAAGGAAATTAAGGAAACTTAAGGAAACATAGAAATGCTTACAATAGGAAGATACGTAAAAGTGTTTTTACCAGAAGCATAACATAAGACTGGATAGTATATGCATATCCACAACACGTACGTAGCTTCAATAGATTCAGTGCTTATTGTCAATTGTCGACAAAGGACGTATTGATAGTTGATTGATTGCACAGTGAAAAATTTTCATGTATTGCGATTTTTCTAATTAAGTTTTTAATCTGTAGTGCTGAAGAATTGATTATTATTAACCCAATATAAAGTTAATTATAAATTTCCCTTGATATCATGTCTGAAGAAAATAAAAACATGGATTTGAGCATTACAATAAGTTGCCTAAAATGAGTCAACGAAATCCTTTATGTTATCAGCTGATTATTGTTACCAAAGTTACATGTCCAAGAGTGATCACAATACTACTACTGTCTACTAGCGGTAATTTCATATGAAGTCTTTTCATCGTTCCTATTAAATTAATTATATGTATATCTACTACAGTGTAGAAGCTACACCATCTTTAAAAAAAATTAAATTAAATATTTGGACTACCCCGTCAAAAATCCCTGTAATTGAAGATACTCCAAATAGGAAGAAGAAAAAATTATATGTACCTACCGGACACGTGTCTTTCGAGAATGAATGTATTCAAATGGCTTAAAATTTGTAGTGGACTAGTCATTCATTCCCCTCCATGGAAATATTAGAATCGGCGAGAACCACTTGCTTTGTCAATAGCATGCAGTGAGAAAAAAAAAATGACTCTTGGAGAATCAGAGTAACTTGTTACTCATGTCTGTAGCTGCTAATTTTATCACTAATACAGATAAAATGTAATGAATCTCGTATTTATATTACCTGGAACGGTGTTGGGGGGGCCGACTTCATTTGCATTGCTGTTAACTCAGCCAATTCTTCATCGTTATCCAAATCACTCATCTGAGACAAAAAATACCAAATAAACTGAAATTTATGACATACATTAAATACAATCGTGTTAATATATTGATGTACTATAATGGACACCTCATTTATCGATAAAAAAAACTATTTATTTATAACATAAAATTGGTAGCTTTCTTATTCCACTGTTTGTGTTACTAATTGTGACACGTATTTCGCCTCTTTTGGAAGTATCTTCATACTAACGGTATTTATAGTCTGAAGATGCTTCTCAAATTGGCGAAAAACGTATTACAGCGTCTGTCTATCTGTCAGTCACTAGAACTCATCCCAAACTATAACAATCAATTTACTTTTGCTATCTCCAAAGGCACCACAAACGAAAATTGCTTTCTGCAAGCAATCTAGGCGTGTGAACTTGTCTTACAGGAAAGAATTTTACTTACGTTTTCCAATTCCGAAAGGCTATCAGAGAAGTCTCCAATTTTCATATCATTTGGTAAATCATCTAAATTGTCACCTTCTGAAAACATATTTAAATATTTATTAGTAAAAACAGTAATCAACTTTCTTAAAGAATAATACTTTTATGTTAAATGACCCATAATAGTATAGATGTTTTGCCCCTTTCGGAAGCAGTGTCAAACTGACTTAAATGAATAGAGACCTGGGAAAATAAAGCTAACATATTTCCTGTATCATGAATCACATAAAGAGTATGTCAGTAAGCCAAATAAACAATGAGAAATTGGGGTCGTGACTTTAGAAATAAATAAAAGGTTATTCATTTTTCTTCAGTACATCAAAAAGTAATTACGTTTTAGCAATTCATTAAAATCAAATTGTAAAAAAATATTTATGGCTCCTGAAAATATTATCTTTCTCCTTCGGTCTAAGTGTTTGACGACCCTTGGCGTAGACAGATTACGAAACATCTTTAAAAAATCAATTGAAACATGGTTCTTTGTTATCCGCAGACGATGCGCTATAACAATAGAACAAATGAAATAATATAAGAACTTGTCACACCTTTCAGTCCGGGAATAGATGTGGGAGTGACGTTGAGCTTGGACTTTGGTGTTCTGTTCATTTTAGGCGGAGTAGTTTCATTCGGATTAGAAACAGGAGAAGACCTGACCGAAGACCCTCCTCTTCCACCACGACTGCCTCTGCCTCGAGTTCCAGACGTATTTAGACCTCTTCCTCTGAAGCCACCCCTAGACATGTGAACAAAATTTGTATTACTTTTATTGCTTGTGCACATTCATCAAAAATGGCGAGGTTTTCATTTCAAATCCAAAGCTTGCTTTTTATTCAAGCAATATAACTTTGAAGCGAGTTAACAATTAGTTACAGGTAAAAAAAGATTAACTGCAAGGTTCCAACCATACAGAAGTGAACACATTAATTACAAGGATAGTATTACTGTGCATACATACACCAATTTGCCCATCACGTATATGTGTTTGTATTCAAAGTTACATTTCATGAAGTTGTGCATGTGAGTTACTTTTTTTATATTTCCTTATCAAAATTGAAGTATTATTACTCTAGTCCAGTGTCTCTTAATGGGGACTTTTTTGTATTTCTAACATTTGAATGGCGCTGCTGAAATCCAAGTGGGCGATTACATCATTGCATATTGCGATGATGCAATCAGTCATCTCTGTCAATCCTTGTGAAATGGGAGCGTTAATTTCTTTGTGTCGGTGTACCCGAGTTCTTCTGCGTTCGTATCAGTTGAATACAAACTGGAACCTATTTGTGTTTACTCAATGATGTATTTTCTATTCGGGATAGAATGATTTATTTTTAAAGAAACATACCGACAAAATAAATAAAGACAAATTGTACTTTCGATAACTTAAGAAAACATAATAATTTCTTAAAATTTGTTATTCATATTGGAAAATACAATTATTTTGTAATATAATGGGCACATTAGTATCAGCCGTCATGTTTTCTTTTCCAATAAAAAATGAAGGCAAAACGTTTAATTACCTGCTTCCGCGTCCACCACGACTTCCTCTTCCCCTCAGTGGTAGAGGAGAAGGCAAAGGCAAAGACGGATTCAAAGGCACTGAAGTCGTTAAGGCTCCTTCAATCGTGGCTGCAAAAGAATATGACCTTTGGGTTAATTCCAAGTCCTTCACTACCTGCTCTAATAATGAATAATATATCAATCACAAAATAGACATATCTGAAGGCTTCTACTTGACTTCAACATCAATAAAGAAATTGTATATTTCTCTGACGTTTGTTACAAGGCAATGAGTGGTATCTGACAAAATGGATCCATTAGCAGGTCAGCGGAGAGAAAATCAGTGTGCGTATAAGTACACAATTTCATGTTTTTTGTCAATGTATGGGAATTTCATACGTTTCAGCTTTTGCTTGTTAAAAGGTTTAACACAATTCCTCGGACAGCAGAAATTGAATATCGAACGACCGCATCACACGATTTAGGCTGTTGAAGAAATGTGTCGTCACAAATTGGCTCTGGTGATGTGAAAAAAGACCCTGGAGGTAAATTAAACTCTGTTTTGTAGATTACACTGTCTGAGAGGCAGCGCTTCTGCATGAGATCCATCTCTCGGTTATCAGCCCTGATTTGCTGATCACAAAGAATTAGATGGACGGATGACAACGATCATAGGTATGCGTGAGTAGCTAAATATATATCATAGGAAATAAACAACAGCAACATATATTGAGTAACATTTTTATTTAACGTAATATATATTATTATTGGTTGTCAAAACATTTTTGTGAAAACTAATATAAGGTAATTTATTAAAGAAATAATTAGAAACAAGACAAAATTGTAACAAATGTTTCAAATAATAATAAATGTGAACAGTATAACATTTCAAAATTGTGAATATATTTGTAGTAGAGGATATGCGATCTCGAGTATGCTGACAACGCTATATTTGACAAATCTGTCGAGAGTATTCAGGAAACAATGGACAGGCTGCAGAAGAACTCGTATCGCATTGGTCTGCAAGTCAATGCGAGTAAAACTAATGTACTTTGCAAGTTTCTGTCTGGACCCAGACTACCCTCTGACGAGCGCGAGGCAAGACATCGAAAGAGTACTTCGGCTTCGGGTACTTGGGGGTACACATCACGGGAGATGGCAATCCGCGTAAAGAGCTCGCAATCCGATTAGGGATAGCTGTGAGCAACCTTTAACTCAATGCGGAAAGTTGGGACTCATGGTTGTACTCGGTCAGAACCAAGTGCCACTTATTCAACGCATGCATTCTGACGGTGCTGCTTTACGGTTGCGAGTCATGGC
The DNA here is from genome assembly GCA_022494535.1 of Himalopsyche phryganea. NCBI lineage: Eukaryota > Metazoa > Arthropoda > Insecta > Trichoptera > Rhyacophilidae > Himalopsyche > Himalopsyche phryganea. The sequence continues at coordinate 1,375,723 of JAGVSL010000126.1, read as the reverse complement.
ACCTCACCAAGGCACAGGGTAACCGTATACTGGGCTTTGATAACAGATACTTGTGATGAATACTAGAGGTACGGTGGTTTGATCTTGTCAGGAACTCGGAGATAAGAGATCGGACGGACCAGCTGCTTATTACGTCCAAAATAAAAAAGCGACGATGGACCTGGTTTGAACACGTGCTGCAGATGCCCCAGGGTAGCCTGAATCCTGACTGTCTCTTCTACCAACCAAATGGATTTCGTCGCTCCGGAAGGCCGCTGATGACCATCCATAGGATATATTCGGCGGAGCTACGGGACGCTGGGATGACCTGGGAGGAAGCGAAGAGACTGGCGAGGGACAGAGAAGCTTGGAGAAACCGCGTGTTGGCCATATGCACCAAATATGGATAAAAATTAATAAACTACTGTATTTCCTTGATTATAAGACGCACTGATTTTGGAATCTTTGAATTTGGAGTGCGTCTTACAATCGCTATCAAAAATGCTAAAGTTATTTTCTGGGAAGACTCGGAAAACGGTGATTCAGAAAAATCCGACACCAAATCCTATAAAGTTTCAAGCTGATGATAAGAAAGTACGTATATAATATACTTACATTTAATGCTTCATATTTTCATTTCATTTGTATTTAAAAAAAAGAGTGCGTCTTACAGTTGAGGAAATACTATATTAAAAAATAAAATCATAAGCACATAAAGCTGATCGCCCATGATTTCAACATGTATCAACACTTTCACTACGTATGAGGCATGTAATTCGTCTGGTGCAGAGGTATTTTGAGGTTTGAAGCCATGCCGACATATAAATATGACAATTTAATACACGCTGAAAATGTTTCACACTCAATAAGTGTGTGAATAAAAACCAGTTGCTGTCACAGTTCGGGAAATCTTAACCTTTTCAAAACTTGAGCGTCAGATTTCACGTGTCACGATTTCCCATTAGTCAAGTAGTTTTGTTTCGACTTTGGGTCTCTTCCTTATCGGCTTTTTGAAGCATTACAGCAGTCTCAATGGACTGGACGAAGCTTATGTTTCATCACTGAAGAAAAAGCCCACTTTCCACAAAGGAATCAAGTTTCTCTCGGATTCACCCTTGTAAATGAATTACTCTTAAAGGAAGCTTCGCCCGTTCGAAATGTTTTGAACAAATCAAAGTTGTTCCGGTTGGAGCTGAACAGAGTGGATTTATTCAAGGGATTGCTGCCATCTTAGTTGACACTTCGAGGTTCTGCAACGATTCAACATAATACCGAAATGAAAGGTGAATAATAATAAATAAACTACGACAAATTTAAGGATTAGAAAATTAATGATAATATATAGCTAATAAGAATTTATTAAGACTCAAATCAGACTGGTTCAGACGGTAACATGAATGTCGCACAAGCCGTTTGACTGCATCAAAAATGATATGATAGTGTTAGGTCAGAGAAATGGTAGCAATGGACAACCAAAAATGGGAGATTCAAGAGAGATTTTGTTGATTGTTATGTTCAGGTATGTTCGCATAGGAAAAGTTATAAATATATAAACATGATTTATTTTCTTTGTTAACTATAAATAATTATATTCATCAATGGCAATGGAGACTTATGAGAATATAACAAAAAGATCCTCCCAAATGTCTAGGCTTCAAATTACTTGGTTGTTAAAATATAATAAAGACGATTTTTTATATTAATAATGCATGTTACAATTTAAATATGGAATATTTTATGTTACATTTGTTATGAGACATTACTGTATAATTAAGTATAGGAAAAGACATTCTTAAACAATAAAATAATGACCAGGTAAAAATTAACAATCAATTTAATTACAAATTTGAATTGTTAAGATTTTGTACATTTCCATGTATTTTGTCACTAGCGACCCCGGTTTAGCCTTTCGGCATCTTCAGGCATTCGTGTGCTCGAATGCCTGAAGATGCCGAAAGACGAAACCCGGGTCGTCAGTGACAAAATACATGGACATATACAAAATCTCAACAATTCAAATTTGATATTGAAATTCCATCAAGCACCCTCAGTCGACGTCTTAAATTGTAATTTAATTACGTAAGAAATTTTTACTTGGTGATACTGTTTATCAATAAAAACCTCTTACGATGCATGAATAGCAACAAGAGGAACATTTTGCAAAAAGTTGAGTTAAATAAATATGTAGATGCTGTGGTACAATTTTAATTTAATTTTCTTCACATTTACTTTAATTTTCAGCAAACCTTCAATCAATCAACAACCTGATAAGGCAGACTGGCAATATTATTTGATCCAAAAATCAGCTGCTGCATTACAAATGAATAATGAAGGATGAAAATTACATCTTTATTATTTTCTTTAACAGATAAATAATAAAAAAAATGTTGAAGATTTCAATCATTAAATTGACTATTTATGGATATTTGTGCATCATCTACAATTAAACAAATTGCATTTTTACCTAATGATAATGGAAGTTTACCATGTAAGTGCCAACTCAATCAATAATAGTGTAATGTATCGACTCACCTATGAAACGATATACTGATTCCTTTTTTGCATTTCGGCTACCACACTTATGCACAGCACAGTTAACCATATTCACTATGTCACAATTGTCGTATTTTTAACACTGAAAACAATGTTCTAGCGGGAACACACTAACCGATGACTAACGAATGGTTTTATTTGGAAGAATTACCTATGCGTGTGTACGTGTCTCACTCTAACCGATGTCACATTGAGAATAATTGTCATTTTGTTCAGAAGTCGATTTCATTGGAACCGTTTAAAGATTGAGAATCTTTTTTTTAACAACACTTTGTAAATGTATTGTGTTAGTTAAACTAAAAGAAACCATCTGACTACTCATGATAAGAGCTTCAAAGTTGGCATATGTTATAGGACGATAATTTAAATGTACATTCAATCAGAAAGCGTATTAAATACGGTGTCTATATTATTATGAGTAATAGTAATGATTGAAATAAATGACAAGGTTTTTCTTCTTAAGCAAAATCTACAATGTAATACATTCTTTTGAACATTTTAGCATTTTACATACTACCGTATCCTGGCAATATTTGCATAACAGGATTAGCAAAATTCACTTCTTTATACAATATATAATGCCATATAACTTGAAAAAATCTGTCAAGAATATCGCCAGGACTTGTTCTGCAGTCTTGGCATATTGGAAATCTATAACATAAATTCCAATGCCGCGATATAGATATATTGTATACTGTGCTTTCTTAACACACAAATAATTTGCAGATTTAGATGATTACGTTGAAAATGAAAATACAACAGTACATTCAAATAAACTCAGTTTTATGACAGTCCAGTGGATTCAGTTATTTACCTTATGATTTTTTAGTAAATATTTAACACAGTTCCATATGTAACTCAAAAATTATTGAATAACTCTACGCATGCATGCATACAGTGATGAGCTGTGAAATGTTACATATTGTATGCATTTTATTTTTTGAATATTTGTTCAAATAAGGTGACACAGGCATTCCCATAACGATCTTATTTATGTTATGCCAAATGCATTCAGGAACAAAGAATATCAAAAAAGAATTGTGGTATAAGCCCTATATATAATTAGTTCTGAGATTATCTTTTTCTTTACAAATGCAGCTTACCACACCACAGCTCACCACTGACGATGCATTCGTTTAATCTTGAAGTTACCTGGTATCGGTGATGTTGGGGATCCTGACGAAGGAGGTTCGACAGGATCAACTTTTATCGGCGAAATATTTGAAAGCTTAACAACGGGCTGCATGTCGACTTTCAGCAAGTCTGCATCCGAGCGCACCGTTATGCCTTCGAAGGGAACTTTCTCCGGAGTATTTAACAGATTGAGCGCCGGGAGAGGTATTTCTAAATCTGGATTAGGTTTCCCCTTCGCCTTCCAAGAACATGAATCCGAATTAGAGTCAGATTCTCCTTTGTATTCATCGGAGCTGTCCATGTGTTTGCCGCTGGGTTTGTGCGCTTCCTTTAACAAATAATAATCAACTTAATACGGTAACCGTTGTCAAGACGGTTTATGAAACCGCAGATAATCCAGTCGATTGATGGAAACAAATGCGCTATAAATTGTACAGTTTTGCTTACTTCTTCAGAATCAGTGTTGGGAAGTTCAAGATAGTTAACTCTTCGCTGTCTGGTTCGGTGAGCCGGTGACCAATCGCGTGACTCTCTCGACCCATCAGATAGCCCTCCGTATTTTACCTGTTTAGATAATCCATGAATCAATATTACAATAATATTTGCCATATAATTACACAATCTTTTTTGTTGTCCTACAATTAGATTATTGGATTGGTTTAGATATCATCTCGCTTCACTGCATATGTTAGTAACTTTCAACCTCGCTGATAACAGCTCGTCAGTCCAAGAGAACGATTGTTCATATTGGAAAATGTTCATAGTTTTCCACATCTCATTAGATATGAAACTAAATTACATAATATATAATAGTATAAAAAGATATTCCAATTTCACTTCACACGACTCACTCTGGATTTTGTAGAAGGCCTATCCCCCCTTTCTTCATCATGTTTTTTACTTTTCTTTTTCCTCTTTTTACTTCGTTTTTCTGGCGATCTGGAGTGAAATTTTTTCGGTGATTTAGATTTCCTGAAAATTTTGTAAAAACAAATAGATAACAGCACTTTAATATTTGCATTCAATCAAAGTGTTGACTAATGTCACAAAAATTATAAATCTCACTTTATTTTAGAAGAAGACCAATCCTTAGCACCGCTGGATTCGGAAGTAGTACCGTCGTCAAACATTTTCTTTCGTTTCTTTTTACGTTCTGGAGATTCAATGCATTTCTTTCTACCTGCAAAAAAAATACATAACCCAATAATGAACTAAGAACATTTAGGACTATGTAACTACAATATTGCATATCGTCCCTCATTGCTCACACAAATTCTTTTTCTTCAAAAAGATTTGAAAATGTGCTTGATATTTTGAATTTCATATTACTTGAGATCAAAATTAGAAAATTTACTGATCATGATCAGGTGGATGATAGTTTGGTCAGTTAAATTGAAAAAATTCACGTTTAATATGTTACCTAGTCAGGAATTGAACCGGATAACTTCTTTATTATCACATTATTATCAATATAGGCCAAATATTGCTAAATCGACGAATCATAGACATTGTACATCGAAGGTGATAGTTAAAGCTGTCCGGTTGTTGTCTGAGATGGAAGCCATTAAGGAATTGACTTTTGACTTTATATTTTTTTATTTACAAAGATAAAACTTTATAGATGACCTTTAGATAATATGTTTTCACGAATTTTGGAAAAGCACCTATTGATAACCTTAAAGAAGTGCAGAAAACAGTGTGAAGAAATATAAGATTGAATCAATGTTCAGTAGATAATTCCAATGCAATATTTTTGAACGTACCTTTCGATGATTTGTGCGTTCTTTGTGACCTTCGGATGGGCAGCGAGTCAGAGGAGTGACCTGATCCAGTTTTTTCAGAATCCGAAGCCGAGTTCGAGCTGGAAATGGACCTGAAATGTGTTTTCAGATTATAGTCTTCAACTTTTACATTAAAAACAGCAATTACGCCATTTTCTTTCCTGCATTAAAAATATACTATATAAATAAAAATTAATACTAATACAAATTCAAATAATATGTAAATGTTTTCGTCAAACTTCATTGTGATCTCTATAACAATTGAAATATAATATAAGGTTGATTTACCCGGTCTCTTTGAAGTCTTCATCGGAGTTATCTTCGCCATCCTCTGAGACGACTTCCAGGCTATTGAGTTTACGAGGCCGTTTCCGTGATTTAGCTAGAATTTTTCTTCTTTCTCTCTGCAACGCGGCTGCCTCTGAACCTTCTTCTACATCTGAGGCGCTGCCTTGAATTTGCTACAAATAGAAAATGTTATAAAAATAACTTCTTTTCCCAAAGTGGTTGTTGAAGCGAGTTATTTTTGTTTTTATTACATCCACTCTCAAATTGTTCTACAAGAATCGATTGTTATTCAGTCATTCAACCTCTCTTTTTTGAAGAGAGTGAGGATAGGACATGGCTCAGTCTGAACTATCTGTTAATTAATCACTCCCACTACACCTTATTTTTAGTAGTTTGATGGGTGGTTGGGAATTTTAGATGTCTAAGTCTTTGTATACAAGTCCATACAAAAAATATGTCTTTATATGAAAAGGTATTTTTACCATAAAATTTTTGCTGATAGTTAATTATTTAAAATCAAATTTTTCCAATAGAAAATAGATGGCGGGTAAAATTTCAAGTTCGTCACGCTAAACTGTAAAATATAAAAGATTTTGATATATTGAAATGCAGCTTACCTGTAAAGTGGCCTCATAAATGGCCTTCTTCTCTTCCTTATCGGCCTCCATGATGGTGGAGATATCTTTACCTCTTCCCATATTTCCAGCTTTGGTATCAACCTCTTTGTACTCCTCCTAAGAGAGACATGGATCAAAATTAGTTGAAATAACCACAAAACAAGCCACACTAATAACTAACATTTTTTGATTCAAAAGATAAAATTAGGTGCATCTGAAAAATCAAAAGGTTATCTACTGGTCATATCCTGCATATAATCTTAACATGCATTAACTCTTATAATATTGAATGGAGTGTTAAGAGACCATTCAAACAATTTCAGTTGAAAGACGTTTTTGTAATAATTTTTATGTTATTCACGGATAATTTTTAGATTATGTTTTGCCCACTACTTTATTAATCAAAATAATTTTATTTGACTGTGTCCTATCTAGGTTATTCAAACTTTATATGAGATGGCTTTCATTAATACTTAGACCATGATTTTTTATATATTTACCTTTATTGCCGAACTGATAAGTTGGTCATACTCCTTAAAGTGGTAACTGACAGGCAATTGCCTTCTCTCACGCAGACGGTAAATTTTCTCATCATCGGAGTCGGTAGAACTACTGCTGTCGCTTCCGCTTCCGCTGTCCTCTGAAAAGAAAAATTAAGCATTTACATATAAATTAGGCTCAATAACATGACTAAATAATAAAAAACTCTGTAAAGAAAGGTTTCAGTTGGTAAAATGAAAGTCAAGTGACTGACTTGAACATGTCCTCGTTGAAAAACCTATTGGTGATAAGAAATATTTTAATTCACCTGTATCGCTATTGGACGATTCGGATTTTCGCACTTTATCGATGGCCAGGTTACTTATACATTCTCTCGTCTTGAATTCGTCTTCGATCTTGACGGCTTTTTTGTTCGCGATGCATTCTTCCAGTCTTATTTGTAAGGCAACAACCAATTTTTTCTGAAATGATATGGCACAAATTGAAAACACGAAACGAGAAATTAAATTGTACACACACATTTAGGAAATTTTCGTTAAAACAACAGCTTTCAAAATTAAATTAAAATCACAGTGAGAGGCGTTTAATGTCAAAATGTTTTACAAGAAAAAAATATTCCAGTCTTGACAAAATATTCTATGTTACAAATTTTCATTTGAAAACAACAAAAGTGATGAAAACAGAGCAGGTATGGTTCAGTTCAAGCTACCTACTACTGCTGACGTTTGTTGGTCTTTTATGTTGAGATGATATTTGCAATATAATATGGATTTGTATACAATTGCGTATCCCATGCTCCTTCACAACAATGCAATTGATTAAAAACCAGTCTCCAGAATCTGGCCTTTCTATCATTATTGTATACATATATATCATATTATCAATAGTAAGAACTTTCACTTTTAAGGTGTTTACTGTCAATTCTTGGTGGAAAGACGTTATATTTAAAAAAAAAATAAAACACAATTCATTTGTCCACATATTTATGATGATCAGGACCGGTTTCGCTCATCACGAGCATTATATGACGGTTTTCATTGATTGATCTTTCAATCGATTTATGGATTTCTGTTCATAGTCTGAGTCCTCCCTCCCACGTAGCGAGAGCAATTAGCTAACCACTAGTCCTGTCCTAGCCCTATCCTTCTATCCCTACTCTCTTCGAAAAAAGAGAGGTTGAGCAACTGAGTAACAAGCAGTTCCCGTAGAAAAAATCTGTTAAGATACCTCCATTAGGAGAGCATATGCTCCACATTGGGAGCGGACATGAAAAAAAATTGTAATCTTTAGCAGCTTTCACGTGGTAAAATTGTAATTTGATATTTAAACACTTTATGAATGATACACAATCAATCTTTATTAAAATACTCAATCCAGCAGACAAGTGCTACTTTTCATAACATTTCGTTATTAAAGATCATTATGTTACAAGTATGAAATATAAATAACTCACATGATTACAAGGAGGACAAAGCCACTCTCCTTCGGGTATGAGAAACAAAATGGGCTTAAGGCAAGACGCGTGCCACCCCGCATCACAGGAATCGCAGAGTAGAATCCACTCCGGATGATCAGCTCGTCCACAATTCGAGCAACCTCCTTCGACCGACACTTTACCATCTAGACAAAATAAAAATTTGCATATACATATTCGAACAATTATTCTTCACATTAAGGAAAATTATGCAAGAACCAATTTTTTTATCAACTATAAATTAAGACATCAACTGAGGGTGCTTCATAGAATTTCAATATCAAATTTGAATTATTGAGATTTTTTACACTTCCATGTATTTTGTCACTAACGACCTGGGTTTCGCCTTTCGGCATCTTCAGGCATTCGAGCGCACGAATGGACTCGAACTGACAGACAGTAAACAGTGTCTAACGTTGTTTTTTATGAAATTGTGGCATATTTTTATAAAAGTAACATATTGTTTTTGCAATGATTCTACAATTTTATGAAATGTCATGCCCGTTGACACTCAATGTGAGCATTAGCAACTGGTAAAAGAATTTTAAAACTAGTTAATAATGGGTAAAATCTTTGTCAGATTTCATTTTCCATTATTATCTGTTCAGTCTACTGTCAGTTGAATTAATGAATGCGCTTGATCGCTTTAGTCGTCAACACTGTTGTAATACGTGTTGAGAAGAACACATAGATTCTTCAACGTGATTTCTAAAAAAAAAAAATTTTATGCCCTCGCACTCGATATCTTACTAACCTTTGATTAATGTTCGTGCATGTCGTGTTGGTACAATTTCATCTCCTTCAACTTCTGACTCGGGAGAAAATTCGTGATCTGATTTTAGAACCACCATCTCCTCTTCTGTAATGAGAAATACGAGTATATATGAGATTATGCAATAGAAATAGATTTCAATTTAATTGTATAATCTTTGATAACAAGAGAGTGTGGTTAGAAGGATGGACAGGTGGGAGGGAATTAGATATCACAAACATCTATGCCTTCGAACAGAAATCCATAAATCAATTGATGAAACTGTCCATACTGGGATCAGTAACCGAAGCCAATGATTTGGTATAATAGCTAAAGATATCCAAGGCGCCGGATATTTAGAATTTTTAATGTCTCTCAAATTTCATTCGAGGAGCAAGACATCACAAACACCTATGCCCGAGATCTCTAATGTTAAATTTAAAAAATCTTAATTGGGTATTGATCTCGTAGCGACTTGAACCTAGACCAATCTGATCACTAGTGTAACGTTCCGACGTGACTTGATCAACTAATATGATATAAGAGAGACTTCATGACACAAATTAGTATAGTGAATGTTTATGGTTGGAACCATACTGGAATGAGCGAATATTTAGCGATATAGCATATAGCCCTAAGCTTAACTCGTGGATGGGATTGAAAAAGTCAAATTTCTGCATCATTATTAGAATAATGATGTGGCTACATAATTTACAATCAATTAAATAATATTAGTACCGTGATCTCTCTCGTCTTCGATTTCTTCTTCGGGTTCCGAATCCGAGTCGCTGGGACCACTGGAAGGATACCAACCGGAAGGTTTCTTCTGCCATTTTCCTTTCAGTTTAATCTTCTTCACTTTGCCTTTTAGCTTCACTTTGCCTTTCACCAGAGGCCCGTCCGAGCTACTCTCCGATGAACTACGATCCCATTCAACATCTTTAACTTTTACATCCTGTAAAATAATTACTTTTTTAATATTTATTAATACTACTATGAACATATAAATGGTTCAGATTTAAGATGTCGACTCTTGGTGGAAAGGCATTATATTTAATACTAAATTGATAAAAAATATAATTACTATACACCAATAATCAATAGTAATACGAATAATCAGCTAAGTAACATGTGAATTTGACAGTTCTTCAATGTGATCAACAGTTATGAATTATATTCGATTCAACTTATATTATCCATGAATTCTTCTTGTAACTTCTTCAATAATAATATAGGTATATTTTGCGATAAACAGATGAATGCTTCGTAAGAATATATATGCGAATAAGACAAAACAAAAAGTGACACAAGTTCAATCAGAAATCCCTCATTTCATAACATGTCCAATTTTTGCAAGCCTAAAAGGTGGCTTTACTCGACAAATTACATCGAACTGAACTGAAAAATGTCGCTTAATTGATTATTGCTTAACAACCTCCATATATTGATGAATGGTTTTAATTCTTTTCGAGTTGCTTGCACAACTATGTAGTGGAATAAGTTTTGAATATAATTTTAACCTTGGTATGCTTTGCCTTGAGTTCCCTCAACGCGACTTCTTCCATATGTCTCCTTTGAGCCTCCTCTCTTATCTTGAGTTGAGCAATTCTTCTGGACTGTCGCACCGGAGTATCGTCATCGTCATCATCCTCATTCAAGCTCGATTTTGTTTTCACCTTCTCATCTTCCGCTCCCTTTGATTTTGACTTTGACTTCTTTCCGCCTGCAAACATTGACAGTTGATTGATTTGCTCAAAATATTATGTTTAATAAGTAAATGTTTTTACATGATTATTTGAAAAAAACCTGTACAGGGTTTTTGTATGCATCAAATTGTGAAGCCTTTTAATTTAATGTCAAGAGAAATTTTACAACACGGCTGACCCAGAGAAGAATTGCGGATTCATTTATCATTGTTTATTACAACCCTATTTATTTTATCATTGTTTGATTACAACCCATAAAAATTAATCATCATATAATTTCAAAGTGTCGGGTGATTAGCACTAGTCATAGCGTGCAAAGTAATAACTATATAAATACAAACCACGAAAGCCTAAAAACTAATAGACTTTGCTATACTATTCAGGTACTGAAAGTTTTAGACACTAATCTGCATTTTGCAGTTAACTAAAATGGAGCCAGCATCTCAATTACTAAAGAAGACATACTAAGAGTTGTCTTGAAAGTGATCACCGATTAAAATTACTGAACGACCCAAATATAACACAATATTTTTTTGTAAAAACCTTTCAAGGTCTAGTGGAAAAAATAATGCATAGATATGTGCAGCAAACAGTTGCCTTTTTGTCATCATTTGTTTTCAATTATAGCAAAATGAGTGACACATATAATTAACAAAATGTTGATTGTACAGAAAAGAATGAGTCAACAATCAAATCAACAAAAGGACTTCAAAATGACGGTTGTAGAGAGGTTAAAACAACAATTTTATAATACCTTTTGATTTTTTTGTTTTTGGTGTCTCTTTGTCCTTTTCCTTCAATTTTAATGACTTGGCTTCGGATTTAAGATCTTTCTTCCTCAATTTACCTGCAAAATTAAGAATCCATTAAATAACTGAAGAGTTGAGTACACAAGAAAAATTATGCCTCATGAATAAACAGTAAATACCTTTAGGAGTTGGTGGTTCAGGTTCATCCTCGCTACTCGAATCCGGAATCTGCTTCTTTTCTTCAACTTTTTTCCTGTAACAAAATAAGAATAGTTAGATAGATAGTTAAGGCATTGCATTGCATTTATGGTCAAATTACAATATAAAGGCAGAGGCAGATCATTGTTGTAAGTACATATGACATTGTACAAAAATATGTTTTAAAACTTTGGGAGTCAATAAATACTAGAACTTTAGTGTATAATCAGATCAATATAAAAACTAACCTTTGGGATGTATGCATTTTTTTGGGTTTCATCTTTTGCTTTTTTATCTTTTGCGAGTCCAAATAATCATCTTCCGATGGCGAATCTGTTTCTTCGTGAGCTCTTTTCCGGCTAACATTTTTATCACCTTTCTTAGTTTCATTGCTAGTTTTCTCAACGGAGACGGTTTTCACTGCGAGCACCCCCCGTGTTCGTCCGCGCGTCACCAATTCTTTAGCGGCAGTTTTAGATTTCTTCATTTTGATATCCAGCGGATCCTCAACCGGGCCGGGCGATTCCAATCTGCGGCCTTTCTTCCCTTTACTTCGAGGAGTTTCTGCGAGCTCGACTTTCGACGGCTCGTCGGATTCGTTCGAGTCAGCGGTCGGTTTGTAGTTTATGGGTGTCTTGACTTTCGCTTCCCTCGGTTCTTGAAGTTTTCTGATATCGACAGCAAATATTTTCGGTTTGACAATATTTTTTGATTTTGATGCTATTTTATCTTTTTTAGATTCTAAATCGTCTTCATTCAAAGTAACTCTGACTTCGGGGGCTGACTTTTTTGATTCCTTAATCTTTTTTGTTTTATCTACCTCTGCTTGTTTTGCATCTTCGTCAATTTTGGTCTTTTTTAGTTTAATACCCAAATCTGAGTTAACTTCTTTATTCTTTTTATCAATGTGCAATCTGTTGGAAATCGCATCAATAGATTTCGTTAAACTTTTTAAAGATTTCTTTGACGGTTTGACAACATCGATTTTCTTCAGAGAGCTTTCTTCTTTAAGGGTAACCGACGCTTCGTCAGCTTTTGGACTATCATTTTTATTAGTTTTGTCGCTTATGCGGTCTTCGTCTAGTTTAGTTTTTTTCAATACTGTAATTTCAGTAGATTCCAATTTTCCTTTATCATTACAAACTTTCGAACTCTCAGTATTGTCTTCGACAACTTTGTGTTTCCCATGTGACTTAGTATCGACGGTATCTTTATTTTTGTTCTTTTTGATAGCGTCTTCTTTATCTGTGGCAAAGGGAGGGTGACTTTTCCCTACATCTATATTTTTTGTAACTATTTTAGTGGCAGTTTCTTGTTTCACTTCATTTTTATCATCAAGTTTGGTCTCGCCCTCTGAGCCAACGGTGCAGTGTTTGACTTTACTGTCTGACGTTTTGGGTTTACTCTCTAACTTTAATTTCTTATCATCAATTTTGACATTGATTTTTGAGGAAACGATCTCAGGTTGCGGGATCTCGGTGTCGTCTTTCATCTTGTTTTTTTCTTCTTCGTGTTTGGCGGTGAGTTTCAAGATCTCACTTTCAATCTTGGATCCTGATTTTTGACTTTCATTTTTTTGTTCGGTTACAGCACTCAAACTCTCGACGTGTTCCTTTTTACCCATTGAAGATTTAATTTCACTCTCTTTGTTAGTTTTCAAACTTAGAGATTCTGGTTTATTTTGACCTTTTGAATCGTCATCGTCAGGTTTGATTTCAATTTTTGATTCTTCCGTATCAGGTTTAGCTTCAATTTTCAAACTATCGTCTTCTAATTTTTCAATGGCTTTTGAAATTTTGATATCTTCAACACTAGGCGTACTAGAGACGGGTTCCTTTTCCATAACTTTTGGAGATTCTGAAGATTTCATTACATCCTTTGTATGTTTAGTACTCAGATCACAAATATTTTCTAATTTTTCACTTTTGTCGGGAGAAGTTATATTTTTGTCACATACGGTAGATTCACACACGACAGTACTCAGCATTGCATGGGAATCTCTCACTAATCTATCATCTTCTTTTTTACCTATTTCACTGGGGACATTTTGAGGAGTCTTTTTTACAAGTATTTCTTCTAATTTTGATGTAAATTCGTTTGGTTTTATGTCAGTTATATTAGTTGTCGCTTGCGAATCAATTTTATTATTTACATCAATCGGATCATCAATCTTTTCACATGAGTTCATACTTTGAGACAGATTGGTCGAATCATTTTTTTTATCGGTATCTATTTGCTCTCCACTGTTTGTACCTTTTTTGACCTCATTCATTCGGATACTATCAGCGATTGAAGGCATTTCTTTATCAAGATGAGTCTGATTTGTTGAAATGGCTTCTACGCGTGAGAACTCCGGTAATAAATCTCTTTTCTTTGGTGACACCGAGAGGTCTTGGGGTTGATTGTTTTGTGAAGATTTTTCTAAGCTTGTACTATTTTCAGCGGGCGCTGAGGCAGGAAGGGACGTATTAAGTTTGGGAGACAGTTTTAAGCAACCGGGCCTTCCGAAAAAAAACTTCATCGGTGAGACTTCCTGCGTTTCTGAAGCGGAATCGGCACTATTCGTGAATTTTAAATTGTGCTGATTATCAATATTATATGATTTATCCCCGACTGACCCGACGGGTTCCAGAGTGAGCTGACTGTAGCCAGTTTTTTCACTACTGTTTACGTTTTCACAATTGCTACCGTCGGAAGAATTATTTACATTATTAATCGCATTATTTTTACTAATTACACTATCGTCACTCTTTAATACTGAGTCGCCTGCGATCAGAGCACTGTTATCGTGAGCGGGAGAAGAGACGGGAGATTCGGCTGAAGACGCTTTGCCGCACAGAGAATCCACACTCCACAGTTTTACCTTGTTCATCAGAATATCGCCGTCTGAATTTGCGCTAGTGTTCGGTTTGGGGATATTCTGAAGAAATCTCTTCGTCACCGGAAGGGGAGCGGAGGGAAAGGTTTTGCCGGAGGCGGGATCCACATCGCTGACTTTACCCTCTTTGGAGGCGTCTTCCGACATATTTGTAGTTCTGGAAGGTTCTCCGTCGTCAGGCAGTTTTCCTACATCTAAATTTAAATTATTTTCAGCACCATTGACAGTTTTAGAAGAACCGGAAGAATCAGCATCGGAGGAGAGATTTGATTTACCGGATGTGACGCTCTGTTCGGAGGCTTCCGCGGCGGGATCAGTCTCTAAGCTATTGTTGGATTCGCACGTTTCGTTTTCTTGCTTTTCCGGAGAAACGGTTGCGGCGGACGCAGGTCCAGGATTCCCGGTGCAGCATTCGCTTCCCGAACCTTCTCCGGTCACATACATAACGTCTTCGCAGATCTCTTCGCTAAAACACTCGAAAGGCATCGAATCGCATAGCGCACCCTCACCCTCACCGGTGACGACCATAACCTTCTCTTCTATGACATCGTCATCCTTAGGATCTAGACTTTCTTTTACAATTTCATTAGATTCAGCTTTAGACTCGGATTCGTCACTTAACTTTTCAGCACTCTTAAAACGTTTAGAGGGCGGAGAATCAACAGGACACTCGGCATCCTTATCCTCAATAGAATCCTTAAAATCGATTTGCTTTTCGAGAGACGCAGATGTACTTTCATCAACAGACGTTGTCGGTGCTACGCTTGATTGTTCCGTTATCGATTCGTCTTCAATTTTTTTAACAGAAGGCGGTGTAGTGCACGTTGCAGATTTTTCAGATTCTTCTTTTGGGTTAGCAATTATGGAATCGCTTGATTTTCCCGATTCATTTGATTTTTCTAATTCAGTCTCATTGGAGCTTTCCGGATCATTGTCAGCATTATTAGATTTAGTTTCAGTTTTATCACGAGGTGGAGTTTTAGCTGCTTCACATTTTGTATCTTTCGCTTGTGCAGTGTCAGACTCGGAGCATGATTCGTCACTGTTCGATTGATGCGGTATGCTGCCGTTGGCCTAAAAAAATTAATTTATTATAATAAGGGTGTAAACAAACGTAAACACAGAAAACTTTAGTTTAATCAGGATAGATGGTAATTGACTTCCCATCCATTTCCAACAGAAAATGATCAAATGCAAAATTAATTCTTGAATGTGACCATACTGGGATTCAAGCCAGCAACGGAAGAGAACGATGTCGACCACTCGGTAGCGGAACAGCTGATATTAAGGTGTTAATTGTATCAAATCCAGGTGTTATTTGCCAATGAATCGCCCAAGAATTTAATATAGAATATTGAGTGCTGAGTACCAAATTATTTGTTATGTTAAATTGAGCATAACTAATCTAAAACTGAAATATAAAGCATCGATTTCAAAAAAAATATTGTGATACTGGTGAACTTTTCATCATATATATTACATGTATGTTATATCTTCCATATTAACCTTTTTACCTATCTTAGTAAGATTTTTTTTTAACTGACAAAATATATTTGTAATATGTGGAAGTAGTAAAAATGAATTGTGTTTTATTTTTTAAAATAGTATGTCTTTCCACCAAGAATTGACAGTTAACATCTTAAAAGTGACAAAACATATTTCCTGAAAACAATGTAAAAAAGGGACGAAAATCTCTGAATTAAAATAAAAAAACTTATTTTTCTAATTATAGGTGTTGGGTAATATAACAAGGTTACAATTCATTATTGATAAAGGTATTTTTTTTCAAATAATGTTAAGCTGCAACATGACCTATGAAACAAAAATCATTTACAGCATTATTTAACTCATCCATAACTATTTTAGCATCATAACAATTTGATAAAACAATGAATCAGCTTGTTGGAAGACACTGGAGATAATAATATAATGTCACGATTAGGATACACAATATTGTCATTCTTGAAACGTTAACACATTTAATACAATAATGTACTTTATGAATCTACTTATGTGTCTATTATGAATTGAAATTCTATTTGCAGATTTGCTTCATTACACATTCGCTACAACTTTATTAGAGGCAGTCACTCAAGCTCTCGGATATGAATGGGCTAGGAAATGACTTGAAGTTAGCTAATCACTCTCCCTACATTCCGATGGATTGTAGAGAATGTAAATATCACAGATATTTATGCTTTTGAACACAAATCCATCGATCAACCTGTGAAAGTGTGTGTTCGTTTCAAACCCGCGGACACTCCAAATAGAATGTACACCTGAGAGTGTTGACCACTCGACTACAGGACAGGTTATTAATTTGTAACATTCAATGTTCCTCGTTATTCTATCAGTTCATAAGCTAGGATAATTCCAACAAATTAATACACAGGTGAGGTTAAATAAAACATTTGATGGTGACAGTCTTCACGAATGATATAAAAGTAGCAATTAATTTCTAACCTTTGGAGGGGTATCGGTGTCATTCTTGGCCTCATTTGGTAGAAGTGCATTAGGGCTGCCACTGTTTGAGTCTTCGTTTAAAAGAGGTTCCGGGATTGAGTCGACAGGGCTGCCGCCAGCTTTCAAGGTCTCGATTACATCAGCCAAAGTCGAATGGTCACTGCGGAAAATGGAAATTGAATTTAAAGGCATTGATCATTGCATATTCAAAATTTTAGTATTTGAAAGTAAAATCTCTTTATTGTATGCCTAATAATACTAACCATTAAATAAAATATTGATTGTATAAAAAATTTGCTTTTTAATACAAGTAAAGTGAGTGACAAAATTGTGTCCGCACCCAAATAAAAACAAAAAATCCTCATTTAATCACAATATATCATTATAATTTACGATGTATTGAATACGGAATGTTGAAATATAGTCCCTGAATAAGTTTTCATGAATTTGAATGAGATAAATTTATTTGTAATAATTATTTTTTAAGTAGAAAGAAAAATCAAGAATCGTGAAATTAAAAGACCGAAATCCTATTTGGTATTGAATGATATAATTTTTTTATATAATCGAGTGAGATATTGTTATGCCATTTATCCTCAATAATATTTTTTAGTTCCTGGATACTTTTAGGATACTTATCCCGAACCCCTCATTTTAATATCGCCCATAAATTTTCTATGATGTTTAGATCTCGGCTGTTCGCAGGTCACCGAAGAGATCGAATTCCCAAAGATTTATTGAAATTTGTTACATTAACATAAAATAAATGATAAATTATTATGTCTATAATGACTAGTGCCTGTACATAAATGTAATTTATAGAACAACAAAAAAGCAAAGGGTGGGCATGCAGTGCAAGAACGAGGACAGTGCGCTGAGTTGCCTTGCAATAACAGTTCAATTGTGTGCTCCGTATGACCTTCCAAAGCAGGTAGTGCATTTTTGTCTATCGATTCTTGATACTGAGCGGAATTCATAGATCCCTAGATGCAGTATAAAGGGGTTCTACACCATGTGCAGTTATGCAACCGCATATCATAACACACGGTAACCCACAAACAACGTATTTTTTTCTTTCACTTGGGTCAAAATCGCGCTTTTTTCTTCGATCAATAAATATCGCAAATTTGCTATATCCACGGTTTGATGTTTTCAAGTCGAGAATATGAAGTCAAATAAAAGCTTAATTTGAAACAGAGTAGTTTCTGGGTAATGAACAAGGATAGAAAATAAAAAAAAAAAAAATTCGGTTGCGGGTGTCATTGTTTAAAGCAGGTAAGAGACATATTTACAGATATTGCAAAATATGCTAGGTGCGGACACAATTTTGTCGCTCACTTTACAAGAATAAAAAAGTTGGTACATATTAATAGTTAATGACAATGCTTTTCTTACCTGGCTATAAGTTTCCACGTCTCCTCATCTTGGTCTTCCATATAAAGTCTGACATCAGCTCTGTGGTCCGAGTGCAGCCAATAACACCGCCCCTTCTCATCTCTCCCGATGGGATTTATCCGTAGATCGTTGCTTTCAATTTTGTTAACGATGTTTTTAAATTTAATATTGCAGGTGAATTGGTACTCTAGTAAATTCTGAAAAAGAAATACAAGCAAATATAACCGGTGCTATTCATACATCGCCAGGAAAGCATTAAACTAATAGGTTATTATCATATAGGGTTAGCCTTGGATGTCTGTTTATTACAAATCATAATCATGTACTTGGAAATCTTATTAAATAAATTGCTTTATAATATTTCAAATCGCTGAGAGCATTGCATGTTTTAATTACTAAACTTTCAGCTAGTATTATCAACGAGTTGGGTTAGGTAAGTGTATATAAAAACATGATACATCCTAGTTGGTCAAAAAACGGGCAGAATAGAAAAATTTTAACATTATAGACACCTGTGCCTTGGATACAATTTCAATCTTAATTCTGGTATAAAATTAATAACCAATATTTTAATTAGGGGATTCATACTTCCAATTGAATCACACACGGTGTCAAATTATTTATTCATTCAAAATTGTTTTCAGCCAAATCAGTCTTATAAAATGTAAATAATTTTCATTTTTCTGTATACTTAACCTGGCTGCCAAACAGATTATTTCTAATCGTTTAATAGGTTCAAATCGTTTTCATATAAAAATAATCTCTGAGAATTATGGTGAAACACATCCTATATTTAAAAAAAAGTACTTAGTAACTTTTTTAATTACATTTTAAGTCACTAAGAAAAATTCAACCAGTTTTATTTTATTACTAACCTAAGCTTACCAAGCGATAGATATGACTATCGAGAGTATCATACTTAACCAAAATCAGTTAGTTGGAATGTCCACAATGCATTTAACTTTCACAGCGTTTTTAAACTAAATATTTTTATTTATTTATAATTTCTGTTGTATGAAATAAACACAGTGATTACATGATTAAACTAGATCAGTAGTGATTATACTAGGGTAGGAAAAATAATGCTTCAATGTTTACAATTATTATTGCTACCAAAATGGAATGTTTATTTTGATTTTTTGAATATGGAAACAATTACACAATTTAGGGCAATATAAAAAATAAAATCTTACCTTAAGAACTCTAAGTTTTACATGGCTGCTAGCTTTTTTATACCCAAATCTTTCCAATTCCCATGCATCTTGGAGGTGGCCACAGGTGTGACAGAACTTTATTAGACACTTTTCCCATCTGTCGGCGTGAAAGCTCCTGACAGCTCGTCTTAATAGTGTTACATGTAAATCTTT
Organism: Himalopsyche phryganea; assembly: GCA_022494535.1. Taxonomy (NCBI): domain Eukaryota; kingdom Metazoa; phylum Arthropoda; class Insecta; order Trichoptera; family Rhyacophilidae; genus Himalopsyche; species Himalopsyche phryganea. The sequence goes on along the minus strand of JAGVSL010000126.1, from coordinate 1,355,889 downwards.
GAGTGGTCCTACAACTATTTTTAAAACAATTATGAGGAAACATTCGTTACCAACAACATTAACATGAAAATGTAAATGTTATTAAGCTTATTATATAAATTATAGACACATATACTACGACAATGTATTTGAATATTTATATAAAAACTATCTATGCAACATAATTCAATAGACTAGTATAGCAGACATAGTATACCTTCTTGGGTATTTTCTACCATTTCGACGAGCTTGCTCATGCCTGGCGGTTCTAGTGCACATAATTTACCAAATATTTCAAGAAAAGAACAAATAACAGCGAAATTAGGGTCACAACTAGTCGAAACTTCACAGTCCGACGCCATATTCACAGACTCAGATAATCATCGGCCTGAATACTTAACTAAATACAAATTATTTTTACATTATAAATATGTTTTAATTTAACTATTATACACCATGATTGACGTGAATACTTAATACTAATATTATACAAAGTACAAAATATTTGTTAGGATCGTCTACAACACAAAATGACAACCAAACACGAAGCCATCACCAATCACTTCACTTCATTTCGGCTTTTTGGTAGTGCCAGCGCGAAAAAAATAATTGGTATTATTTTATTTGACCTAAAAATTTATTTTGGTGTCTTTTGACTACCTACCATGTCAAACTATCAAAGATTAGTAGGTAAGGGAGAATTAGGTAATTTTTTATGCTTTTTATATCGTACTCTTTGTGCCACTTGACTGCCTATTAGCAATTGGCTTTGTGCTTAGAAGATGAAACATTACAAAATATTCTACAAAGACATTTTGGACGACATTCTTTAAAATTTAAGGAACGACTATGTCTTACTGTAATCGCAATATAATAATGATATTTTATCAAATCAAATCAATATAATTTATTAAATTTTATGTTACCTACCTAAGCAAAGTTTGCTATAAGTGAAGGAAAACTGAATTATGAACAAATAATACGGCAACCGTCTTTATGTTTTATTATATAATATCATAAAACCAACTGAGACTTGAGCCATTTATATTTTGGAATAGCTGGATTCTGAATGTCGCTTTTTTTTCGACTTCATTTTGTTAACGCTGACAATTACAAATAAATAGTTTGGTGCTCTATATACAATGATATTCCCAATGGTGGCTTGTCTTTAGCGGCAACAGGGGCCAGGCCCTACCAATAATTTAAATGAAGTATTTGATAGGGGTCGCCAAATTTATGAAATGGCGGTGGACCGGACATGTCGCACTGCGAACGGACAACCGCTGGACGAATGTAGTCATTCGGTGACACCCGAGTGGCACTAAGCGGCCTCAGGGGCGCCCCACAACCCGCTGGATTGACGAACTTGTCAGGTTTGGTGGAAGTACGTGGCAGCGCAAAGCTAGGAGACGAGAAGAGTGGAGGGAGCTAAGGGAGGCCTTCATCCAGCAGTGGATCGACTCCGGCTGAAAGTAATGGTGATTTGAAATGATTTAGGAAAAAAATATATTATTCAAAATTTGAAATTGGTGGTCATCTTAGTTATTATTTATAAAAAGGCATAGGTAATTTAACGTAAGAATATGAGTGACTGGCGCGTCATACGTGTTGAGCTGTTGAGTATACTCACTGCTGCGGGTCAGCCGCTTCGGGCCCCGAGACGTGGTAGCATAGAGAACTATACTTTTGCGTGGTAGGTAGGTAGGTGCATTTCTTTGGTGCGTGTGTTCTGTGTTCTCCCAAAATTTAGAGATGATAGGGCCATCTGGCGCGGGCCCTTCCGTAACTATTTCGTGATTGTATTGCAGTAATCGAAGACACTATTAAATTTTTGCATATTCATTTACGTTGATTGCCTTTCAAATTTATAATTACAATTTAATTATAAACCAAAATTAAATATTTTTTTGCAATTATAATTTTTTTATTTATACCAACACATTAAATAAAAAAATACTATTTATTTTTGAAATATAAAGTAATAATTTGTGGTAATATTATATAATACGACTTAGTACGAGCTCTATTTTATAACGGCAGAGCACGATGCACGATGCATTCTACGCGAGTACCTACGTGTTTGTTTACCGGCAGCGATATCTCGTGGATCAGTTTAGACTGACCATGGCCTGGTCCATCACTCTGGTAGTAAATTCATAACGCGTGATTATCTGATTATTTTTTCTTCGTTGTTGATCTAGTTTATTATTTTTAGTATGTTTAATTGTATATTTATATTTCAATATACGTCTTTATTGAAAACCTGTTATGTTTTGATCATGTCACTTCATGTATAATACATTCAATGTTTAGTTAAGTTGCAATTTAAAAAAATTGGCACCCGGCCTCACTTGTTTTTATTGTCACCCTCCGCCACTGGATATACCTACACTTATTTACTACAAAATATCGTAAATACATTCTAAAAATTCCTAATGAATAGCATATTACAATATAGTTTCATTTTAGTTTAAAGGATCATGTAAATGTAGCATCTTGAAAGAAATATTGATCAAAGCAATAAAGGATATCCTACATATTAATGCCAAGACAAGTATCTGTTGTACAATAACGCCATGAAAGGAGTATCTACCTATCAGAATGTCGATAAATATTTCATATTTTCATGATATTGTAAAAATATTTTCATATATATTTTTCAACAACGTATTTTACAGTTCACTTTGAACAAGAGTGTTTTTTAATTCATCATAAATTGTTTCATATGAAAATATTAACAATAATAATTATTATTATCAACCAGTTAGATTTGCATGTGATTCAATCTTAATTTCTGAAACTGGTAACCCCAATTCAAAGACGTCTGCTCTGCTTGGAAACCGGCTGCTTATCTCAATTTCAGTGAAAATAATAAAAATATTGCTCGTCTCTGTGTGATTATGATGCTAGCGATAAGAAGTATAAACTAAATTTGAAAATAAACGAGTGAGATGTCGGCATTGTCAGTAGATATAAGTTCCATTGTGTTGTAAATACTTTGATACGTCGCGCGCTGCGACGCTAAAACGTCAAGTTGAGTAATAATAATATGACTTAATAAGAAGATAATTTGAAATATATAATGGATGACACAACAAACGCACACTGCAAGCCACCCAAATACGGACTTAAAATAAGGCTAGATCACGAGTATCCTGAGAAAAAAGTTCCCAATAAACCATCGAAATGGCGACAAATGTTGCCTTTGGTTCCACTGAGTATGAGGTTAGAAGTCTTGTATTATTCATTATTTATGTTATTCTACTCTATAAATTATCAATGTAATTGTGCGAGTAATTTTTTCTTTAAAGTTATACATTTTATCGATTGAATCATAGGGTTTTCTTTAATATTTACTTAGAACATAGATATTTATTGAAATCCAATTAGACATTGGTAGATTTATTTCAATAATGCGGTGTATAATAAGATATGTTCTCACCATTACTATACAGGCGTGTTATTATTTTATTTTTTGACTTAATAGTTTTGAAAAGAATTTAATTATTGAATAAGTATTTAAACACAAACATGCTACTCTTTTTCTATCGAAAATTTACTAAATGCCTTTATTTATATTATCATCACATGCACAATTTGAGTGTGGTTTTAATAAACATGTAACTTAGCATTAAATGCACTGTATTCAGTGATAAGTTGAAAATTTCAGTCACCATAAGGAATCGAGGTTGCATTATAATAAAACAGAATATTTGAATTAAATGGTTTAAGCAGGAACAAATCACGTTGTTTGCCAAATTATGTATGCAGTTAATGAGAATGGATTGCTCACTTTTGCTTTCAATCTTGAGCCTATACTTGTCCAATATTCAATAGGTGAAGATTTGTCTTGTTTTGGTATTTATAAAGCGACAATTGATTTATATTCAAAGGAATGAATGTCTGTGATGTTTATATTACTTAAAAACAGGACTTAACAATTAGCTAACTGCCAGCCTTTTCTAGTCTCATCCAACTATCCTTAACCTTTCTGAAAAAGAGAGATTAAGCTACTGCACAACAAACAGTTCTCCATTTGTAGTACGTATCTTCCACATTGGGAGCGATATAATTGAAAAAATCACAAATTAAAAATCATTTACTTTTAAAATACCATTTGTTTGTAGATATTTAATGATGAATTTATTAAGAGATTTTCTTATCCAACTAATAACGCAACGCTGTGGACAAATGATAATGGTCTATATCTCCCACCCTAACCCATTTTGCAGTCGAAGGTTCAAGTTTTCAAAGTGTCATTTTCAATCGATTTAAATTTTGTCGAAAATACTGTAAAGCAATTAATATCAAAGTAATTTCAAATGGCATCACAATTCTGGTTCTACATTTTGGGAGAAGAAATAATTTCAAATCTTTACCACCCATTTCTATTTAAAAAGAAAACGTTCAAGCCAGTCCACCCCCACACTGAATGAATGAGCTAAGTTTAATTTAAAAAACTACAGCCCAATAAAAAGAGTCTTAACATTTCTCTAATCAAAATTGAACATTAACCTTTCAGTAAGTTATTAGAATTATATTCATATTATATATTGTTTTAGATACCTATCTTATTATTGCAAGACCGCCATGAATGGACGCAAACCTATTATGGATATGATCAGATTGGAATCTGCCAAACCTATATACGGTGAGTCAGCTTGAAGTGTTGCTTTTGCAAAATTTTAATGCATTATTTTTTTTGAATTCAGTGAAATTCAGTTATAGTGAACATGTTAAATGTTTGCGAAAACGATGGAAATTAAAAATAATTGAAATCTTCAGGATTTTTAACCAAAAATACTAATGCTGTATTCTTAAGTGCTCCTAAACAGGGGTGCAGACGTCTCCTTGTGGATTAGCTAATCTAAGCAGATTAGCTAAGCATTTGGGGGTGCTGCTGAAATCAGAGTCGGAAATTACACCATCACATATGACAATACAATCAGTCATTTCTGTCAATCCTTGTGAGACCAGTGCGTTATTTTATTTAAGTCAATATATCTGAGTCCCTCCGCATTAAAATTAGTCCTTATTCCAAGAAATCCATTGCACGCAAATTAACTATCGTTTTGAAAATTCGTTTTTTCTTGAGGGGGGGGTAGGGCTTCCAATTAACCGCCCAAAACGACTAACCGGTTTTCGGTTTTTTTCTGACGAAAAAACCGGTTAACCGGCTTAAACCGAAAAATACGTTTTAACTATTTTCCAAAAACCAATTTTGGTACCATGATGTTATAGTGTAACGATTGAAAAAGGAGGTATTTTTCTTCATAAGATTTACGAATATGAACTAATAGTTATGTATTATACCAGAGATTCCCAAGCCCGTGCCGGCGGACATGGCGCCCGCTTACCGATTTGTGTGCGCTCGGCGCTCACAAATTTATCGCGGTAATTCTACAGGAATCGGTGTAGAATTACCGTGACAGATTATTTATTACTTCAATTTTATTTTCTCAAGTTTATAAAATACTCATTTGATAAAAATGTTATTCTAACTCATTTGTCTGCATAAGTCGAAATGTTTATGTTGTCTGGCTACTCTGCTAAACACTGGATGCAGCTTTATGATTGTTTACTGACAAGAATATCATCAAGCTCTCCTTATTAGGAGGCACTGGCCAATGAAATGCAATGCCAAAGATCACACTGACTTTGAGATTGATATAATATTTTTTAATATATTTAATATATTTTAATAATTGATATAATAATGTACTTAAAGGCTGGGAGCCCCTATATTATAATATACAAGTGAATTAAATATACACCAACACAAATACAAAATACAACGCACCATAACAAAATATTTTATCAGAGGCAAAATACAATTGGTAATAATTCAATTATTATGTTAAAACATTGATGAGAAATATACACATAACGCAAATGCAGACAAGACAAATGCATACATAACAATTGCGCACGAAGTAAAAAGAATACATATTTTGTATGTATTATATTTTAAAGAAAAAAATATGCTAGAATTTTATATACTTGTATAAGGGATGAATATTAAATAATGTATTACGTTTTCAATGCAGTAAATACTGTTATTTTATTAATTAGTAATCTTGATAATTTATAATCTAAATTATTTATATTTCATTATTATGTAACTTAGAGTATATTATTAAAAAAACAAAATAAACTAATTTACTCTCAAATAATAACTGACATAAAATTTACATTTTGCCTTTGCATCAAATTATTAATGTCACTTTCATTCAAAACTATTTTTCATTGAATGTATAAATACCAATATTATTTTATATTAATTGAGTGGTCAACGTCGTTGGCTTCGGTTGAGGTCATAAAACGATTTTTTAATCGATTGATAGATTTCTATTCGACAATACAGTTGCCTCCTATGTCTAAAACTCCCTCCCACATATCCAATTCTTAAAAGGAGATGTAACGGGAGCGATTATCTAACCACTAGTCCTGCCCTATCCTTCTATTCCTGCTCTTTTCGAAAAAGAGAGGCTGAGTAACTGAGAAATAAAGAATTCTTGTAGAAACAACTTCTGTTGAGATAAACTCCATTAAGAGTCCATATGCCTCACATTATGGTTTTATGGTTTTATTTATATATAATTGTTACTGTAAGCATATGGCTTTGGCGCAATAATTGTAATGTGTGTATTATATAAAACCAACAATAAGTATTTAAACAGATACCATAATAATTATTAATGTGTATATTATCATATTTATCATAGGTACTATGATTGTATGTTCCAAGAACATTATTTTGCAATTTTAAACCATTTTTTCTTATTGCTTAAAAACTCTAATGCACCTTGCATCTCGTGTTTCATTAAACTACGAATATTTGTGAGACATTATTATTATTGTTCCTTTCGCACTAGCCAACACTTACAAGGGATTATGTATGATTTATGACACTTATTGTCGGAAATACCAAAGAACATGCTTTACAATTGAATTTTTGTGTTTCCGTTGACTTTATGGAACATGTGTTTGTTAATTTAAACTTTTTATTTTCCCAATAGATAATAAAACACACTATCCCGTTTGGCTTAGAAATAACTATACCTTTTTTTACACAACTTTCTCGATTGTTTTATTGGGTAGCAGTTATGTTAGATGTTGATTCAACATTAAAAAACATCGAACGACGAAATATCCTTTTAAAAATATTTAAGTTGATGTAATGGGTGTCGACGTCCGTGGCGCAGTTGGTAACGTCGTTGGCTACTGTTACTGATGTCTCGGGTTTAAGCACCTGAGTCGAGAGCTCCATAAATCGATTTCTGTTCGAAGGAATGGGTGTATGTGGTGTCTAAAATTCTCTCTTACCAGTACGACAATAAAAAAGTGGCGTACTAAGAGCGCCACTCCTGTCCTAGCCCTAACCTTCTATCCTTACTCTCTTCGAAAAGAGAGGTTGAGCAACTGAGAAACAAGCAGTTTTCGTAGAAAACTTCTGTTGAGATACCTCCATTATAAGGTCATATGCTCCACACTGGGAAGCGGACATGGTAAAAAAAAATGCGAAATATAAGATAAGATAAGCAATATTATATTCCTCGTTATAAATATTTTTTTACAATACCAAGCTTAGGTAGTAAATTAGATCTTTCTAAAAAAATCAGTAATCGTGAAAATTTATAAAAAAAAATTTGATTATAAATAAATATATTTTTTTATAATAGTACATACAAAGGGTATTCCAAATTTTATTTGAATCTGAAAAATAAATAATAAACGTAGATGTGTCGTAAGTTCAATAAGAGCTATCGTGGAACACTAGTTTTATTCTCATCGAAAATATAATATGAGAATCCTTTCGAATTTTGGATATTAATTTGTATGTAATGTCAAATCGATTTAAAAAATGATTGTTGTTCATAATTTTACTCATTTATATTGCAGGAACTAGACAATTGAACAATATTTATATTTTTAAATAACTGATAACTCTACATATGAATAGATGTATTAAACCCTATTATATTTAATATGGAAAGAGAAATTTATAGAAAACCCGGTTAACCGAGGAAAATAAACCGGGTTTCGGGTTTTTTCAAAACAGCCAATAAACCGGTTAACCGGTTTCGGTTTAAACCGGTTTGGAAGCCCTAGGGGGGGGCATTGAATAATAATTGTATTACCTATTGTTCTTGGTATATAGTTTTCCTAGATAGAACATTTTTACTATATATTTGTCTGTCTTTCTGTCGTTTATAACGTACAGCATAACAGCAAATACACACACACACTCTGTTTACGCATTGAGCAACTGTTGTCAGATGGCACTGCCACCTGGTATACTACATTGATTTTGTCTATTGAAATTACTTATTTTAACAGATTTTTTTATTGCTCCAGAACACATTTGTCTGTCTTGTCATATTTCAGCTTGTCAATCCTGGATAACCCAGTATTCATGAATGTTTTTATTAACACTCAAGACACCTGGTCCCGCACTTATGCGGAAATTGTAGCATTACGTTAACACCCGGCCCCGAGCTGCTGCGTTTTTGCACAGTGCACAACCAATTGACATCTGTTAGCGCGAGACGGGCTGTTTGAGAATTATTTTTTTCATACTATTCAAGAGTGTGTTTCAAGGCTACGATTTTTTTGTCGAGTTATTATTGTAATTATGGTTGAAAATAACCCTTGAAATATGATATTTATTGCTTCAGAAAACTTTACATTAGAATATTAGTTGTGATCATATTTTTTTAACCAGGCACAATTTTTTTTAAATCACTCATACTCTAGGCTGTTTGGTGTCCCGGAATATTATGTAAATATATTTTAATGTGGATTATCGTTTGAACAGTATACATCTTAATTTTCCGCGATCGCGATTTATTTTCGGCATTTATCTTACCTGCATGGTAATTACGTGTTTATAAATTTAAAAAAAAACTGGTACTTTTATGTGGTATTAGTTATATCATATAATTCTACAATAAATTATAATATAAATTTGCTAGTTCCACATATAAAAAATCACTGATAGTGTGAAATTTGACGCCTTAATGTTCATAACTCATATACCACCATTTCTAAAGTAATAATTACACAAACATTTAGAGTAATAACTCGTGCAGTTTTATTGCCCACTTTTCAAAAGGGATCACTTTGCCATGTGGTTAGTCAATATTGTATTTCACATTTCTATTTTATTTTGCGACATCATCAGAAGAGTAAGTAATGTCATAAGGAAATGCAAAGATTCATTTTGATTTTTTCAATATACTATTCTAATTTTACAACCGGTATTTCTTTATTTTTATAAGCAACATTATACGCTTTTTTGTTTGAAGGCATTACTTCAAATGGTTAAAAAGATATGATTTTTTATCACAATATATTCGCAAATTCTATTCGCGCGCGAAATTTGCCAGATTACGTGTAAGTTTTTCACGAAAACGCCGGGAGCCTGAGTGTTAACAGAAATCCAATTTTTTAACAATTTAACCTTCAAAAAATTTTGAACTGATTTCATTTGACTTCATTGCTTACGGTTCCTTGAGAATCAGCTGTTATCACCATCGATAATAAAAACCCACCATAGAAGGTTACAATAGCAGTAATGAATTGAAGACAAGAATTGTTTGGATGAAAAGCCATCGATGGTGTTTATTCTGACATTCACTCTCACATGCTACATTCATATGACATCTCTTATTCATTTTTACCGTGGAAAATTTTGTAACTAACCTAAAAATTGTTAACCTATTCTTTGCCATATACGAGACGAGATCTGTTTATATTAGTATGTGTGTGTAATACCTGATACTAGATATTCCGTGGCGACTAAGAAATGCGGAATTAGTACAAAAATAATGACTTATTTATATAAATAAGTATAATGTCGGGTCTGTGGTGCGATTGTCAATCTTGTTGGCTTTGGCTGAGGGTCTCACGGCTTCGAATCTCAGCACGGACAGTTTCATAAATTGATTTGTGTATTTCTGTTCGAAGGTGTGGATGTTTGTGATCAAAATGTGAAATTGTGAATGTCTAGAATTCCTTACCATCCATCCAATCCTAAAAACTGGCGTAACGAGAGTGATGAGCTAACCGCTAGTAGTATCCTAGCCCTATCCTTCTACCCCTACTCTCTTCAAAAAGAGAAGTTGAGCAACTGAATAACAGCAGTTCACTTAGAAAAAAATTCTGTTGAGATACCTTCATTAGGAGGCCATATGCTCCACATTAGGAGCGGATATGGTTTAAAAAAAAATGCCTTTCTACCAAGAATTGATAATCAACATGTTAAAAGTGGTTTTATACTGTGTATAATTTAGTAGACAATCTGTGTTAATCTTCTTCAAAATGTAGATTTGATTCAAACCGTTTTGTATCAACAAAATTGATGATAAAAAATTCACTGAGTTTTTATCAGTTACCAGTTTGCCCCAGTGTAATAGTATAATCTGATGTAGCGGTATAGTGAACCTTTTTCTTAGTACTATGTGTTTATTTGTGGCAACCCTGAACTATAATAAAAAACTCGTTATTTTGGGATAAGAACTAATAAAAAACTTTTTCTTCACTGGTGAGCCTCATTATAGTTTTACTGATTGTAGTAAAAATGTATAAATTCTATGCGGCCTGGTGTGTACATATGTGTTAAATATATGCGGCACAGAAAAGGTTAAATCACAAGACTTCTTTGATTATTTTTGAACACCATTAGATTTACGCAAATGAAACATTTGTTTACATAATATTGTTTACTCTTAATTCTTGGGAGACGGCTATTAATTTTGATAAAATAAACAAAATTCTTAATTGAATATCTCTACATTAGATGTGATATGATTAACTGCGATTATGACCCTTTCTTGTATGTTGATAATAAATTTTTCATTTAGAAAACTGGTCTTAATGGCATAAAATATAAAAGCAAATTTTTTAAATGGTTTTTTATCCCTTTAAATTTAAGGTATCGTTACCACTGTGTTTATATATTTTTGAATGCGGTTGAAAAAAAGATTGAATAATGTTGAAAATAAACGTGCCAAGCCAACTTCTTATCAAGAAATATTACAGAACAACTTCATCGGCTGTGAGAATGTTGTTAAAAAACAAATATTTACATACATTTCTTATCACTTGTCATCATAGAATTGTAAAGCGGCCTACTTCAATTTGCAAAAAAAAAATTAGAGATATAATATAGTATACTCTAACCTCCTTTATGTTTATGAGTTTTACATATGTATATTATAATTTCTACTATTTAGCAGAAAATGCATATATAAATATTAATCGCTTAAATGGTGTTAACTGTCAATTCTTGGTGGATAGGCATTATATTTAAAAAATAAAACGCAATGTCTTTGTACCACTTACATTTATATTACTTTTTGTACAAGTATTATCGACTGATGATGCTTGCGATGAATGAAACCGGTCCTGATCATTATAAGCATGTGGAAGTAGTACAAACAGTTTTTTTTATTTTTGAAGCATTACCTGTCTGTTTGTCACAAAAATTCGTTTCAACACTACTTTCAACATTAGCTTACACCAAAATGACGCCATACTAACGCCAACGTCTAAATATTAACGCCCTCAATCCTGGGTGAAACTGGGCAATAAATACTAGTTTGTTGTAAAATACACTTGAAAGTATGACTTAATTAGAAACATTTTAAGCAATTTTACCAATCTCTTCCCAATGTGTAGCATATGGCGCTGTAATGTATTATCCTGACAAAGTTTGTTTACGAAAACTGGTTATAAATCAGTGAGTCAACCTCTCTTTCTTTAGTGGTTAATTCATTGCTCTCTCTTTGCCCGTATTTTTAGATTTTTTAGCAGGTCTGTGAGAAGAAATGTTAATATTACAGACATCCATGCAAATCAATAAATCAATCGAAAAATTCAACCTTTCACCAACAGGACTGGAAAATCTATAGAAAAGTGGCTATGTTGCATTGTAAAAGCTGACCTGACTGACAGTGTAGTGACTGACAGCTGTTTGTGTCTCCTACTCAGCATTGCATTTACCCCTAAACATCAAATACCATTCCCAGTATGGACAGTTTCAGAAATCGATTTATATATTTGTTTTGGAAGGGATGGATTGAATAAGGGCTAGCGCTCATCGTATCCTTAAAGCAGGGAGTAGTAAGAACGATCAGCTAACCGCTATTCCTGTCCTAGCCCTATGCTTTAATCACTCTATTAAAAAAATGAGATGTTGAGCGACTGAGCGATAAGCAGTTTTCGCTGTTGAGATGAGTTAGGTTATGTGCTATATTGGGAGCAGAAATGGTTACAAAAAATAGGATGAAGATTGAAATTATCTCATTATAGGCTGTCCGCTGGGAGGAATCGGAGCTGGCACGATCGGCAGGGGTTTCAAGGGAGAATTCTGCCGTTACCAACTGTGTCCTGGAATGTATGAATATATTACAGTACCCGAAAATCAATTCATAGTCAACATTAGAGATTCAAGTAATGTCACAATATACCAAAGTGTATTATCAACTTACGAGTAAGTACAACATGTATGTATTTGTATTGTTATTAATGTGAATTGTTCATCCAGGTGCTTACATTTTAAATGTTTATGAAGAAGTTTATTGCCATCACTGTGGTTTAATACATTTACAAAGCTTAACACAGTTGCATTGTACAAATTTACAATGATTTCATTTTTACTCACTGAGTGCGCTTTGACATGTACATTTGTATCAAATATTTGCAGGACATAATAGTTAAGAATCGGCAATATTGTCAAAAATTTCATTTTATTGTTTGATATTTAAAATTAATATTGATAACTTCGTATTCCGCTAGTTGTGTAACTAGATGTTTCACTTATTTCTCTTTTCTTATATTCTCGGTGGATTATACAATGTTTCATTTTAAATTGCTCTCACCTGATTCAAATTGAATGAATTTAATTTATTACTTCCTTCAATTTTCTTTCAGCAAACCAAAGAAATCCCCTCTCAATTGGGAATGGAATCTGAAAGGTTCGGATTGTGAATATACCGCCTTGTATCCGAGGGCGTGGACGCATTACGATTTAAGTAAACATGGCATCAAACTTATTTGCAGACAGATATCTCCTGTTATACCACAAAACTATAAGGTTAATTACTATCTTTATCATACATACCTTTCAGCAATATACAATAAACACCAAATTAATTTGCATTATTGCATCGGGAAAGGTGACCTTCAAGTGTTGGGCGCCAGTAGAATAAGCCAACTTCGTTGTCTAGTTTATGGTGCTTTGGCGTAGGCCATAATGCTGTGTATTGTTCTGTTTTTTCAATGATATGAATATACGATTTTAACTCGCCTAACTGATAAAAAATGCATGCTTTCGATACACATTCCTGATTTAAAATGAATCAAATGAATAAACAACCGCAAAAATAAGAATATTCATAAACGTTGCTTAAATTAATTATAATTGAAGTCAAAAAGTGGTAATAATTAATGTTGGACAGCTGAAAATATGAAACAAACATTAGCCAAAGACAACAAACAGCCAAACAAAGTACCTCAAATGGAGCCCTGAGAGCTATTAGCTTTTGTTTACGACAAATCATTGACAAAACGTCAACAGAAACAACGCAACTGAGCCTCTCTGTCTCGGAAGCTCACATTAGTATGTGAGTGAGTGTGCATTCGATTATTTCCCACACGCTTGATTGTAATGCTGAATTTATTCCTGATTTTCGACAAAAAATGTGGCCAGCAGTCAACACGTTAAATATTATTATTTTATTTAATACTTAAATGTGTTTGGGAGGAATACCTAAAATCTGAACCCATCATTTATTGTATTTATAAAGATATTTAAATCATTAGAAGCAATGTGCACTAGTTACATATCACAGGCTAGGATAGGCTAAAAACCATCGCTCTTTAACTGTATCTGCTTCCAAAAAAAGCTGTTTTAGAACAGATGCACCAGTCTTGCCAACCCAAACTCTATCACTGTTCTGTTGAGCTTTAATCAGTAAAAGTAAAAAATCACATGATTAATATATTACAAACCTTAAGAAAACTATCCTGTCGACTAATATCTTTCGTGTGTATTTCATTCTAGGACAGTAGCTTACCGTGTGCTGTGTTTGTTTGGGATGTAAAAAACGTTTGCGACGAGCGCCGATCAGTCAGCATCACTTTCACATTCAAGGATACTTGTGAAGGCAAAACCAAAACTTCACCCAATGGTAAAAATGATATCAATTTTTATCACGTAAACTTATAATCTTCTTAAATCCCTCGTATCACAATAAAAAACAGGACATTAAAACTGTTTTGAAACCAGTTGACTTATGTTTGTTGAAAATTTCCTAAGAAGTAATAATGAGGCAAAACAAGGGAGATTTTACTGGTGACCGGATGTGGAGACGAAAAAAACCAATGCTGTAGTGGAGGGTATATGAAGGTTTACGCCGTATGCCATCTGCTATATTTGTAGAAATAGCTTATACCCTCTTATTCAATAAAAATATCCAGACGAAAAATTAAATGCTTTTTCATCCATAAAATTATTGTCATCCATTATTTTCATCTTTACAATCCATAATACCGTAAAGTTCAATTGTGGAATATGTTATTGGTATGCAATATCACATAAAGAATGCGTCATTTACTAAAAATTTTAAGCATCACAAAATTGTGAATTAACATCGTCAAATTGATGTGGGTGCTAAATGCATTCTTCATCAAAAAATTTCTTTTAATGTATTATAAAAAATCAACGAAAATTATATATTATTTGAACACCCAAATATACAGAGGTACATCAATTTCATATAGTTTTTAAATTCAGGAGAATAGCTAGTAAAGTCCCCCCCATTCGTTAATTCTAATACATTTAGTAATTAAGGGATTTTTTAAAACATCGACTGAGGGTGCTTGATGAAATTTCAATATCAGATTTGAATTATTGAAATTTTATACATTTCCATTTATTTTGTCACTAACGACCCTGGTTTCTATTCGAATCCATTTGTATGCTCGAATGCCTGAAGATGCCGAAAGGCGAATCCCGGGTCTTTAGTGACAAAATACATGCAAATGTACAAAATTTCAATAATTCAAATTAAGGGATTAGAATCAATACCTATGATACAATAAATTTTGTCCAAGGATGCTTTTCAAAGATACGAAATATGTGTCGCACGTTGTTAACAGGTACCGCTACCGTACTTGATTGGGTCATTTTGTGAAATTTTGTGAAATGGTGAAACAAATTTAACAAAGTTACATATCAATTTAAATTTCATATTAAAAAAGAGTTTAACCAAAGGAACCAACCACCAAAGCCAACAAAAATATATTTTATTTTAATTTTCAGTCGATTCTGTCAATTTTGAACGTTACTGTGATAATTATTCATGTGGTGTGTCATTGGAACATTGCGTCTCTGATATGGCGTGCACATTTACCATTTCCAAACGGAAGCAGTCCCAAGACTCTATAACTGACGGCTTCTGTAGATTCAACACCAAAAAAACATCCAAAGATGTGTGGAACTGTATTCATTCGAAAGGAAGACTATTCCCTGCTGAAGTTCCAAGTGCCAATTATCCAGGTAAGTCATGCCCTGTGAATAAATGAATCTTTAGCGTCTATTTAGAGTTATAACTCAATTATTGCTGTGCGAAAAATTGATATATAATAGTTGGTTTCATATATCACTCTAAATTTGATGATTAAAGTTGAAACATGTGAAACCCACTATTCTAAATATTAATGACCTTCTACACTTACTTCAAAAGCAGTAATTTTTTTTCAAAGCTATTATTACTAAAATTGATTTGACTCTTACTGTAGTATTTTTGTCCTGCTAAAATTTTACCGAAAACCCTATTGCTTGTGACTGTATTGTTCTTCTCATATGCTGTATCTCTTACAATATTTTCTGGGTGGATCCCCTCGTCCTGAAAGACCGCTGATGATTATACATAGGATAAGTAGGGGAAAGACAATCTGAAGGCATTGTAGCCATATGCTTTGAATATATAGTAGATATGGTCAAAGAAAATGAATATTTTTCACCTGTTGCATATTGTTGTTATTGTAACAAGATCTGTACCCTAGCGATCGGACGGGTCCGAGTCCCAGCAAAGTCAATGACAAATTTCGATTTTTTCAATCTAATAAATTTGAGATCTCGAGCATGGGTGATTGTGATGTCTTTTCTCTTTGAGTTGATCTCGCGTGACTTTTTAGAATATGATGTGTATATTAAAACACTGATACTGAACACACAATTTAATCATGCTTATTTTTTCATCATAATGGTTTAAAAGTTTACAATTAAATATATATTTCAATGATCCGACAATATTGTATGTCATCATTAGCAGTTTCCTGCTTTACCCATATCTAGCTGTCATTAAACAGGATTTGACAGATGAAATAAATGATATTTCTTTTCTTTTTCAGCAAATGCGATGGGTCTATCTAGTCAGACTACATTAGAGTCAGGAGGAGTTGGAAATCTTGAATTTTGTTTAGTTTGGGACATGCCAGTTGTACATTTTAGTAACAGAGGACATAATCATAACAGGTGACACAATTTATAACTTTTTTATGTACCAAAACTATGTATTGTCAGAAAGCGTCACTGGAAAAATACTGTGTTTCATAAAACAATTTATTTGAAATCGTGAACCATTAATAAAAATTGAAATATACATTATTTAGAAATTAGTTAATTATTAGTTAATTATTTAAAACATGTATTGGCAACACTACTTTTGGTCGTACCTGACTTAAAAGGCTTTATATTAGTAGTGTGTCATTTAAAATGATTTCTTTGCTGCTTGGCGGTTCAATGAATGTTCTCATGTTTATTATGAAGGTATTACACGAGATTTTTCGGAAATGAAGGCATCGCCGGACCCAGTATAGCAACCTATGCTCTTTTAACGTATAAAAAATGGGAAGAAGATATCTATAATTGGCAAAATCCTATTCTAGAAGATGAGTAAGTCTCCATCTGTCTATATTAATATTTATAAAGAATCATTTTCATCCTTCGTCTTGACAGTTGATGACATTAATCTATGAATACTAATTAGTACCTAGCTACTTAACCCTTCAGGCACATATACCACAAAAAGATTTTCAATCGGTATCAATTTTTATATATAGATAGTGGTAGAATTGATAACAATATTAGATACTAGGTTTTACAGGAAAATTTTATTTAATCAACATGGTTTTCTCCTTACACATTATTTAAATAATACTTAGACATCCAGCTTTCATAAATATAATTCTTTATGGGATTAGATTTTGTCAAATTCTATTTCAGCTTCACGTCATCGTCAGAATCAGTCCCAGAAATAGTTCTGACGATGGCGTGAAGCTGAAATAGCTATCAACTAAATCCTATAATGCTTTGATATTTTTCCCTTATTACAATTCAATCAGCATTATTACAGTTTTTTGCATAACATTTCTGTCCTGAATCCTTGGCCTTTTTGGCAGTGACAATATACAATCATTTTTAATTTTTTCAATGTTAACAACTTTGTAACCATAATATTTGACCATACAAATATAAATATATTGTTATCTAATCTATATCTCAACAAAGTCTGTGAAGTTGTTTACAAATATCTTACTCAGCTGGTTTTCGACAACTATGCCTAAAATATCACAAATTGAAACTTTTCCTAGCCCTGATCTCTCAAACTGTGAATTCATCTTTACTGTTTTATTATAATGTATCGATATATAGTTTTGCAGCATGATTTATAGAGCCCGGTTTTAAACGCAAATATATTTCAGATCACTTCCAGATTGGTACAAGGGTGCGCTTTTCAATGAACTTTATTTTATAACCGACGGTGGCACCGTATGGTTTGATGCTTCCGATCAATATCCTCGAGAAGACCCAAGGTAAACTCTTCATTTTAAATTTTCATATTTATTAGAATTGCTGAGCAATATTTCAATACCAAATTAGACCCGAGACCAATAAGGTTCTAAGTGTGTCATTGTCACTCTTGTTTTGCCGCAAGTTGACACTTAAAACCTTGTTGTTCTCAGGTCGCGATATGTCTGACGAAGATAAATGTTATTATGTAATGGAGTAATGATGAAACTTTTCAACGGTAATAAAAAGATGATTATATTTAAAGATCTAGGTTTTAATATAAATTTAATATTGATAACTTTCCTATTCCACTGGTTGTGACTCGTGTTTCGTCTCTTTCAGAAGTTATTTATTTAAAGATATATTTTTATAACCGTGCCCGTTCTCAATGTGTAGCATATTGTGTCAAAACATATATATTTATATTTTCACATCAGGTGGTCTTACGGTGTATTTGGATATTTGGAAGGACACGAATACCGGATGTATAATACGTACGATGTTCATTTTTATGCATCATTTGCTCTTGCCCAATTATGGCCTCGTTTGCAGGTAAAATTTCTTCATAACTTTCCTTTGTAATAAATAGTCATCAAATTTTCGTTTCGTCTGTGTCACGCTTCAAATGTCTCACCTCAACATTTCCTGAATCGTGCGCACATCCTTCAGCATTTTAAGTTCTATGCTATTGAACACTCTAGTTATGCTCTGTAGTGGAATCTCGAATTATCATCAGCATCTAACCTAAAACATGGTCAATCAAATTATTTTCAATGAAGTTAAATTTATACCGTAATTATCAGCGGCAAAGACTTAATGCCAATTTTGTATATAACTTTATATCACAGTGAATAATATTATTCATTGAGTTTTATTAAATTTAATTAAGACATCGAAAAATACAAAAATGTTTAGCATCACAGTCAATAGTGAAGGTGCCAGATATTTTGAGGTTTTTAAATCACTTGAGATATACTCAATGGGAATTTTTTTATGTCTTTCTAGATAAACCAAAGTCATGGCTAGTTACCCAGCTAAAAGACACCGCTTATTGGGAATTATTTATTGGGGTATTATCTTGTGTTTCATTGTTACTTCGTAATTTCTAGTTGTAAAAATTCTGCTTTGATAGATCGAGGTTCCATTTTAATATCTGCAGTTGAGTACGTTTGTAGAATATTTATCATAGACAGTTTTTATTGCAGATTTCTTTGCAATATCAATTCAAAGAAACGGTCCCGAGAGAAATAAACACTGGAAGAAAGCTCCTGTACTGCGGGACTAAAAAGGATCGTAAGGTTGTCAATAGTATACCTCACGATCTCGGTGATCCAGGTATACAATTTAATACTTTATTCACCGTCAATGTTTATATAACATATTCTGTTCCATTTAAGACATCGACTGAGGGTGCTTGATGGAATTTCAATATCAAATTTAGATTATTGAGATTTTGTACACTTCCATGTATTTAACATGGAAAATACATGGAAGTGTACAAAATCTCAATAATCCAAATTTGATATTCTGTTCCATCATGTGATTTCTGTATTTTATGAAATAGTCTTTTTTAACCTTTTCAAAAACATCTGTTTGAAAGTAATAAATTGACACATACCTATTTGTGAACCTCAGATAAAAAATCGATATCGATGGCCTAATGTTATAAACCCATATGTGATATTTTGACGAAAATGACTTTATAACCCGTATCTCGTTTATTTAAAATAATACAAAGTATTTAAACTTTTTAATGATTTACAAGTACACTAACATACTATCCATTTAATAATTAGAAGAAAAAAAGTCTAATATACATATTATACAGTTTATTTAGCCTCCTGTAAAATTTGGGATTATAACATTAGGACATCGATATGCTGTTTGGATTAGACTATTAATCAAGTAATGAGATAATAAGATGAAAACAGACAATTTCTACATTTTTTGTATAGAACTGCACTTGAAGCATGTGCATCACCCGAGTGAAGTCAACATTTTATTTCTTCATAAACACAGACAAATTATAACAGTAAAGAAAATGGTCAACTGAAATTACTGTGGCGAAAAAAATACAATATAGCAATAAATAGATGTATAATTAAAATTAAAACAATGATAATAATAATTACAGATAAAAAACGAAAGGTTTTTATTGAATGAGAAAAAGAATAGATTTAATTCTGAATTATATAAAAAAGTAAGGATTTAATGAACGAAATTAAGATGGAAATACAAAGCATCAAGTGGGTCACTAAAAATGTCCATATCTATCAGAAGTGAATTAAGAAGTCGCTATGCTCTCTTGTTTTGTTGTTTTGTGTCATCTTTAGATATTAGACTTATGTTAAATTTCCTTTCTTAGATGAGGAGCCTTTCGATCTGATCAACGCCTACAATATCCACGACGTGAGCGAGTGGAGAGACCTCAATCTCAAATTTATCCTCCAAGTGTTCAGAGACGTCACCCTAATGAGGGCGGAGAAAATCCGCCTGGCGACAATTGATAAGTATGAATCTTTAGAATATATCGATGACATTGCCAATCTTGATGACGACCTATACGTGCGTTCAGCGTATCAAATTTCGAATAACACTGTTTTCGATCCTAGATTGAGTAACAATACCCTGTTACTTCAGAATGAGAAGCCCGTTAAGCATAAACAGATGAACGGTTTTTGTAGACACGCGGGAAGCGAAAACAAGTTGAACAATGTCGGCGGCAGAGAGAAGCACGTCAGCATAAGCAGCAATGACGGTCTCGAAGACGACCAGAGCTATGCGAAGTACCACAGCAGGATCAGGCATAATTCGTCCGGGAAACCGTATCATTCGCAAGTGTCTCAGTGCAGCGAGAGTATGGTGGAAGCCGTTTTGATCGATGACGTGGTGGACGCCGATCGTTACCTGCGGGACATGTATCCGACGTGTAGAAAACTCATCGATTCCATGATGCTGTGGGACACGGACGACGGCGGCTTGATCGAGAACCTCGGATGTCCCGATCAAACTTTCGACGCTTGGATAATGACAGGACCTAGGTATGTTATTGCATTTCTTTTAAAAATTGAATTCTATTATGAAATTTTATTATGAACATTAAATACTATAAAGCGAAATAGTTTGGTCAACATCGATGGCATATAAAATTGTACATAACTGTAATTGTAAATCGCTATAAAATAAACACATTTTCTCAGAAGGCCTTTTGTGTCTTTGTAGAATTGAAAAATTCTTATTTTTTTATTTTATTATTACTTAATGAGTTTTTTAACACATCTCTGGCGGGGGCCGATCGAGCGTAAGTTAATGAGCGATGCGGCTGTATCCGCTTGTGTAATTATTCGCGATATATGCTGCCATTAAAACATGTCTTTCCGATAAAAAAAATAAGAAAACACTCACCTACAATATTATGTTTTTATGAATTAGTTTCTCACGCGCACTTAACAGTTTTTAAATATAAACTAAAAGTATATACACCGTGAAAGCACTCCCTTTATGAAGGGGAACTTTACAAAAGTCACAAATGTATCTTGTTTCCCCGCGTTTTTTATTGCACTACAAATACGACACTTTCGGGTTGGATATTTTACGGCTTAGCTTGTGACGATTTTTTCTAATTTATTTGGCCGAAAATCTTTCGGAAGTCGAAGGGGTGGTCACGCACATTTGTTTGTCTTTGAGTAGATATGGATGGTTGCAGATCTGTTGAAATTTGAGCCGTAGCAGATGACTTCAACATTTGTTAGTGAAAACCATAGATATCGCAATATAATAAGCAGGATTGTGATCGCAGTCTCCCGCTACAGCGGTAATTTTTTGGTAATTGTAATTAGTCTAGACTGTGATTCTCGTTTCCCACCAGAGATGTGTTAATTGAATAAACTGATCGATTGAAATGGCATTTACTTGATAGAACTCCATTATACTAAGGGATATATCGATGGGGAACATGCAATATCTTGGAAGTCACGTTTTTGTGATTTTGGGGTTATGATGATTTCTGATCTCATATTTTCCGATGATTAAATCTGTTGTAAATAAAAACATATATCACGTAACCCTGATATGTTTGAAATTGGACGCAATAAATCGTACCCCACGTCAACAAATCAAGTGTCAAAATAACTTCCATCACCTAACAATGTTTTTAGAGGAATTTAAAGAAATTAAATGAAAAGTGAATACTTCCTTCGAATATAAAAACTAAAGGTAAATTTAGTGTTTTGTGTTTCCTGAACAAACTAGTTTTTGGGGTTCCAATGTATTGCAAGTTCACTGTCGATATAGTAATATTAGTATTTTTATAAATACAATTGATTTCCATCGTTCCAGTGCTTACTGCGGCGGGTTATGGCTAGCGGTCTTGCAGTGCATGCATACGATGGCGTGCTTTCAAGGTTTGCAGGACGATATTAAATTTTTCAACAACATTCTGACAAAAGGCAAACAATCTTTTGAGAAAACGCTTTGGAACGGCAGCTTCTACCGTTTCGATCAAAATAGCAATGTCATAATGGCCGACCAGCTCTGCGGCCATTGGTATTTGCGAGCCTGCGGCTTCCAATATCCAGTATTTCCGAGAGAGAACGTTCACTCCGCTCTGAAGAGTATATACGAAAACAATGTACTCAAATTTGGCGGCGGGAAATTGGGAGCGGTCAACGGATACGTTCCGAGCGCTGGGGAAAAATCTGGCCATGTTGATTATTCGTCAGTTCAGAGCGAAGAATCGTGGACCGGAGTGACGTACGGTCTCGCAGCCTTATTCTTGCACGAAGGGATGACCAAGGAGGCGTTCGATACTGCCGGCGGTATGCATAATAGTTTGACTCACCGGTTCGGAATGAGTTTTCAAACGCCCGAAGCGATATACGAGAGCGGAAATTATCGATCTATCGGTTACATGAGGCCGCTGTCCATTTGGGCCATGCAGCACGCCATCAACATGAAATCGCCGCATATACATCATTGATGATTAATATAATAATGTCGTTGATTTTGGTGCCTTAATTAGGCTGTTTAGAGCATTCGATGTCCTAGTCTAATTTCTAGTGAAATATATTATTATATTATACTTACCAAAGAGTATCGATGTGATATTTTACAAAACCGTACGAATTGGTCTGACCATTATGTAATTTAAAAATTAAATCTAACCGTTCAAAAATAATTATATATTTCAGTCACGCTTTAGTCGATAGTGTAAACTTTTTTCTTTTATTTAAATTATTGCACATATGCATATCGAGGGTATACTGACAGAATGCATTAACTCATCAGTCATTGTTATTTTTTTCTTCTGGCTAAAAATATGATATAACTATATCTCATCGATACCAAATCAACTCATGTATGCCGGAAAGATTATTCTTTATAATGTACAAAAAAATCTTTTTAAAAAACAATGGTGCGAGAGAGTACTTTGGAAAAAAGATAATGCTTTAAATGCGATTATCTCAGAACTCGTTTTTATGACTTAACGCCTTCTGTCAGTGTAACCTCAATATATAAATATTTATATATTTTTCTTATCTCATTGTTTCGAAATACTTGTGTTTAAATTGATTGTTACAAGTAATTTAAATAAATCACTAAATTAATAAGTTCACTACTAAAAAAATCTATTAGGTTAATTAAAATATAGAATCATCACGTTACTCGCGAAAGACGAGACGGGTGAACACCTGCATCCGCACTCGTGCAACATCAAGCCAAGCTCTCAGTATATCACATAACAGATACACTGCCTGTAAAAAAATGTTGTTTATTGGTAAAATACCTATATGCTACCGACAATATTTTCAGGTGTAAATTTTCATATTTTACTCTTTCAACTTCTATTCGGACCCTCATTTCAGAAGCGCTGAATTAAATAGTGATTGTTGAAATATCACACACGTAGTAACTGCCATTCAATAAATTCATTTGAATCTGATTATTAGAGTCAACTCTACGCAAACTCACTTATTAATGTAATGTTAGTTTTGCATTTTTTTTAAACAGACGTTTTGAAGAAAATTTTCAAACCTATGCTTGAAAAATGAAACATGTGGTAA
The DNA here is from genome assembly GCA_022494535.1 of Himalopsyche phryganea. Classification (NCBI taxonomy): domain Eukaryota; kingdom Metazoa; phylum Arthropoda; class Insecta; order Trichoptera; family Rhyacophilidae; genus Himalopsyche; species Himalopsyche phryganea. Next base: position 1,331,985 of record JAGVSL010000126.1, on the reverse strand, counting down.
ATGTAATCCAAAGTATGTCTTATTTTTTTTTATCAGAAAGGAGATTATTGAATCTCCACTTTTGAAATATATTCTGTTTAAAATTGTTTGTGGTGAATGTTGTAGAATTGAAGAACTATATGAAATTTTCACCTTCTTACAGATTTTAAATTTAATTGTGTTTCTTTATGTAAATGCAACACTTTTATGTTTATTTCCTGTTAGCTTTATTTCATTTGGTGTTTTTCATTTTCAATATTGTGATTTTGAGTAGCTTTTTATGTGTTTTTCACTTTGAATTTTGTTATTCACTATCAGCCTAGAGTTTGAAAAGCTTGTAAAACCCAATATATCGAAAATGAAATTCAAATGACCGTGAGGTTTTTTTTTATTTATTTGATCTCAACTAAATATCGCTAAAGCAAAATAATATCCAAATGATTTCAACCTTTTAAATATGTAAAACAAAACAGCCTCAAGTATTTGCATAATAAAAAATACTATATTTTATAAATTTATTACTAAAATATTGTAATAAAGTGATTCAGTTTTTCATGCCATTAACCTGTGAAGTCGTATTTTATAACATAACAAGCTTCACACTTGTGCTTTAACTGTTATATTGTATATTTAGCTCGTCGGCAATAGCTGTAAACCCAAATAATTATTTTAATCAAAGTATAAAGTCAATTATATGTTGCAATGTTTATTTAAAAATCATTCCCTATATCCATATTTTTATATATTCTGGAAGCTGTAGAATCATACAAAGTTTTTGATATTTTATTTGGTCTTTCATTATTAAATTTTTTAATAGAATGTTAATAATATATATATCGACTGTGGAAAGGAAAAAGGACGTAACCTACATCAAAAACTACTGTGTATAACTCAAAAAAGGCGCTCATACACTATATTTATATACAAATATATAATATATTGACTTTAGAAAGGCAAAAGGACTTATCCCTCTGTTTTTTCAAAATATTTTTTTTTTCGATAATCACAATGTATACAATTTAATACACGTTTTGTTTGGGTCATACTCAATATTTTTTGTGTGTGGGTTACGTCCTTTTTCCTTTCCACAGTCGATATATAATTTACAATATATCAAATCATATATACATAAACACAACACAACCAAACATAAACATAATTGCAGGATGATTGTGTATGTTAGACAACTCTGCTTGGTCTGCTCCCTATCTTAATTTATAAATAAACCATTGCATATGGATATGGCTTGATTCCAAAATGACTCAACTTAATAATGTAATTTATTATTGTGAAACTAATTATGTCATAGTTATTTTAGTCTGAGCTAGTTGAAATTGAGCTCTACCTGATAAAAATGAAATTAATTTTTGTGGGCATTATTTAATCTTAAAAATCTAATCATTTTCAATAAAACATTCACATACAATAATAGACATAGATGTAATTCAGAATCGATCCAATAAAAATCTTGCAGTAAAACCATAGCTCTATAGAATTACAATGTAATTCACTGTGCAACTATTTTTGTAAATAAAAACTTATTAGGCAAAAATCTGTAAAAAAAAACTGCATGATAATTTAACTGTTGATTACTAATAAGTATATACACTTATTGTTTCTATGAAGTTGTCCGTGTACCAAAATATTGGTTTTCAATTTATGTACTAATTTATACATGTGCTGTCTTTTTCCATTAATTGACTAGCACTGGTCATGCTGTTTTTTTCCAATAATGTCCACACTCCTAATGTAGCTTATCAACAGAAATTGTTCTACGAGAACTGCTCGTTACTCAGTCGCTCAACCTCTCTTTTTCGGAGGATAGTATAATCGCTCATCCTACGTCCCATTTTAAGAATCAGAGGGAATCACAGACATCCATGCCTTCGAGTAAAAGTTCATAAATCGATTTACCTACTTTTCATTTATAGACTTCATAAATAATTGAAAATATACGATCTCTGTGGTAAAATATTGCAAAAAACTATATAATCTAACAATGGCCAAAAAAATAATTGCTCATCTTCAAATGCCCCTGGAATCGCATGCGTAACTTTTTTTTCCATGTCTGGTGCCAATGTGGAGCATATGGTCTCCCAATGGAGGTATCTTAACTTCTTGCGGGTTTGTCTTCTCAGATGTAGGGACTATCCTTGATGATGGGGCATTAGGCTTATTTGTTGCAGAGTGCTTGTTTTTCCTCATGGTCTTCTCAAATTGTCTTACAGAACTTGCCGTCAGGTTTTATGTATTCTTCATCTCTTGATGTGTGTGGAGCAAATCAGAGGCACCTTGGTACAGGTGACCTAATGGCCATAGCGTTCTTTTTATCTCTTGCAACTACTTTGCTGATGTGGATGCTGCGAACAACCACGAAATCTGTCTCCTACAAGAATGGTGAAGTCGTGCTAGAGAGGGAATAGATGTACTCCGATGACGGAGAAATAATTCCTCTTGGAAAAGAAGACAGTCCAGCTGACTACCAGGCATGCAAGTCAACCCACTCAGAGTCGATCTTTAGCATATTCTTACCACTAGTATTATTCAAAAGGGTAGAGACATGTAGCCCATCTATGAGAATGAAAAGTTATGAAGAGGGAAGAGCTACAGCCGCCAAAATTACAAATTTAATTCTTTTTATGATCGCCAAAGACAATTTAACCTTGCATACGTCAGAAAAAGAAGGCTTCAACATTTAATGCAAAATATTGCACCGTTCTATAAGCTACCAAGTAAGTTTTGTTTTAAGGATACAATTTAATTAATCTAAAAAATGCGTAATTTACCCTCTAGTAACTCCACCAAATTGAAGATGATGAAAACTATCCTACATTGTTTTTAATAATTTAATTGAGTGATTTATATAGACCAAAAAATTTTGTTGTACTTGCTTTTTGAATTCTGTTTAGAAGTAACCATCTGCATTTTTTGAAACTATGTTTTATTTAAAATAATCTGTCAGCGTAAGCTATTTGGAAATGTTTGATAATCTGTATTAAATCACATTCCTTTTTTTAAACTTTTGTTTTCTTTGATGAAAAGTTTTTTGTTTGTATATCAAGTGTTTTGTTGCTAACGTCTGCTTGAATTAAACAATGAAAATATGTATACAATGGGCTATCGTCAGGCTTATTTTTTGTACCTTTTTGACAGTTTATCGCCAAACTTTCATTCAATAACAAACTTGTGAGTTTTAAGTTATTAGGTGAGCTTCCAATTGATTCGTATAGTCTTCTCTGCCTATTTATTAGTATGGATATGCGTTCCTGTAAAATTCCGAAAATATATTGATTCTGGACGAACGGATGTGATATAATAGTGGATATTAATGACTTACCACATTAAAATTCAAACCATTTTTTCCCTAAAGGCGATAATCTGAACAGAGAATGTTATTGACAGTGTACGTAATGCCATATAGCTTGATATTGGCATTACAATGCTTGTGAAAATTGTAAATCTTATATTAGTAAATTTTTGTACCTATCCTAATTATTTTATGTGGAAATAAAATTGAAAATACTTATTGAAATGTAGCGAAAACACTTCATAGCATATTATTTATCTTTTATTTTCCATTTAGATATACCATGCATATGGCTTGTTTTTTCCAATTCTCAAGTAGGGCTGTCGTAAACAAGTTATCATAATATATTAATTGTATTATAAAATTTAAACATTATATATATCTCGTTTGTCATTAGACCCAATTCAAAATTCAATGTTAATTTCATAATTGTCATGTTCCAAAAATGATACCCGGGCGACATTGAAATGCAAAATCTTACAACTTGCATTATCGATAGTTTTGATAATGCTGTTTATAAAACTTAAGTGATTGTCAACCTCAATGTTATCTGTATGATTTTTGTTGGATTTGTTTTATGAAAACTTCAGACAAAATAAGCGAATAAAGTTTAAAAAATTATATTTCAAATGAAATTCACAATATTTATACATTTATTTGTTTTAATATTCCTAATTCTAACTATGATATATATATAAAATACGTATATATTGATTTGCCACTTCTGGCGATATTATTGATTATTTTTTGCAGAATAGTTATACTCATCCATTATTTTTATACAAAATAAATATTAATTATAATGAAATGTTAGAGGTACATATTATTTTAATTGCAGTAAATTTACATAAATGACGCATGCAGTCCTATTCTTAATCTTATTAGTGTCCGGACAGTAATAGAGAGCCCTGTTAGTAACGTTCAACACCAGAAGTAATGATTTTTTTGTATTTGCTCTACAACACATTAGAATTAATATGTATATTTTTCATTTAACTCTTGTGATGGAAAGTTATTTATATATAACAAAAATGAAAAGTTTATGACTTGCAATGTAAAAATCGTTAAAAAAATAAAATTGTTAACATTGGAAATGGCAAGGAAGTCAATCTAGTAAGCTCAAGACAAAATTTACTTTAATACATTAAAAAATAGTGCTCGTCTGAAATCACACACGTCCTCGGTCGGAATATGTTGACATCCAAAGCAATACCTTTGAACTGGTAGACACTTGGGAGAACAAACAATTCATGTCTATGATTCCTCAAAAAATTATCCGGAACATGAAACTTAGCATTAAAAAGAATGGAATGATGTGACCATTGACCTTACTGTATTACGATATTAGCCATGTTAAGTACCAACCTAAACATGTATAGAGCAAATACAAAAATCATTACATTTGGTGTGAAGGTGTTGTGAGCATTACTGACCAGGCTCTATTTAGTGTCCAGACTCTGATAAATTTGAGAATATAATGGATGAATATAATATGTAATAATAGGTTGTAAAAAAATAAATACACATTACATTCAATGATCGATTTACTCAATCTTATGAAAAAAATATAATTACAACAATAATAATTAGCATTAAAGAAAAATCATTGGTCTGACTTAGAAAGTTTGCTATAAAATATTCTCGGTGGATGAATTAATTATTATAAGGTCAGCCAAAAATTTGCAGGATTTGCTTATTTTATAGCAATATTAAATTTAAATCTTGAGAGAAGATATTTTACAAGAATTTTTTTTCTGTCATTAAGGTAGGGTCACATCAAAAACAAAAGATGGCGAACGCCCTTGTTTTTCCAGCTATAGACAAAGTTAAACACATTAGGACTGTGCTCCGCAAGAAGTGTGTCGCAGCACAAAACGAGCAAAAAGCAAGGATTTTTATATCAGAAAAAAATTAAAACCATTAGCTGAAAAAGATCTCCGTTAAAATTATTTTCGTTGAAACAAACATTGTATCGGCAAACAGAACAGATAGTGCAACTGCAATCATGGGGAATAAAATGGGGTGTTTCATGTGTGAATTAAAAAGGTGTTTCATCTGTGTATTGAGAAAAGGTTACGGAGCACTACATTAGGACACAATGAAATCAATTTCAAATCGATAAAAATTCAGATTTAGGAAATTTAAAAAATGCGTATTTCATCACCACAAGTAATCATACCATCAATGAAGTGATTGTAAATTTGGTTATTGTTTAAAAGACTTTGAAAACCAAATGAATTCTGAGATTCAGGAAGTGACATTTCTATTATGTAAGCCACCACATTTTCCAGGAGTCAAAATATTTTTTGTGACAATGATAATTATAACATAGTGTGGAATACATTTAGCTCTACATATAAACTTATATTAAATAACCTTTCTTATTCTATATATATATATTTGTACTCTAAAACAAAAAAATATGTATTCATCAGTCCATAGTCGATTAGTATTAAGAAGATCTTAAATCTGCAAAAGAATCGTATTTATGTTGAAATTAAAACATTTGTATATATACATATTATGTTGGAAAACTTGGGTTACTTTTGAAATGATGAGAATATACAAATCAGAAATACAATAAAACGCCATTGATTTCATATTGATTTCTTATCTATATCTTATAAAGATTTTAAACCTACTAGCCTCTAAAGAAATGCATAATCTTAGCATATTTACATATAACAAATAATGGTTTAAAGATTCGTTGGTAAGTCGATAATAGTTTATAATGAAATTCAATATAACAAAAAAATATTTCGATGATACATAAGCTTGCTGTACAGAATTTATGATTAGCTCAAATTCATGTTACGATTTTTATTTACACATGTAATTACAGGTGACAATACTAATTTATATTTCTTGACCGCGTCCACTTCCAATGAGGATGAAATAATAAATATATACAACAATATAAACATACAAAGTAAATCTTAATTTTAAACACATTTATTTAGTTCGCAGAATATATAGATGCTTTTTGGTTTCTAAAATATCTGTTTATGTTCCCATTTTATAATTAATTGACAAATTAGTCACAATTTTCTTGCTATTATAAATTAATACGTATTTATATTTTCACTCTTTTGCCAGTCAGAGAATAGTGGCATAAGTATAAGAGATAAAAATTCAAAGAATTTGTGCTAGAACCCGTTTATAGATTATCAAAAATTACCACAATCTTAAAATCAGCATTACTATTTCTGTAAGGAATCAATCTCTTAAAATGTATGTACATCAATTACTTTACTAAGAAAGGTTTATAGAAATTGAAGGTGGATTTACAATAACCGCAACAAATCTAGCAAGACATCACTAAGGACACCAGCATGCACCTTACACTTTGCCTCTTCTTCCAATTGGTGGGATTCCGGTTTTATGGACGACCGACTGAAGAATGCTGGTGTGTCATGGGAGGAAGCAGAGTGTTTGTTGGGTAAAATCTGGCGGCACAGCGTGGTGGCCATATGCTCTTCATAGGGAACGGATATGGTCCAAGAATCATTAAGCAAAATGGACAGCGTTCACGAAAGCTTGTTCTCATGTAGATTATGAACAAGTCGAAATTACCAGTCTTTGATGCAACTATTTTATTATAATGAGTTTGTACTTTATGTGGATATTTAATTTATCCAAATATCAATTGCTTCAGTCTAAATTTAGCGGCTTACGTTGGATAACATTGGAAAATACGTAATAAAGATATATGTTTATTATTAGGCCGGTGACATGTTCATGTATTGATGATCGGAGACATCGTTGGATATTTTGAATCTGTTGTTGGCGTTTTGCGATATGGAACAATGCGAACCGTCAGATGACGCCTCTTGCAAGTGCGCAGGTATTTGATTTTCGGTGATCGTGTCCATCGGCGGTGGCGTTTTGATCATGTACTCCTGTTTGGTGTGGCACATGCCGGGAATACAGGGCAGGGGCTGATTCTTTCCTGTGAACATCGCCTGGTTCGAAATGTAAGGTCTCGGTGGGGGAGGTATTAGGTAGTCATCAAACGCTGAGCTTTCCATTGATCGGTCGCTAGTGGGTGTCGCTTTTTGTGTATTTTTCATTTCCATAAACATCTGTAGTTAAAATATAATGAAAATAAAATTTATAATTTTTCATCTATGGGTAGTAATAATAAATACATTCATTAAAATGACACAATATACCCTCAATTGTATATATTCTGAAGATCTTAAAGTTAAATGTTAATCAGCCAAATCTTGCTTTGAAATTTAAATCTTGATTCATTTTTTAAATTGAAATCACATAATAATGGGCCAAATATGGCTCTCAATAGTATTTTCGCAATCCATATTGCAAGCAAGTACAAGCATCATATGTAAATTGTAAAGATATAAACAATTATTTAACAGATTCATATAACAAACCTTAATATCTTCATTATCTGACTGTGTTCCACTATCACCGAGGCTTCCGCCGCTAGCAGTGCTCAGTCGTCCTGATGATGAACCTATTAGATAAAACAATTATTTATAAAAAGATTTCTTTGAGGTTAGTTATTTATCAATCATTAAAAATGACTATCAATTGCAAATGTATCATTCTCTTTTCAAAAATCAAGATTATATCTAAATTAAAAATTAGACAGATACTAATTAATGATTTAAAAACATACTTGAAACACTGTGAATGCTCAGCCCACTGTTTGGTCTAGGTCCACTCGGTTTTGAGTCGGTGGTTCCATTTTTATTATCTGTAAACATTTACAAAACATGATTAATACAAGAATTTATCTATTCAATAATTTATGACAATAAAAAAGTCATGTTTAGAATTGTTGTGTTGCATTTTTTTCAATAGTTAGAAATCTTTAAAAAGGAATTTATAATTGTCGAGAACCAATCCAATTATTATACCCTGTGTGCAGACAATATGTTGTACATGAAATTGAGACGTGGTCTGGAAAATTGAACCAACCTTGATCCATGTTTAAAATATGTTGAAATGCAATCAGAGAATAGAGATCTAAGATTAATAAATAATGGTATTAAGTGTAGGTTTGAAATACAAAACAAAAAACAAAGTTATTAAAATGTGTAACACGTGAAAGACATTGAAAGGCAGGTAGAAAATTATATAGAGTAAATCATGAGGAGTGCATGAAATGAAAATCAAGTCTGTGCGACGGATTTTTCTTTGATCAATTTTTTGTGGTGACCGTAAATTTTATTCTATCGTAGATGCAAAGCTCACTGTTGTTTGAGGTTGCTTTAATTTATATTATCTGTTGATAAGTGAAAACAGCGTTTTCATATCGATGATCAACAAATTGCAACATCAAGAAAACATGAATTGTTAAAAAAACCTACATACAGCCAATGAAATTATAATCTATGCCACAGGTAAGTAAAGTCAAATGATTTTTTTAACTTACTTTTTGATTTCCCTTTGGAGAATATCTTTCTGACTCTCTCGAAGGGGGTGGGTCTTTTCATATCGTCCTTGATTCGTCGCTGAAGCTTGTCATATTCCTCTCTCATCTTGTTGAGCTGTTCTTGCTTTTCTTTCAACGATTGCTGAGTCTCGTTACGGTTGCGCCAATCCATAACCAGTTTTTCGACTTCAGAAATCGTGAACACATTCTTTTTAAAATCGTTGATAATCTCGGCCAATTCGTCTTGACCGGTCGGAGTGGTCACTTGATGGTCGTGGGAGCTTTTGGAACTCACCGATAGCGATGAGCTCAATTTGCTCTTAGGTGCCGAGCAACCCATGAAGCTTGATTTCATTTCGAAGAATTCAGGTGGCAAAGTAAATGGCGGCAGCTTTTCTACAGTCGGAGAATTAATGGTGACAGCTTGCTTATTATGCAGATTGAGCTCAATTTTTTGGGGCCTAGACGGTGGGGGAGCTTCAATGAAGTTTTCCACTTTTCTATTGGACGGCTGAATGAGGTAGTCGTGCTCTATGGCTTTCTGAACGCTGGTCTGCGATGTGAAAGAGGTATTCATGGGATGGATGTCGTTTTCGTAGAGCCATTCTCCGGAAGGGTTCTTTGGCGAGTTTAGAACTCTGGGACTCTCCGGAGGTTTGATCATTCTATGAGAATGTTTGGCTTCGAGGTTCTGAAGACACTCTTCGCTGAACGGATCCGATCGATTGCTATCGGGGGTGTTAAGCGGGGTAGTCTTCAAATTGTTGCTGCTGAATTTCTCCCAGGACGTTCGAGTGGGATCCGTGTTGAGAATCTTAGCTTGCGTTCCTTGTGGAGGCGGCTCTGCGGGTTCTTCGCTCATATTTTTCAAGTAGTAATACATGTTCGAAAACTCGCTCATTTGCTGAAACAATAGAAAAAGGAATGAACAATTTTATGAAATGTTTAGTATTCTGATAGAATGTAATTTATTTAGAAAGTACCAAGGCTTACAATTAATTTTTACCTAAACCTGTCCTAAATTCCAATTCCACACTTAATTCTTTAACTGAACAGCCCAAATGTTTAATTAAAATGATTGATATACAATAAAATATGACACAGTTAACATTTTACCTGCTAAAATCAGTCTGCCAGTCGCCATCAACTTCTAGATAATCTAAGTACGACGCCACACTCAAATTATCTAAAGGGATGCATTTAATAGGATAAAATGTCGAAATGAATATTAAGCGATTTGAATCAGACATACACCTTAAGATCATCGGTCTTATTTTTGAAACTCAATCAAGCACTTCTGTGATGTCTCACTTCTTAATTTGATATTATTTGAAAAGTGTCAGAATATTAAAGATGCTTACCACAAAACCTCGTAAGACAGCAGCCAAGTCAGGGAATCCATGAGCCTGTGCGAGATCAGCCGGAGTGAGATGCCTCACGTTACGAGCATCACATGCTGCCTCTCCGCCAGGACATTCTAGCAACTGCCAACAGAGCCGCTCCAAGCCAAACCGAGCAGCGAAGTGAAGCAGTGATGGATATTCATCCACGCCTTTAAATTATCAGTTATTTTCAATAAATAAAAACCTTTCATAAATGCTAAACAACATTCGGACAAGGGTTGTACTAACTAGAATACGTTTTAACTATTTATTGGGTTAAGCAATCCTTTCAAACAATCCATGATATTTTCGAATCATATTTTTCTGTCATAGAAATAACTTTTGGACAATGGATAGATAATACGGCCCTAGTTATAAGATTCCAATAAAAAAAGATTTTAGTTTTCTGGACGAAGCTTGAAAAATGCATTTTGCTAAGGACAACACAAAATTAAAATTGTTTATTTTTTCCACAAATATAAAATATAATACTTTTTTTTCCATGTCCGCTCCCAATGCGGAGCATATGGCCTCCTGATGGAGGTATCTTAACAGAATTTTTCTACGAGAACTCTCGTTACTCAGTTGCTCAACATCTCTTTTTTCAAAGAGAGTATGGATAAAAGGATAGGGCTAGGACAGGACTAGTGGTTAGCTAATCGCTTTCGCTACGCCCCGCAAGGATGGGATGAGTGGGAGGGAAGACTCAGACTACGAACAGAAATCCATAAATCGATTGAAAGATCAATCTATGAAAACCGTCCGCACCGGGAATTGAACCCCAGACATCCGTAACCGTAGTCAGCGACGCTGCCAACTGCGCCACGGACGCCGAAATAATACTTTAATCTTCATAAACAGTGCAGGGCAGAATGAACTTTAAATAACTTACTTGGACTATTGGTTTTCATATTAGCTTGAAGTGGTGTTGACAAAAGATTGAAATGGGGTGGAATATTTCTTTGAAAGGCGGTCAGCATCCAATTGTCAAGTTGATCTCGGTCCGTGATCTTGAAGCCCAGTGTCTGAAATAATACAGGAGCACGTATTGATTTCCCCGTATTCAATTTTAATGTGGCAATCAATTCCAAGAATTGAATGTTAAATAAGAGCAAACCGTTCTACATACCTGACACATGAACTCCAAGGGATTCTCGCTGGCACGGAGTATCTGATCCAATTCCCGCAGACGACTTTCACATTTTATCTGACGGCTTCCACAGGGTACTCCGTTCTTTTCAATTTTTATCCAAACCAGCATGGAGACTTCCAAGCAGCAATCTGCAAAAAAGATATTCCACTGCACATTTCAGTTTTATAAATTAAGTAGAACATTATTTTAGAAGAAAAATTGTGCTTAGAAGACAGACGCTTGCGGTGGATGCAAGGAGTATGGCTGTTTGACTTGGTCGAGAATGCAACTGATGACTATCCATAGGATTATTCAGCGGAGATACGAGATGCTGGGATGATTTGGCATGAAGCAAAGTGAGGTCAAGGAGTCTTGGAGACACAGTGAGGTGGTCAAATGCTCCGATTAGGCAGAGGAAGTGGTTCAAATAATAATAGTGATAATCTGCTGAGAGACAATCGACTGATTTGATTAAAATAAGTGACGACTACGCACCTGGCACATCAAATTGAAGAGTATAGGGGTTTCTCTTCTTGAATGAATTGATGTCGAGCACTTCTCCTTTCTTATCAACGCGCACCGTGATCACATCTTCATTGGTAATTGGCTCGTTCAGAAGTGCGATGACCCTATTCTGGCCCTAGGACATAAGAACAGATTGATCAGAGTCGAAATTTGGGAGCTCCCTGTTTGGGTACATGCATAAACGAACGGCACATTGCTCAGGTACAAGTATTAGTGCTTGCATGAAGCAGTGAACATTCAACATCTTTATTCTAATAAAATGTAACTTAACTAATAAAATTAATTACTTGTTAAAATTTCTGGACAAAGTTTTGATCAATAAGAAAAAAGAGCTTTCTGTTGATTGAATTGATTTGATTTTATGCAGTTTTAAAAACAATAGAACATATCCCCAATTTTTTATGTGAAGAACTTAAATCTTTTACTTAATTTTTTTATATGCTTATTATTGAATGAATGTGTCTACCACATAACAACAATAATTAAATAAGAGAACACTCGATTCATCTGCTATATTATTAAGGTAGATCTAATATTTCCAGCACAGTAAATAATTAGTTTTTCATTTTCTTAAATAAAGAATTTACCTATAAATGCTTATATATATAAATGCTTTGATATTTATTGTATACTTTAAATGAAAAAATTAACTCACAGGCTTAATTTTCTTTGGTATGATTGAGAAACTAGCTTTCTCGGTGGGTGTGCGCTGTCTTTTACTCAAAATGTCAACAGCTGTTACTAGAAAACTGTCCACAAATGAACTGTCATCTGATTTCACCGTCATTCTCTGCCATTGTTCATATGATGGAAAAGCTGTAAATTAAATAAACATTTTAATTACAATAGATCGGTTTTATTGCCATATTCCTTCCGTTATAACATGCATACTTTTTCTTATTTCGGTGTCATGGAATTTAGAGTGAGACTTATAATCAATGATAGCTGTCAAAAAAGCAGCAGTCGTAACAATCCTCAGAAGTATAAAATGGCTAGAAGGGAAAAATTCCCTAAAAAATAGTGGATACCCCTTTAAAATTTATAAAACTAATGTCATTCCACTAAAAATTGACAGTTAACACCATAAAAGTATTTTAAGCAATACTGCATCACTTGTGCCTTTGATGGAACAGAATGCGATATTTTATAGGAAGAATCAAACAACAACATTGAGGCAACATATGATAATCAAACCCTGGATCTCAAGAAGTATAAAACTTCGATGGTGATGATACTACAGGACAAAAATGCTTTTTCCTCTGATTGTATGACTTCGTTTGGTATAATAAAGTGGTCATAATGTTTTTATTATCGGTATTTAAAAATAAGAGTGCGCTTTATTATTGATGCCGTCTTATAAATCAAGGAACGGTGGTAATTAATGGATCCTTGAATGTATTTCTGATAATATTATATTGATTGCATTTATGAAAGTGTTTTCAATAATATTGTAATTGACAGCCATGTCACTTCTTGGTAGGTCTTGGAGTTATAATTAGCCGTCTAAAGTATGAAATGTTTTATCTAGGTTCACTGTTCATATTAAAGTGCCAATATGTGAATTGTTTTATTGATAAAGAAAGCAGGGAATTCAAAAACCTCAGCTCTCCGAGATAGTCAATAAATACATTTGGATTGATCTTTGTAATAAATACCACATCGATCCTATTCTCAGATTTTCTAGTGTCCAGTTGCTAACAGTGCCTGGTCGGTAAGGTTGAACACATTTCTGCTGAACGAAATGATTTTTGTATTTGCTCTATACATGTTTATTCGGTTCATACTAGTCAATATCTTAATGCAGGATGAAAGTCAGGGCTCACATAACTTGTCACCATAAGAGCTAAATGAGTAACAACCTTTTTTCCCAAAAAATAAACTATAAAAAGAGTTTGTATGTCCAAATTGTTACAGTTTCCTTTATATGACATCAATAATAACACAATTTTAAGTGATTGAGATGCACTTGGTAGAACTCTACTCAAATTAGGGAAAAAATATCTATATTTAATTCTATTAGAATTATGTAAAATAGTCCATGGCTATTTTGGTATCACAGCATCATCAGAACTATCACCAGTATTACATAATTTGCTCATTTAATGAATTTATTTTTATTCAAATAATGTTCATTGCATTATTTTTTCAATACAAACACTTATTAATTAAGCGGTAAAAACGAAAAATTTCGAGAAAGAAGTACAATACAATTAATTATATAGAACTGATTTTAAAAATTATACAAATCACTTTTTTGACACATAATTTTGGGAAGACCTTAAACGTGACCATACACAGATGAGCAATGTGTCTAAAAATTAGTTTTTTAAATAGAATGATTAGTAATACAAATTTTTTGTTACAAAGCTTACAGCAGTCAGGCAGACTAAAATCGTTCTTTTGCAATTGGTTTGAGTTAACGAATATGGAATTGAAATTATAGTATTATCAGCATTACTTGGCCGCCGCCGGATTTGGAACTAGAATCTCAGAACTCAGTCTAGAACAAATTTCTTCAATTGCCATTTTATGCCAAATAAATATCTTGTTTACTTTTAATAACCGTAGCTAAAATGTCAGTTTTAGAATTTATTGAAATTTCAGTGCTGGTTGAGTATGGTAACGTTCCTAACGTGACAGTGGCACCCTCACTAGCGGCCAAGTTAAATTGGTACATCTATAGAATTCCACAAAGTACAGTCTACATAAGAAATTATTTCTTACCTTTCTGGTGTATGTCCATGTCCATGATACATTCGTCAGTCACACCAAGAAGCATTGTAAGAATTTTATCTGTTTGGAATATTTTTAAGATATCTAAGGAAGCGTCCTCTAACTCAGCGACGTGTTGCAAAAGTCTCGGACACATTATCAACAATTGCAATTTTGCAGTGGATACGTGTTTGACTTTTGGATTGTCTTCCATTAGCACTGTTATGCTCTCGATGCTCATCGACATCACCCTGAAAAGAGAGAATATTTTTATAAACATCATTTTTTCAGAGATATCAACGTTAGAAGGATTGGGGTGGGACATGATTAGAGGTTAGCTGATCACTGTAGCTACACCCCCATTTTAGGTTCGGATGGGAGGGAGGGAATTTTAGATATCTCATGCCTTCGAACATAAATGCATAAATCAATCGATAAATTAATTTATGAAACAGTCCGTATTGGGATTCGATTTTGTGAACACTGCAACCAAAGTCAACGATGATGACATTCGGCTATAGGGCTGTCAACATAAAATATTTTTTTTTTCGTTTTATTGCATTTCTTTCGTTTACAAGAAAATAGGTTATATACTTTTTTGACTATACCTATCTCAATTTCTTCAATCTGGTTCCAAACTTTTAAGACGCTATAAATTATTAATTTTCCATTTTATACAATATAAATTCGTATCCAAGTAAATGAGTGTATGTGAAGTTGTCAATCTTTCCTACAATACTCATTAAAAATGATTGGCTTCCAACCAAGCATTCCAACATATAATATATAACTGACATGTCAGCTATATGAAAAATATAGTTTTACATTACTAAATAAATCATTGATATCCGATAAATTGGAGTTTGGCTTATCCAATTTGAAATTTGCACAGATGCCAGATGTCCTCATTGCTGTAAATGCAATGTTAACCCTTTGGTAACAGTGGAACAATAATAAAAAAAAAACCTAATCGCGAAGGCAAATAATTAAATAAACAATATTTTCTATGGCTTAGAAAAAAAAGAAATAATCTTTTGTCTATTAGCTGAACAGATACTGCAATGAATATTTCAGAGGATTCGCGGAATTACTCATTTTCGTTCTCGTATCGTTCTTAAAGACCTTGACATTAGACAGGAGCTCAAATTTTATTTTTTGCAACATAAATTTAAAAATTTTAAGTGTAAATTTTTTATGTATGTATCAAATGTTTGTATGTTTGTAAAGAGCACGAAAATAAATTCACAGCTCCTTTTAATGAGCATAAATCTATAATTGGATTATCGGATTGAGGATTTATGATCTACGCGAGGATTATCCCTTCGCTATTACATCGCTACAAAAGAACGTGATAAAATCGATGCACCTATTCTTTTTTAGACGGGTCAATTATGTATACTGTTATGTAGAAACAGCAAAAGTTTCAGAAATCTACATTTATTTATTTTTAATATTTCTATATTTTTTTAGAATTTAATTAGTATTATAAGTGTGTTATCTTGGATAGCTATGTCACCAGTATTGTAACAATACATTTGGCTAGTACAAGGTAGTTACGTTATCCATCGTTATTTGTAACAACTTAAAATATTAACTATATCAGTGATTCATCCAAGTATTTATTGATAATATAGATATAGAAAAAAGCATTACAATTAAGAATCCTTATAGCCAACGGGTTAAGGTTGCACACACATGTTCAAAAATTAAAAAATCAATTAGGTTCGATGACTCTTATCTTCTTTGAGTGTTGGTACTTATCAATGCGGTGATAGTCATAGACAATAATGCATCTCCGTGGCGATAGAACTTGGCTATAATACGTACTTGTAATGCTGTCGGGCTTTCTGGGACATTATTTTATTGAAGCAGGATATGAGATAATCGGCCCACAGCTCTGCCTCTGGAGACTCCTTGCACGACACCACGACGATTCGTTCCATTTCTGAAACAATGAGAAACCAACGTCAGAAATCTACATAAATGAATAAGGAAAAAGAAAGAAAATGTTATTCACAATTCCAGTAGATGCATATCGTTATTATGGGAGACCGTTACAACTCATTTTCAAGACATACCCGGATTTCAATGTTTTTTCGAATGATACATGTCATCCATTTCCGTTCAACATATTTATTATTTCTTTCATAAATAACCTTATTCGTTATGAAAATGAAAATCTTAAAATCACATTTCGTGAAAACTTTCGAGATTCAATAAACTATCCGGTAATTTGTCCTTTCCAATCTTCTCTCACACAATATGTTAACATTATTTTAATGTATTTTTGTCATTAATAGTTAGTACCAAAAACAATAATCCGAGGCTCCAATTTGGCGAATACAAATATTAATAAATTATTGTTACTGTTATAACGAGGGCGTAAAAAAACAATCTTGCGTGGTATGGCAAATCGTCCGGCTTCGGCCCTATGTTAATTGACTCTTTTTTAATAATAGATATGGGTATAAATTTATCACGAAAATGTCTCCTCTCCAAGGTAAAGTTTAATTTTCATTTAATGTTTAAGTCGATAATTTAAAATAGATCGTAAATTATTGAATTTAATAAATTTAAAATAGCTAAATTATTTTTAAATAAAAGAAACTTTTTACACATATTTTAAGATGTATACATTCTATACATTGTTATAGCGTATAATTGGGCCGTAAAATATGACAAATTATCTAATAATTTTTCTAATAACTAAACATTGATAACATATTATGCATTATTATATTATTGATTATAATGTAGCACACTATCTCATTCTGTCATGTATGACATTTCGATAACACAATCATATTAACATTCTTGTAAAGATTGCCGACACGAAATGGCGGTCATTTTGTCAGACATCTTACTAACATCAATAGCCAAAGTTAAATGAACTTATAAAATGAAAACTGATTATTTGCTGTGTAAATAATTGCAACACATATTTCGCTTCTTTGAGAAACATCTCAGACTAAATGTATCGTAGAAAATATCTACAGTGTAGGTATTTATTGTAGATATTTATTTAACGCCAAATCCATCGAAGATAATATATGGACTAAATACGTTATTATAATAGGTAATGATAAATTATGAACAATCGATAGTAAGTTTACAGTCAAACATTGACACAAACGCTAGTTTTAGTATGCGTAAATTAAAGTTGCCCAAAATAGTGCGTTTTGTTGCCTTCATTGTTAAAAATAAGAGCGTTTAAATCGATTGAAAAATAACTGTGCGATACGTGTCTCGCCATAAATGGGATACATGACACAATTCCGATGCAGATCGTGTCGGTCATTTGCTATGTTTGCTTGTAAATGCTGACTAAATTGACAATTAAGAAAACAGGGTAACTAGTATGTTTAATTATTATTCAGAAAAGAAGCTGCCAGTTCAGTTACATGTCAATTATAGTTGTATTATTTGATGTCTTCTTTGTGTTCAGTAATTCGATATTTGCTCCATGTAAAGAAAAACAAATGAAAAATGACTGTACAGATATAAAGTTTTTGCAAAAAAACGCTAAAATTATAAAACTAGTGCATACAATGAAAGTTAAAAATTAATTTCTCAAATATTCAATATTGACGTACGACATTTAAAATGGAGTAATCCAAAAATAACAAAAATTTCAGATATGCAGAGGTATCGATGATTATTTATAAACCGTAATGATTCTTTAATATCTGTGACGTAAAATGGTTCCTGTCTTTTTTTCGTTGTAAAATATATCCTAGAGGACCAACGTCTTTGGCGTGGTTCTCCCTTTTTCCTGATGAGATATTTCACTTGTCACTTTTTTCAATTTAAAAGCATAATTTAGTTAATAATTTATCTTTTGCAGTTTACACCTGTCTGACATAATAATTATACATTGAATTTCTACAGTAGATGTTTAAAATATACTACTGTAATGCCAGTGACTTTGTAGATTCGATATCATTTTAAAATAGATATGTAACTTTATTATTTCACTTGTCACGAAACGAATTGTTACACATTTCGACTTTTTAATTAGTAGCAATTTTCCATCCAAAAATACAATAGAATTAGTTTAATGAGTTAAAATCAAATTAATAATATCTGATGTAACAGCATCCGGAATTATTTCGTTAGCAATTTATAGGCACATTAAATAATTTACACGTTTAAAAGCCCTTCACAAAAGTTGTTTCAGTTGAAATCATATTTATTTTACAGATTTATTTTTTATGTTGGCAAGAACCGCTCATTAATAACTAAATTTAATCTTATTAATAGTATATATATATCACTGTGTATCTATTTAGTGGTTATTATTAAATTTAATCGTCTTGTTTTACGCACTAGGGCACCGTGCCAAATTAATCTTCTGGGTCCTTTTGATTTCCATTGATATGTCAAAGATGACTGGAACATCAAATTTTGTGCGACATCTTTGTGGTTTAATTTCCATATGACATTTAAATATTAGAGTTTTCGAATGTTCGTAAACAAAAAAATACATAATAATTATGTTGTAACAATACCAAAAAATGTTCAATTATTTGTTTCTGAGTAATGTTTCTGTTTATTCAAAAATAAACACAAATTTAATATTAGCATACATAACACAATGAAAACTATTAAAAATAACAGTTTTAATAACATTTAATTATTATAAAGTTTTATATATTATACCAGTTTTTATTGAATATTTTATCCGATTTCTATATATTTTTTTGATAAATGATACTGCATAATGATCGTACGATAAATTTCTAGTAAATTATTATAGAAAATAACTAATGAGATTTTATTAGTATCTCATAATAATTATAGTTTTTTTCAAAGTTTTATGTTTTTGCTATCTGTTTATCTCAATAATACAAATAAGCAGAATTTATAAGAAGTTACTATTAAGCTTTTACTTCTTTTGTTAGATAAAAAACACACGATTAATAAAAAAAACTATTTTTGTGATTCATAATTGTCAATTTAAAAATGGAATTCTAATAAAATGTTTTCACCTGTGATTTTGTTATCCTTCATTTGTCTACAATCCGTTAACATCTCACTCACTAGTAGAACAATTATTTGAATTTCGAAAACAAAACAAATTTAATTTAAACTGCACATGTTCCGATATGCTATGCCAAATTCTGTAAGTAGGTAAATAATGCGAAAAATAGCTTATCGCGTTAGTTCGGGAAATGTCCGGATACTGAAGCGATAAAAGAAAATGTACTGCTGCATATAAGTGTTGCTGGTTGTATGATATCCGTTTCAAAGCAGTCAGTAACCATCAAGAATCACCTCGGTTCAGTAGCGGAGCGCGCCAAGGATTTTAGAATCAGAAATGTATTCATTCTAAATTTAAAACAATGCTAGATATTGTCTCATGAAATCTAAAAGATGAAAAACAAAAACGTCACGAGTATTTTTTTCGAAACTTAAATTAAATTAATGATGCGCGCGATTAGTTGTTATGAATAAATAGAAAATAAAATATGTCTACTACCATAGTTCATACTTGATACCATTTAAAAAAAGACAGTCGTTTTTGTTACCATTCCATGGAATCTTTAATATTAATAAGAGAGTACTAATGGAAGAGTTTCTTCTTATTATAAGATAAAGAATACATTAAAAAATCTATGTACAGTAAACCTTTACTGTATACACCTGTATTAATGAAACAAATATTGATTGCAAAATTCACAAACATTATTCGCCAAAGCTATCATGCATATTGAGAGAAATGACATTAAGAACCACCAAAAACTTTTAAGGTCAATTTTACAATATGTCTAAGATGTACACTTTGGTTTTTGTAACTAGATGACTGATATCTAAATTAAAAAATATTTATAATTATTTTAACGATACTGTTAAATCTCACCATCATGCACGGCACTGTCCAGCAGTAAGTAATACATAGTGTTTGGTAGGTACGCCAATTGAAATTTCCCTGATGCCGTTCATTCACATCTGGCTTTTGAGTTAAAATTATACTGCTCAGGATTCCGACGCGAAATGTGAATCAAATTCATGAGCGAGGATTTTTACACGTGTGTGAGTCCAGAGCACGTGCGCCGCTTTAAGAAAATGTAGTGTTGTAAACAAACCCGATCATTTACAGAGAAATAGCTCAACATGATCATAGGGTGGCCCGAACCGAGGCTGGAAAATTCGGCACAATATGAGTCATCGTCTAGACTAGACTTAAATCATCCGCAAAGTTGGAAATGAAGATAGCTCTGAATCATATAAAATATGTTACTCTTTCGAACATGGTTGCTTTTCCTTGTGTATTAGGCAAACTAAAGAAAATAACGCAGTACCAGGAATGGGCTAGCATAGCAGCCAAAGTACTTATTTTGAATTTTGGAACGCGACTATACTGGCAATGTTTTAAGCTACAAAAACAAAACTAAAAAAAACGGTTTATTCATTCAAGCAAATCTAGTAAGCATTAATAACACAATTTATATTTGTACAGTGTGCGCTTGTTTCGCATCAATTGATTTCGAATAATACGTGAAACATTTTACATTGAAATTAAGCTATCATGTTTAAACAGATTATGTACGAAAGAATTTTTAAAGATTTAGTTTGATTTAGCTACTATTTGTCTGTGGTTGAAATAGTTTCAGAACTATTTCATTATTCGAATCCGATGTGAGTTGATTAGCATAACATAAATCATAATTCAGAATCTTTACATTTTTGAAAGAAAGAACCGCGATTATATGCCATTTTGCATTTATATTACATTTAACAGAAATATTTCTGAAAATAACCTACATTCTAACAAAACTAACGTTAGTCCATAACTCCTTAAGGCATTATGATATTATTACAAAGTAAATAAATCTGGTTTATTATATATCTTGTTATTTGAATAGCTTGAAGACGAAGGACATAATAAATTAAAGAAACTAAACAATATGTTAGCGTAAGTATGCTGATATATCGCGTATCTCTTCTAAGTTAGTAAATACAGTTCGTGAAAAAATGTTCGTTTTAGCATCAGATAGATGGTGTGTCAAACTATCAATAATATAGCATAATTCTTGTTGAACCAAATATATTGCTATTTTTACCTTATTGTAATACAGTTCTACCAAGTTAATATTAAATCAATCAATACTATCATATTCAGATTTAATTAATCTAATATGTATATTTTAGTTCAAGTTGTCCCACAAGAAACAAATAGAGGCAAACTGAAGACGGATTTATTTTGAATTGAATATATCTACAAACTTAAAGATGCTGCTCAAAGACGCGGAACACGTCGTATCACAACTAGTTACTCAACCAGTGAAATAACAAAGTTTAATATATCTATTAATTACGTGAACTTCCATTATGGGTTAAGAATAGGTGATCTACTATAGTTTGTTATCCTTGTAAAATATGTGTACATTGGTTTTTTTTACAATTTTCCATAACAATATGGTCACTCTCATAAGTGAATGCTTTAGATTGTTATGGTTTGATACAAAGTAACACAAATATCCGTAGATTATAGGCAATATAACACAAATACGTGTATTATTAGATTGATATCAACATCAACTCTGCAGTTCATAGGTAAAGCTTCCCGGTTTATGTCATGTCGAACGCATGTTTATTGGGTGGCGAGAAGAAGGGAAAGTTTGTTTATAAGCGCGGCAAAATTTATTTTTGGAAAATATCTTCATAATTGACGAACTCCATCCGGCTCCCGATAATAACTAAACACTGCTATCTTTACAATAACAACGCCCATGACAGACTTATTACAATACACCTTCTGTAACAACAAAATCCTGAACGCCCAATTTTTGTGTAAAGTAAGATATAAATGAAATCCCTTTCATGCGAGAGTAGTAGCTGCTTAAAATAAATATCCAGTTAGGGGAAGACGGGGCACATTTATGCTTTATTTTTATATCGTCATATCTCCCCAAATATTAAAATTTCTATTCATGTGTTTTATCCTTACTCTACTCAATTTTATTGAGAACTGTTATCCGTACATGATTATATGAAAAATAGGAATATTAATTTATAGGTGCCCCGGTACCGAAGCACATTGATACAATTCATTTTTTGAATTTGAATTCCATCAAGCACTCTCAGTCGATGTCTTAAATTACAATTAATTTTGTTTTTTCAAGGTGATTGTTCGGATCAGTGATTTAGAAATGAAACAAATTTTTCAGCATTAATGATGTCTCATGATGAAAATGATGATGAAAACAATATTTTATCACTATATTTGAAACTTATTATATAGCATCGAATGAAAAAGTAAATGGCCGTTACTTATGTTATGTGAGCCATTATTATTTCTTTACTTCGTTGTAGATTCTCGAATACATTAAGGATTGTACATTCTAGAGATAAATTTATTTCGGGGTAGAATAGGGGGTGTTTGGAAAGGGGTGAACATGACACCCGCAAACATTCATGCCTTTACAAATTAATATAAATCGATAGATGAAAGCTTCTTTTTGAGGATTCGAATAGAAGAACAAAAACTCAAGCTTTTACTCACTTCTTGTCAAGCTTTTTACTAATGAAAATTATATTCAAATATCATTCAAATGAAATTTAAGCAGCTTTTCCTCTGCCACGAAGCGCATGAAAATTAAATAAAATTCATTTTTTTTATTTTAGACATGTCAAATCAAAAGTTAAACAAACAATACAAATATTATATTATTCAAATTTAAAAAAAGGTGCCGGAACGCTGTTCCACCGAGTTACACTACAAAAAAACCCTGCTTTTACCACTTGATTAAGGCCAATCAGGGATAATGCGAGGCTTGATAATTTTGAGTCCGAACCTCTCAAAGTTAAATATTAAGGAGAAGAAAACGTTATTTATTGAACAAGCATTTACTTGATCGATCTATCATCAGCATCAACTTTATTATATATAATAGCCCAGACGTTTTATTATTATCACATATCACACGCAGGTATGAAATTTTCTCATGACCTAAGCGTTCACAGTTCTGACGTACTATCTACTTTAGACATTCAGTATTTCAATTTCAATAACATCTATGACGGGTACAGTTACTAATATAAAATAATTCTCGTTGAATTAAAATACAAAATGATTTTATCACGGTTAGACTAAAATTGAGATCCGTAAAATTTTAAGGACAATAATAGAAGCTGCACTTTCTACCTAAAATTAAGTCTGTATCCAATTATATAAGATTTTCATATCCTTTTCGTAGCTTTGTCATTAGTTCGTTACTTTATTACATAATTCTTATTTTTAGGCTACATTTAAGTAACAATCAAACTATACGATATTACAATATAATAAATATTAGCTAGGTCATTACATTATTTATACGCTACCTCGATATGTATGAAGTAGAGGTCTGCACGGGCCGAAATTTTATGAAATTACCCGGCCCGAGCCCGTTCACCTCAGGCCCGAGCCCGAGTCTTAATACCACACTTGTTACCCGAGCCCGACCCGAGGCCTAAATTTATATATCTCTAAAATTATATATCTTAAATTATATATCTCTGCCCGAAAAAGGCCCGATTCAAAGAAAAACACAGTAGCATAAAATTGATTAACGTACCTACCCAGCATTTTCACATGTAGTAAAATCTATTATTTCACGGAATAATTTCCACACCTCACCACAGTCACCACTTTTCAACATTTTCTTTATATCTTTGAAACTCATTTTTAACGAATCTTTTGTATTTTTTTATAATGAATTTTTCGGCACAAGGAACAGTCGACTATCTAAAACGAATAGAAAGCAGATACTGAATAATATTACACTTTATTCATTTACGAACTATTTAAACTTACTATCGGTGTTGATTAAACGAACAAAGCATTGTTTCACGGATCAATAACAATTTTATGAGCTCAGTTTCAGGTTACCAAAATATAAAATGATGTTTCCATACTTATCAAATAAAAGACTCTATTGTGTCCAATGCTATTCGAAATGTAATACATTATTTTATTTATTGCCTTTTTGTTATCAACAGTATTTAATTATCAAGAGTACTCATGATCCGAACATAGTCCGAAACATTTTTCTGAAGAACAAAACCCTTACCTGGGCCCGGCCCGAGCCCGAATTTCAATTGTCTCTACACGCCGGAACCCGGGCCCGTGCAGACCTCTAGTATGAAGTAACGTAGATATATAAAAACAGTTATCGAAATTATCATCATTTAGTTGAGCCAAAAAACATTATCTGACACACATTAATTTTTAAAAAAGTATTTATAAGTAAGCCAACAAAATGGCAACGGTGAATTGTTATTAAACGTTGCTACAAATTATAAAATTTAAGCAATCGTTCATACGCAGATAGGTAAGTCATATCACATCGAAGATAGGGACTACAATATGTACCGGTATTAGCGAAACCGGGATCCCGATATTCCAGTACTACGAAGCGTATTCTCTAAATCTTATTGATATTGAAGATGAAAAATAAGAAATTGTTCCTTCTAGTCCTGATCGCTTTCTTTCATTAAACAATAAATTACTCAAAACAATATTTAATATGCCTTTTGACAATAATAAAAGTGAGAAAAAGTATAAATAAATCATACAAGCAATTTAATAAAACGGTTCGCGATGAATTAATATATTTAGAATCTGAAAACATTCATTGCAAATATTTGCTATTAATATACTGTCCAATAATTATTGAATGACTTTCTTTCGAAGGTATCGAGTTATTTGCACGAAGATTTGATCAAAATTGACAGATTACAACACTGATGAACTGAGTGCCTGGTTGTTATAATAGCAACCAGAAAAAAGTAATTATTATATAAATTTCCAAAATAATAAAATCGGAAATTTCACCCCAGTTATAATAATATATAATGACCTGACACAAAACTTAAAGCCGAAAAAAACGAATCATTCGGAAATAAAAACACTTAAACGGACAAATCTTCATAGAGAAAATAACGGAAAACATCCGTGACGTTACATTTATCACGAAATATCTCTAACGATTTTAATATAAATATGTAATATTTTTGATACCGGTTTTTAATAAGAAATATCTAAATACCGGTATTGTGATCCCAATGGGCCGTATAATTTTTGTTTGACCATTTTTATAATAACGGCGTATCTGTAATATCAGTATTGATATATTTATCCGGCAATCCCTAATCGAAGGGGACAGCATGCTTTCTTAAATGGCTGCCATTCCTTTTTAATATCTTGTTTCCTGTTGGTTATATTCGAGTCAGTGTCGACTGTCGATGCGTACTTCTTACTTCCATTATTTGATGGAAGCCATCAACCGTTAACAATAATAATTGGCATGAATATTGAAAAATCTTCACGTAGGTATTCGACAGACTCGTTCTATAATACTACCCGCCATATTGAATAATTTGTAAAAAATCGGAATGTGAATACTTAATAAATCTTCACTTTCAATAATTTAGTAGAGGTACGTATAAATTGAAAAAAACGTATAATCTTCAAAACAATACGTACAAATTTTAGATATACTCAAGTTTGGCAATAATAGGTAGGGAAAAATGGTTTATTTTTGTCGATTTAGATTCAAATTTTATTGCAATAAAGTTTGTAACAGAAAATAAGAAAAGGCTCTTTAGGCGGATGATGAACGTCGTTGGCTTCGGTGACGGTGATCACTGGCTCGAATCCCAGTTCGGACTGTTTTAAAAATTGATTTTCAAACGATTGGATTTGTGATCGAATTAAATGAACAAGAATTCTGTAATGTCTAAAATTCCCTCTCGCCCGTCTTATCCTAAAAAAAGTGTCCTATAGTGGGAGTGATTAGCTGAAGTGCTTATATGATCCACATTGGCAGCGGAAGTCTTCAAACAATAAAAAACAATAATTAATAATAGATCTGCAATTGGTCGTGAAGATGCGCTTGTCATCCATTTGTGATCTGAAATATACCAAAATTGTAATAAAAAACGAAATAACGGATATACCAAATAAGGATGATATTATTTTATAAGTATGGCAGAGTTTCGTTAGCAGTATTGATTACCAGGTTCATGATATAACAATTATGTCATGTATTTAAGTTCAAAAGTTATATGACAGGTTATATTATTGCAAGCTTAAATTTATGTATCGATTAATCAAACATTATGAGGGGAAATTTTTACTTTTAGCGCAAAGAAGTTGGGGGACATACACACACTGAGCGTCCTGGGGAAGAAAATTAATACGAAGAAAATTTTAAGTATTAGAAATAACTATTAGAATCAATGCCTAAGATATAAGTCAAAATTATAATATAATAACAGTCTGAATAACCAGTTCCGTGGTGCAGTGGTCTAACGTCGTTGGCTATGGTTACGGCGTGCTCAAATCCCTGCAAGGACTTTCATAAATTGATTTTTCAATCGATTTATGGATTTCTGTTCGTAGGCATGGTTGTTTGTGACGTCTAGAAACCCCTCCCGCCCATCTGATTCTAAAGTCGGGGCGTATTGAGAGTGATTAGCTAACCACTAATCCTGTCCAAGCCCTATCCTTCCATCTTTACTCTCTTCGAAGAAGAGAGATTGAGAAACTGAGTAACAATCATCACAATCTTCATTTTCATCGTAATACGGTAAATTGTTATATATTATCAAAAATTCATTTAACATGTTCTTATTTTCTTCATTGCTCGAAATTTATGGATTATATGTAAGATAGATGTAACGTGATTTTAATTTTACTGGTGGAACGTTGCTCTAATCAAACGATGTAAATTGCTGTTAGTTTCTTGAACTAAGCGGAATCGTCTATACAAATTATGTAATCTTAAAACAAAGTAAATCGTATGAAATATACAGTTACGAATATAAAAAAAATCGTAATTACTTTGTATATAAGATTGGTATAAAATATTAAATGAAAATAGCACCTTTAAAAATTGTAAATATAGATAATTAAAATCCAAACTTATTTGGTGTTGCCGCAGTTGTTTGCTGTTCGATATATAGGTAAGTAAGTACGAACTACAAAAGAAAGCCTAAATCAATATTATGCTCGCAGGAAATTAAAAAATATTCCCCCGGGCTGAGCGACGTGCAATCAAAAAAGGGAAATCGCCTACACAAATCCACCCCGGGCTTGAGTCAACAGCTTAGATTGCGATTTACTCCATTAATAGTTATCGTTTCTACATTCATTAATTTTGGATCTCGTATCATTACATTTGATTTTAATGTTCCAAAAAGAAAATGTGACTTGACGTTTTCAACAACTGAGTATATTTGTGAATAGTGAAAATAAAACACATATCCTCGATTTCCACTATAGGCATTTTTTTGCCAAATCGAATCCAAAAGACCGATGGTTCTTATGATCCTATTAAAATATGATTAGAATAAATAATTATTTCGCATGTACGACTGGCAGCTGTCAGACAAAATAAATCGGATAATAAATAAATTTTATACGCGATTGCCATCTGTGGAAATTGGATGGAAAAAAATCAATTATGTATTTTTTTAATTACGAATAATATAACTTCAACGATTAAGTCAATCTGAAAATACTTCCTAAAGAGCAAAGCAAGGTCTTGCCCGTCCACCTTCATTCATCTGATATTCTCTTGTGCAGGTATTCAGTGTCAAAACAAACCTTGGGCGTATCTGCAGGTTTTTATGAGACCGAAAGTATCAGCCTAAGATTTCAAACTAATTTATACATTTTCATTTTCAAATTTAACCCCTGAATCCGCAATAGCATTTAACTTATTAACATATTATGTCACATATTTATGGCCAGAGATAACGATTAGTTTGATTGACGCATCTATTCGTACAAAACATCTGATAATATCTTTACTATGATAATCTGAACATTGCATGGTTATGGTTGAATAATAATTAAAAAATGAACTATGTAAATGTTTGACATCTACAATTTTTTTTATTGCTTGCAGCCTAAAACAATGCGAGCTTAGCAGTTACCAAGAACTAATCTTTAATTGATATCAAATGGGTCCAATTATCATTGAATTCGATAGATCTAATTGATTTTCTTGACCGAAAGAGAATATCATGAATATTTATTGAAATAATTAATTGTTAACAAACGCACATTGCCAAAAAATCAACCAAGAGTACCTATTCTGAAAAAATATTCAATGTGCAGTTTGAATGCACTATGCAGCTAAATTTTGTGAACGTACTTATACACCGTATCATCCATACATGCCAACTTTGCATGAGCCAGGATCCGTTATCTGTTGGGGCCCTGTGACCAGAGAAATAAACGAAAAAAATTTTACCCACAAAATGAAAAATATATTTTGAAACTTTATATTACATCTGTATGTGGAGGTCAACTAAATAATTTGTCACTTTTAAGGTGTTAACGTACACTCTCGGTGGGAAGGCATCGGTTGATAAGGCTCATCGTGAGCATTATCGACGGTTCCTGAAACCAGTCCTGATTATTATAAAAATGTGAAAGTAGTCCAAAATAAATTATGTTTTAATTATAAAACGGTTCTTTTATATGAAAAGAAACACGTAGGATTGAGTGGTAAGAGCATAAAGCAAAAACATTAGAAAATCGATATTTTTTTTTAAGTAAGGATACAATATATTTAGCATTACAGCTAATAATTCCCAGGGCGTCAAATATTTTCAAATTTTAAATTCACGTGAGATAAAGTCACTCTAAAACACTTAGACCTACCTGATCACTAGAGAAAAGCTTTAAAAGACACTGGTCTAAAGAGGCACGATATTATAGCATGAGGAAAACCAAACTTTAAGTGTTAATGAGAACGAAAACAAGAGATAGCGGAGACAAACGATTACGAGACAGATTACATATGCACGTCAATTTGAGTATGTGTATATCACGACACACATCTAAAGATGTAAATCTTCAATAACTTGCTATTAAAATAGAAATAAATAATTGAACAAAAATTATATATACAACATTTAATTTAGAAAACAGGACCAGATTCGCTCACGTATTGATTTATGACTTCCAGCTGTTTAACCATATTCACGCCCAATATAGAGCATGTGAACTTTTAATGAAGAGCATCCGAACAGAATTTGTTTAACGAGAACTCGTTGTAAGTCTGTCGGTCAACATCTCTCCCTAGAGAAGGTGATGAAAAAAGGACGGACTTAGTAAAAGACTAGTAGTAATCTAGTCGGGCTCTTCATGATCCCGTTTTCAATAACGGTCAGGGGGTGGGTGGGGAGGTATTAAAACATCACGGATATCAATTCTTTAATTTTAATTTCAAACTTAGTAAATGTATGAAAGTTGTCATTTAGGGATTTGAGCCCACGACTCCGCAACTAACAGGACAGAAGAAAAAAAAGATTGACTACTCGGCTACAGTTTTGATAAATGGTGATAGTAAGTTATACAAAGAAAATATAATATATATAGAGCTAGCAATATGAAGACATTTACCGTTGTCCAAATAGATGTCAAATGAAAGCAAATACAAATACCATATTATGTTAACAACCACTTGGGGTAAATAAATTCATTAATAAAATAATATTAATAATATAAGGAAAGTTAACACAACGATAATCATTTAATGAATTGGCAATAAAGCCACTGTTAATTAATTTAGGAAAAGCGATAACAATTAATAGACGATATTAAATAATCATCCTATCGCTAAGATTAAATTATCTTAGGGAATTTATAAATAAAATAGAAAGGAAACATTGTATAATTAAAAATAGCATTGAACACTGGTGATGTCATCATCTATTTATTTCATATTTTTCTTGCTGGTAATAATTAGAATTTGAAATTTAAAATGAGAACGCGACAAGGTTAAGCCATCCAATAAAATGGCGTCGTCAAATATTGTATCGATCTGTCATCCGTCACAGTTAAAATCTTTGTTTTTCGGTTGTTTTCAACCAGTAATATTACAATTTTGGCTTTCGATAACAGCTTCAGTTATAGAACTTTGCTGAATCAGCGAATCTTAAAATATACATTATGAAAATAATAATAATTGTGGTTTATCCATTATTATATTCACTTTATTTTTCTATATTGAAGTACGAGTGTAACATAACTAGATACGTTGTGCATATTAATCAGATAGATAGGCATACAGTACTTATAGCCTTGAAAGGGGATGTTCACAGCGGCTACTTATATAAATAAATTAGCGATAGTATTTTTATCGCCATAATTTATTATAGAAACGTGATATAAAAAAATCAAATTACAATCGTAAAATAAATTGTGATTCTTATTTATTAAACCTTTCATAGAATTGAGACGTACATATCGTCCACGTTTTGGCAAAAACAACATATTCAACAAGGCGCTCTCGTTTAAAAGACACGTGTGAAAAGATATGCAAAGAATTTATATTTTAAGAGAAATAAAAAACATTTCACATTTAAAGCTAATAATTGAGAAATTTCATACGATTGCCATAAAATTATTCAACGTTAATTTACAAAATACTAGAATTTCAGACATTTTCAGAAAAAATATTTTCGCCATAAATGTATTTTCTTTCAGGAAAAAAGACACGAATATCGTGGGAACATATTGCTTTTATATTCGCAAAGAAGAGTAAACACGACTTCGTGAAACAAGAAAAAATGCTTAAAATTTTTAAGTGTTTTAGGATTTATAATATATTTTAAAAACCCCTGTAGACGTAATATTATAAAAAGATATTGGCTTGCTTCATTTTAATATTTAAAATTATTTCTTTGTTAAAACAATGGCGGGCGAGCGGACGTTGTCTCATCATAATATTAAATGAATCACAGTACAGATACTGACAACATATTCATGGCGCCATTTTTTTTTATTTCAAGAACCTACTAATACACTGATAAAAATTGAAAATAATAATATTTTGAAAAATAAAACACAATAAGTCGTAATCTCTTTTTTTTTTTTATTACAAGGATCGGTTTCACTAAGCAAGATTCATGGCACCGTTTTCTTTCATTGTAGGAAACAGCTAATGAGCTTTACTGGTAAAAAGGATTATTATTTTTAAATATAGTGCGCAGCTTTTAGTATCTATATAAGGTTTTTATATTTATATGACCTGGATTGGTTACGCTAAGCAAGTGAACATTTTTAACTGCCCAATCGGTGAGCGAAACCGTTCCTTATCATATTATAAAAAAATTTCGTCATGAGTGTAATGTAATATCTTTTCAACGTGAATTTAATCTATTAAAGTAATATTTTACATAAAAATATTTTTTTAAATAAACACAAAAGTGGTTTTATTTATAGACATCATCCATCGTAAATACGATTTCGACGCCCAAAATATTCCCGCTACTAATATTATTAATTGTGATATCTAGTTTATCTTGTCTCGCAATTTTCTCATGCGATTTATTGAAGGACCAGCGATTTACCATTTTTGTTTATTCTCATAGTTGGCAATATGGTCAATATGATTGTTTATTTAGTTTATTTTTTATTATGAGAAAAGATAAAAAAATAATGTGTCTGACATACAAAATGACGTTCATAATTATTATGTAGGAACGCATTTGTTAAATATCGAGTGTTCATTATTATTGCGTTGTTTACAATAATAAAACAGTAATAATTAAAATAAAGTATTCATTAAATACTATAAAATATATTTATCAGCAATTTCCTTGAATAAATAGAGAGAGTTTAAGAGTTATTTATAAATTAATAAAGAAGTAAGTATTTGACTTTATAAATCTAAATTTTAGTCATAAAAAATTACATAGGATATTAAAAAATAAAATTTCCGTATTTTTTTACGAATCTTAATGAAGGAATTTGGCAGTAAATATTTGATGAAGAATCTTTGTCAGAAATTCACTCAAAAGGAACAACTAAAGTTTAGATAAAATCTACTTAATACATAAAAAAATAATACTAGTCCTAATTCATTTACGTCCACGCGGAATATGTCAAAATATAAGTAAAGATAAAGGGTAACTCTGGGACGACAGATTGTTAGTCAATCGCTTTATCGTTATTTGAAAATAATATTTAAGTGATTTTCGATTTATTGAAAAAAAGGTATAGAACATATTGGCATATTTAAAAAAATGGATTCTAAATATACAACATTTTAACCTACCCAATGAAGTATTTTCGAGTTTGCTGCGATAATGTATTTTATGAAGACGAAACACGTATGACTATTTTGATTTAGACACAACATTGACTTAGAGCCTTACTGTATAAAAATATTATATAAATACGTACGATAAACTATCGAGATAATAAATTATTATCCAGGTTATAAATATTATTCAGAGCTATTATGAATAATTAGTAATATAAAATATTCAACTATTCAGTCTTTTTCTAATACGTTCCGAACGACCCTAAAACAATTGATATAAAGTAAGTTATTTTAATTGTTCAAGGGCATACAAATATGCCAGCTTATTAATCTCCTTGCCCCTCGGTATAATATGATATCAATTATTTCCAAACGCTTTACAATATAACACAAACAATGTTAAAATTACGTCTTACTGTGTCTTATACTTTGTTTCAAAAGTTATTATGATTAACAAATGAATCGAATCTTATAACTAAAACACGTAATTTATATTATTAAATAAGTTTCTACAAAATACGTCACGTAATAAAAAAATACTCGTATAAAAACAAATGAGCAGCTGAAAGTTATTTTTAGTGATATTCGCGAAAGATATTTGTCGCTAGAACATGAAAACAAATGAACCAATATACCAGAATGACACGAATGAAATTCAAACATGGAACATTTATCTATATTATCCATGAAATTAAATTCAGCAATACACTATTTAGAACGACAGTGAAGTAATTCGAATTTTGAATATTTATTGTGTAATTGTGTAATAGCTGATTTATTATTTAAATGTAATTCAATGACACAATATATAAGTAATAAGTAATAAATAAAAACACTCCTATTACCTTTAGGTTCCATTTTCACTGAAAAGGTAGTTTACACTTAAAAAACAACTTGGTTCAACGCGAAATATTGAATAATAAGATATCAATTAAAAATTCGCAATTTCACACACTCGCGCGGCGAACATTTTGGTTGCACATTGTGTACAATATTATAAATCCGGCAACGATTTGAAACACTCTTCATACAAAACTAGCGGCAAAAACTTTACGGGCAGTGCTGCCAGTGGAGGCAAACAAAAAGCTCGCGTCAGAATTTCGAATTATTTTTAATTTGTGCGTCATGTGATATTATCATTATAAGCGAGTCGCGGAACGCTGACATGTTTATTAAAATGTGCGTTTTTTCAGCGTTACGAGTCATAAGCAATACTCATCTTGCGTATTTCTTCGAACAATCATTTTTTCGTCATAATATGTTTTAAAGTAACATTACCACCCTTGTCTTTATGGTTTTAATACAGCTTTAGTGTTTGAGAATTTATATAACATGTTTATAAATAAAAATCACTTCACTGCAATCAAATGTAAATTTCAACATATTTAGATAAACTTACATAACGCTTATATTGTAATGTAAACAAAAACAGGGCAATATCTAAATCTATGGATAGAAAATTTGCATTTGATTGAATTGAAGGGTTTTAGTTTACTATAGAAAAACGAATTCAGTTAAAATGCTAACTTACAAAATAAATTAACAATATTTCGATTGTTCTACTATAGATATTATAAATAAAGTCTTTATTACTATTTATATGTAACATCTACATTAACATTATTGATCTTAATTAATAACTTTTGAAGCAAGTATTGGATTTACGATTTTATCTGGAACGACGATACTAATATATTTAGGACACTAGATATAGTTTCAAAGGAAGAAATTTCATAATTGATTAGAAAACTAAATGGAAGGCTGCCAATATTTGAACACTTTTAATGTCCTAAAAATTTAAAGTATGATAACGAGGCGTAAATCTTATAATTTTGTTGTAATATTCCATTAGTCGTGACTGAGAGATAGCACTGTACATTTTTATTAAGTCTGTCCTTCGGTAAATCACAAAACCATTTATGAAATCACATCTAAATTACGAATGCTTTTGACTCATTTCTACTCGTCACAATCTCTAAAACGGGACATAAAGAGAATGGTTGATTAACAACCAAGTATCTTCTATTATAATGTTACTAAAGTGCATCACCTTCATTTGAAAAGGAGCCTTGGGCGGCTGACTAACAAACAGTTCATTAAATACGTACTCTCGAAATATTCCATGTCAGTAGCAATCATGGTCTTAAAAAATCTAAATAACAGATTCTTTTCAAAAATATTTTTTAATATTCTTATTAAGACCAGTAATTTATATATTAAATATGTACAAAGCGACACAATCCATTATTTAAGTATTGTATTACTTTTGTTGATTAGAGATATATTTATTTATTACGAATAAATATGAATACATTAGCTTGTTTACGATCCCTGTAATTTACCAGACCTCTCGATTCTTTCCTTCTTCGAAGAGCACACAGGCGTTACGAAAGGAGGGTGAGGGAAGGGGGTCTCAGACAGATAAGGACCGCGACGTCCCGGGTTTGATCCCTAGGCAGCGGTATTGGACTTTGGGACTATCAAATAGGTATTGTTACAAGATATTATTATTTTATCACAATAATAGAATCCAAAGATAACAATAATTCTTTATGCAAGTATAAATACAGATGCAAGCGTGCATCAAATTTCCGCGTTCAAAGATCGTTATAATTAAATTGATGGGTTGAACACGGCTCAAATTTATTAAGTAGACTAATTTAAAGACGTGTTTTGAGTGTATGGAACACCCTTTCCTTCGTTCTGTACTGCGATGATTCATCATGTTGTCGTCTTTTTAGAACTAATGTATTCTTAACAGAGTATCTCAACAGATATTATTCAACGATAACTAGTTGAAATTTAACCTATCTTCATGAACTATTTGTACGTTGAGTATTGATCTCTCTATGCCATTTTTTGGGATCGGATAGAGGTTGGCAAAAGTGAAAGAAACTTCAGAGACAACCATTTTGTTGGATAAACATTCAGGAATCTATTGAAAAATGAATGTACGAAAGTTTCGAAACCTTGACCGCACTACCATGTCGTACCAAAGTTCAAGAGTGTTGACTACACTGCTACGGACTGGAACGACGCCATCTTAAAGCTTTGTATGGATTGTATTTGGAATGTACTGTACCTTGGGGTGGATACAAATTGTCATTAGTAGGCTCATCTAAACAGTGCGGGATAGCATAATGTAGAAGAGTCAAGTGGACACTTACATTTAACATAATATATGCTGTAAATAATGTAAAGTACGATTTAACTATTATAGATACAAAACCTTTCGTGATTTCGCTATCCACGCGGAAAAAATCCCGATACATTATTTATTGACCATTGTTCATTGAAAGAAGGATGAATGTAATGATATTGTTATAATGGTACAGCGAGTATGGTGGTATGAAATCTGCTTAGAGAATGTTTCGTGTTTGATTTTCAGGTGAATCAAATTTCAAGAATAAATGTTTTTAAACATTTAAGATATTGACTGTGAGTGCTTAATGGAATTTCAATATCAGATATGAATATTTCAAATTGAAATGTTTTTATCAGTGTTTGGTATTTTATCCGAGTCTTACACACTTCTCGATATCCCCTATGTAATTTGAATTTTTTAATTAGTTAATTTATACCCATTTTAAAAAAATCATGCAAGGTGAATATATATTAGGATTCTCAATTTATTAAATCCACGCTACCCTTCTATAAACTTTAAAAATTCACCCATGTAATAAGCCATAATATTTACCTTCATAATACCTTCATCTCAGTATTTTTAAGAATGACATAAAAAAAAGGATTAAGTAATAGAATTATTGCTTAACTTTACAATATTAAAATAAAAACACGTCCCTCCACGTGATCAAACATATTAATATTAATAAACCAAAGCTTATGTAAATATTAAGAAAAAAACAAATAATTCAAAATTCAAAAGGCGTCCTCCAGAATCTTGAACCCGTGACTTGTGATCACCCTAAGACGTAATAGGAATTAAATTATTTCTTCTCGATCGTGTTCATAATTTTATTGAGCTATTATTTTTATGGCTATCCGTAATGCGCGAGGAGCGATTTGGCAGTGTCACGTTTCCCGCGGATTTTTTTACCTCCCGATTACGGATTTCCGGCAGCGCGTTCGCGAATGCAACGTGGGACGTGAAAAGCTCCTAAAAGCACCGCCTACGTGTTGAACTCGGAAAAACTTCACACTGTAAATATTTTCATAACGTAAACACAGTGGTCGAAATATTTACGTCGAGGATAATAAATTTTCTTCCTGAGAAAAGCTTATGTATACATTGTTGTTTAACACTTAAACCAAAATAATCATATGGAAACGGCAAAGGGCATTAGCATTCGATTACTTTATCATAGCATTCATTAACGCTTCGTATTTCGAACGTGACGCATAATATGAAATTTTAATGAAGTGCTATAATTTTTTCTATGAGGACTGGTCTTCACAACTTTTACATGATTTTTCAGATCAATATAACGAAAATGGTAGTAAGAATAGTTAGTAGTCAGTTGTCACGGGACACGTCAGATACGTGTTGATGGATAAAGATCATATGCTTATTTGAAAATCAATATTAGGTGAATTTTCAGTTGGGGATTTAGAGCCTTGAAACGCAGCATTAAAGCCTAGAACGTTAGCCAATGGACAAAGGTGTTTATAAATGATAAAAAATTGATTATTATATATCGTATATATCATTTTTATTCCATATTTTCAGGTCAGCTTTGTTTACGAAATTTTTGTAGGTTAGGTATAACAAATCCATTATATTATTTGAAATATTAATATAAAAAAGCATTCAGTAATTTTCTTAATTCAGGTAGAAGATGAATAGTTGAATAGAGATTAAAACAAAAATCAAATAACATAAAATCATATTTTGACGATTTACTTCTTATTTATTATTTGTCCAAATGTAGTCACAAAATAACAAAAACATTTTTGTATATAATAAAATGCAGGTGTTTAGACCGCCTTTAGGTAGTTTATATATTAACAAATTCCAAAAATATTAGTAAATATAAAACGTTTTATGTATGTACGTGGTTTTACCCGAATATTGTCCTGCAGCCATAATAAAATAAAAAAAGCGAGACGAATCGAATTTTAAAATTATTCAAATGGCGGATATCCGGCAGCGTATTCGCGAATGCACTCGCGGGCATAGAAAAGCTACACTGTCAAAGAAAGACAAATGATATTAATTTATTGTATCGGCCCGTAAAGACTTTGTTCGCGAATGACTGACATTTTATTATTATGTATGGCCGATGAGCTGCCATAAGTTTTGCATTCTGGACGAAAGGGGGGACAGCTACTGGACTTACTGAATACCAACGAATTGCAGGCATTGTCAATCAAAAGTTTATCAGCTAATCTCAATACAATATCGTAATTATATGCATTAGCATATAATTACGATTTTATATTGCATTACACATTAGTGCAATGAAAACATTGTAGCGGCTATATAGTGCAACTAAATTGATGACAACTTAATTATTATGACATTGAATAGATTCACAAGAAATACAAACAGAGACATACATATCCTCACAAAGCCCCAGCCACATCACCATACGTTTACATGTTGACGGTACCGTGATTAAAGCGTCTAGATACGAAAAAAATGCTCAATGATATTTTTTTAAGCATTATGTTTTTTTTTTACTTTATATCATAGGAAATTTAATATTTCAAAGTATTTAGTATTGCAAAGCAGTTAACTAGAAAAAAACTTTTACCACACAAAATGTCATCTAAGTTATTTCATCATCCTTTTTTAAAGAATTCAAAGATAGCAGGGTTGTAATAATAATTATATATAGTTGTACTACATACTTGTTAGAATTGCAATTTACAATAGCGGTAATATTGAAACCGGGATTACTGTAATTCGGTGATTTTTTCAATACCGCTATACCAGTTTTGAAAATGCACAATATACCGGTATTTTAGATATCAAAATTAAGCAAAATCGAAATGTTTAAGTAATTAATTTTTGATTTAACATAGAAACTCTAAGATTGTTTGTGCTTTGCGTTAAGTTAGACGTTGGAACTTGGAAAACTTTCATCAAATTCATGCTGTATTTTCAATGTTATAACATTTATTTGGCAGGTATTGATTTGTTTATTGGTTGTTATTATTATTATTTCCGCTCATATATTTTTTCTTAATACCAGTATTTAATATGAAATCTAATAAAACATATAACAATACCGGTATTGTTATATTTTTCTGCTATTGCAATCCTTTATACCTAACGAAAAAAGGTCAAGTCGTATGCTAGGAAGTTGTTTAAATATCATTTTTTATTATCTTATGGTTGAATTGCCCTGGCAAGATGTTTAAGTCGGCAACGGAGACTGTCATCGCTTATGTACAGTGTCGGCGTCAGCTCGGCGAGCTGCCCATAGTGATTTTACGCGAATACAGTACTTGCCACTGCCTTTACGCAGGCCTATTAAATTATAATATTATCAATTATTATTGACCAATCATTTTTCTGTTGACGAATCAACAGAAAAACAGTTCATTCAAATCATTCTCAAAAATAAACTTACGAATAAGGTAAACATATGAAAGTATTTAATCTTACAAGAATTATAATACATAGCTATTTCAGTTTCAAACTACTTTCCACGATACTACGAAATCGATAACTGTGTTATTCCACTGGCTGTGTTACTAGTTGTGAAGTATTTTCCCCTCTTTAAAATCATCTTCAGAATAACTTTACGATATTTAGTCTGAAGATACTTCTTTTTCTGTCTTTTTAAATTCAAATTTTAAATGAATTTCCACAAAGCTATCGGAGAATACATTGAACATACTTTCTACAAACTTAGACGATGGCGTGAAGATATTTTTACATTATTACAATGAATTTTAACTAAGTAAATACCCATTTCATCAATAACATGCATAGAGGAAAGATGAATAAAAAGCTTTAGATTCATAGACAGCAACTTCTATTTATAAGAAAAAAATATATTTCTTAAACAAAGCTGCTAGAGTTTTGAGAGCTCCTAAGTTGAAGGTATTAGAATAAATATTTTCCTTGATGTATCTGTCATTCTGACTCATAATCCCACTCACCGTCTGCGTATTCGCAGATATAGAGTGTGTGTGTGTGAGAGCGTAAGTGAATTTCTACAGGTGATTGATTCAATTTAGTTAAATATTTTTTTAAGTTAATTCGGCGATATTAAACCTGAATGTATTTATCTAATTATATGTGCGACCCACCGTGTTGAGAAGTTGAGTATCCCAATATTTGTTGTTTTCGATTCGAGTTATCTGAAGGCCTCTTAGGAAAGCTTTAGGCGCCACCTAAATGAGCTGCCCTGAATGCAAAATCAGGCTGTATATACGCTATAAAAGATTGTGAAAATAATGATCAACGTAGTAATGAATTTAACAATTACACGAGACGGGAGATTTACATTCGAAAGTAGCTCATTATAAAATACAACTTTAGCGAATAGAAAAAACATATATTTCCTGGAATAAACCACTTATTGACTAGAACGATATCAATAAACAGATCGTGTCTTTTTATCCATTACCGTACCTTTCTTCGATCTGTATCCAATTATAATATAACTATAAAGAAAAACATGAACGAGAATTATCAGGTTAAATAAATTGCATTTAAATTAAAGAGAATACGATAAAGTCACTATGTTTTAATTATATTATTTCTGTAGTTGATAGATTAATGTGCTTATAGCTATGGTGTGGCGAAATAACAAACAACAATACTTCACAATAAGCTAAAAATAAGTGGTTTTTCTGGCGATGACGCGAAGACGAAAAACTGTCAACTATATCCTATAATTTTCGTTGGGCAAAATACTTCGATATTTGTAGTTTATTAAAATGGAGTTCCATCAAGTTAATGCCAATTCAATCAACAATACTTTACAGTCATTGCAGTAATAAATACATTGCTATTTTCACATTACGATGGATTCATTTACTCATGCTTTACTACTAATGAAGTATATCAGGGGTAATTTTTTAAAGAGAAGATATATTCTATATTCGGTTTGTGTGTGTTAATAAACCACTGCGTTAACAAAAAATGTCATTTAGCGCCGCGTTATATTTTGATATTATCTATTTTATTAATTTAATAATGATGAAATTCAGAAAGTATATTCGAATATATTCTAACATTCGAATACTAAAAGGCGCTAATATTCGAAATTTGAATATTTGTTTTTAATGAATATTTGGAATTCTTAATCGGACGTTTCGAAAATTTAAAATATTTTTACTTATGTATTTGTTTACTTTTTGAACACCATAAACATGTCGTTTTTTCTGGGAAGAAATGGTTTTTCAGAAATATTTCTAATACAATTTTTTGAATAATAGACTAAACTGTTCGATAAAAATTACATATAGTCGGTTCTGCCTTACAATTAAGGATCGGTTTATGTCAGAATGGCTGAAAATTACACAAATACGCGTGATCTAAAAACGTGCATGTATTAAAATAAGAATTCTAAAAAACCGAATATCCAGCAGGCAATTTTAATAGCGGATTGAAGCATGGGAACACAATGTGTTGGCAATTTAAAATAATGTTAAACACTACGCTATTTTTGGTGGATTTATTAAATAAAGATAACACCAACCGTAAGAAGTTTTTCAACAATTTTGTATTCATAAGATTCAACAAGTTAGTCGACGCCGTAATGAAATAAAAATATTTTTATAAATCATTTCAAGAAGATACAACTTATATCCCTTACGATATTGTGAATATCCTCATATGAGAGCATGCGGAACGATTTTTCATTAATAATTATCTCTATGTAAAAAAAATAATTATGATAAAAAACTTCGTAGAAATCCTATAAACAAAGCTTGCTTTGAATCGAATTACGAACTCATTCTTTAGCCATGTAAAAAAACGACCAATTGAATTAAATGACTTCCACAATAAATAAAAGACATCCGCGACTTGTTAATCAATTAAATCATTTTGTATAAAGACGCAATTCGTTTATGCCCTAAATTCTGAGAAAATGGCTGAAGCCAATAATGATGAATCTGATAGTTATTTTTAAAGTGTCTTAAGCCAAGACAAAAAATAAATCTGATCTAAAGAATTTACTGATTGACCAACGTTCATACCAAAATAAAAGATATTAGATTATTCATTAGCTGATTCTGTAGTTGAGTGGCTAACGCTAATAGGTGTTATTATTCGGTTGCGGTATCCACGGGTTCTAATCTGGATGTGGACAATTTTATAAATTGATTTATGAAGTCGTGTGCAAATGGATGGGTGTCTGTGATGGTCACATTCCCCTACCGACAGGCCTAACCATACGATACAAAAAAGGGCGTATGACATTGACGTCTCGGCTACAATCCCAAATAAAAAAAGTAGATAAAATAAATATTTTTTCTTTTTCCATGTCCGCTCCCAATGTGGAGCATATGGTCTCCTAATGACAGTATCTTAACAGAATTTTTCTATGAGAACTGCTTGTTACTCAGTTGCTCAACCTCTCTTTTTTCGAAGAGAGTAGGGATAGAAGAATAGAGCTAGGACAGGACTAGTGGTTAACTAATCGCTCTCGCTACACCCCGTGAGGATTGGATGGGTGGGATGAGCTTTTAGACATCACAAACACTCAGACTACATACAGAACTACATAAATCGATTGTAATATCAATTTGTGAAAACCGTCCGCACCGGGAATTGAACCCGAGACATCCGCAACCGTAGCCAACGACACTACCAACTGCGCCACGGACGCAAATAAATTAATAATGAAAATAGTTTATATGGTCTAAGAACTACATTGAAACTTGGATTGATTTCAACAATGACCCTTAATCCCAGTTGGGAAAACAATGCCAACCATAATATGTTTATAATGCTATGTATAAAGATAGATAGATGCTTAAAATGCTACACACCTTAAAAGTGAAATATCCTTTTATTTTGTCTCCGCTACAAAAAAGGTGAGTATAAAATGACTATCGAAGAAATTGAAGTAAACACCATATAATTCAATTAAATTATATGATAAAAATTCAAAAGGACCAACAACAAAAAGTGAGATAAATCAATTTTAACATTTATGGTGTAATAAATACTAAAGGAGCCATTAAAATAAAAATCACGTAGACAGAATGGTGGATAAATCACATACATTTGTAAAAAGAAACGTCCGCACCAACAGGAATGACAACACTAACCAAAGTCAGATAATCATCTGTGAATTTTTGTGGAAATATTATTATGTGCAGAGAGATAGAAGAATGAATCAAGGAAAGGTTCGAGGAAATTGTGAGTAAAGATGACACGGAATAAAGCGTCTATTAATATCTAAACCGAAAATATTGCGACGACTGGCGGCTTGTTTTGTTTTGTTTTGTTTATATCAAGTTTTTTGACTTGAACGTTTTCTTTACAATTATGACAGACTATAAAGGTGATATCGAGTGTAAATCTGATACAATTATAGAAATGTTCGTTGATTTTTGTTTTTAAAACGTCTGTATTTGGATTAGTTGACATAGACAAGGAATTCAGTGGCACTATTTGTCTGATCTGAATATTTTGATTAAAAGTAAATGATTCCGTATACTCTAAATTTGTCTATAATTTAAGACATTGACTGAGGGTGCTTGGTGGAATTTCAATATAAAATTTAAATTATTGAGATTTTGTACACTTCCATGTATTTTGTCACTAACGACCCGGGTTTTGCCTTTCGCCTTTCGGCATCTTCAGGCATTCGAGCGCACGAATGGAATCGAACTGACTGAACTCAGTTCGAATCCATTCGTGCGCTCGAATGCCTGAATATGCCGAAAGACGAAACCTGGGTCGTAAGTGACAAAATACATGGAAGTGTACAAAATCTCAATAATTCAAAAAGATCTAAATTTGTCATTTTCGTTAGTACAACTTTTGTTGAGATCTTGTAGACTCAATTCTATAAAGCAGCGATTGTTAGTGTCAAAGAAACCAAAATAGAGCTATCGAATTAAATAACATAATTGTCGGGTACGTAGAGCAGTGCTCAACATCGTTGCAACTTCGGTTACGGATCTCACGCGTTAGAATACCAGTAAGGAGAGTTTCATAATTTGATTTATTGAAGTCTGTTCGAAGGCATGAATATT
The DNA here is from genome assembly GCA_022494535.1 of Himalopsyche phryganea. NCBI lineage: Eukaryota > Metazoa > Arthropoda > Insecta > Trichoptera > Rhyacophilidae > Himalopsyche > Himalopsyche phryganea. The sequence goes on along the minus strand of JAGVSL010000126.1, from coordinate 1,288,367 downwards.
TATAATGTCTGAAATCTCCTCTCACCCATCCGATCCAAAATATGGGGCTTAGCGAGATCGATTAACTAACCGCTAATCCTGTCCTAGTCTTATCCTTCTATCCCTACACTTTTCGAAAAAGAGAGGTTGAGCAAATGAGTAACGTAGTGAGTAATCGTAGAAAAAACACTGCTCTTGAGATACCTCCATAGTAAACCATATGTCGGCGCTCAGTTGCTCAACCTCTTTTCGATAAAGAGAGGTTGAGCAACTGAGTAACAAACAGTTCTCAAAGAAAAATTCTGTTGAGATACCTCCATTAGGAGACCATATGCTCAATGCACAATGGGAGCGGAAATGAAAAAAGACCATATAATTAAAAAAAAAAAAACAAATTGATGATTTAAATTACGACCAATATTTTCGCATTTGCTAGAATCCACCTCTTATTACTTTTATCCTGGCCCTTCACATTTTTTCGCTATATATTATTTTTTCTCTTGAATAAAATTGTCATTTGGTAAACTTACCAGAAAAATAAATGTTTTGATAATTTATATAATTATTACAAACACCATCATAAACTATTACAGCAACATACTGAGCTGAACATAAGCATTTTAATTATTCAGATAATTTTACATTTAAGAAGAATTATAAATGTTACGCAAGTAGTTACGAAATTTTATGACATTATGTAAGTCGGATTATTATAAAGGTTTTTGTGTGAAAATTGATATTTTATAACCGAATATATCAGTGTGGAAGCAGACCGAACCACACCGTATGGTATATGAATTAAGCAGTATTGTCAATCGTACCTTTCATACTCTGCCCTCTAGGCCGCTTCTTTCGTTGCGATGATGTTGATCCTGCCCCATTTATTGTGCTGATGGGCAGCGGTGGCTCCGTAACGTGGAGCGTGGTCACAGGATTACGCTTATCAGGACCAGGAGATACACTCGTCATAAACACTGCAGATCCATCCGTCGTAACTTTAGGCGCAGCCATCTTAGGAACTTGACTGGGCACGGACGTCACTTTTATCAATCCTTTTCCAGCTATTTTATCTCTGCTTAAATACGCTCCAATGGAATGTCTTCGTTTTCCTGATAGAGGCATTGTGTGGAATGATTCGTCGCGTGTATTGAATTCAAGATTTCTTCTTCTCATGGCATTGTGTAGCTCCAAAGTTTTTATTTCTGCGCTGGATTTTAAAGACGTGTTTCTGCTATGAGTTGGTCTTCTATTTAAGCGAGCACTGAAGTGAGCAGAGTGATTTGGAGGAGCGATATCAGTCGGTCTTGGTTCGCCTAGTATAATAGACTGAGTATCTTGAGAATATGCAGCATTTGCAGAAAATGATCGGAGAAGCGATCTAAAACTTCGTTTATTCGGATCAGATCTTGGCGAAACTCCACCATTTGGAACTAAATATTCGTTTAAAGGCAAAGTATTTGGTCGAACGTTTGACTCCCGTTTTTCTGTTGTCGGAGATTGGTTCTTGCTCGGCGAATTGTGTGGTGATGAGTTAATGTTTGAGATTGAAGATGAAAATACACTATCGCTAGAGCTTTTTGATCGCATTTTTTCGACACGGCGGTTGTTGAACACGTTCGAACAATTGTGGTGGAAGTGCTCGCCTTTCGGCACGGTGAAGTACGATGGGTTATCTGAAACAAAAAACAACAGTTTAATTTCAATAGTTAAAAGGATATCAATACAATCAAAACAATAGACCAATCAGTAAGCATAAAGTCATAAAACACTTTTATTATTGCGAAATTTGAAAAAGAGCGCAAAAAGTGTTTGCAGATAAACTATTTTCAAGGCTTAGGTCAATTCGTTTGACAGCGTTGTCTGTCAAGCATTGTCTTTTAACTTTTTTATTCACATTTCTTAGAGACTTTTATCAATGATTGACAGCACATAATAACATCAACACGAGCTTTATTCATACCTACATTTTTTACGAAGTGTTTCAGTTCGTTGATCTTTTTAAAAGTTAATTGATTGGAAATCAATATCGAGCAATTCGTAGCACATATTGACATTTCAACGCGTAAACTTTGTTCGAGTAACTTTACTACTTAGTGCGTACAATCATACTGTTTGAAAAAGACAGCTTTAGACATGATAATGAATCAAATTTTAAGCGTGTAAAAGAAAAGTCGACAAGCGTTTTCTGTTCCCGACACGTTCGGTGATTTGAAGTCAAATTTTGTTCAATAGAGCGCGCAATGCATACGAAATAGTGTTAATATGACATGTACATACAAGGTAATAAACGCGGAACTATAAACAAGATAATGAAAGAAATGTTATTGACAGTGATCGAATAGAAATGTTTAATTAAATTATTAAACAAAATATGCGAGTGGCGCATCTTCAAACTAAGCCTTGATTTAAACATTGCAATCAAAATCTGTATAGCTTATGAAAGATACTGGCTTCCATCAGTCATACTATCCGCTCAAATTCAGTTACATTTTCTTCTTGGTCCCTATATTATTATCAATTATAACCAAGTTTTTTTTATTTGCAACAATGCATTGCGTCAACCTTTTGTGTCTTGTGTGTTTTGCGTGTTTATTGAAAACTTGACTATAATATTAATATATAATTTGGCTAGTAGCCGAGTGGTCGTCATCGTTCTCTTCAGTTGTGATATCCAATGGCTCGAATCCTAGTACGGACATCTTTATTATTGATTTATCAATCGATTTATAGATTTTTTGCAAAGCCATCAATGTCTTTGATATCTACATTCCATCCCACCTATCCGATCCTTAAGACAGGGCATAGCGAAAGTGATTTAGTAACTACTAGTTTTTTGCTAGCCTCATTTTCTATACTTATTCTTTCCAAAATGCTAAAAGTTGAGCGAAGGAATAACACCATGTGCTCGTAGAAAACCTGTGTTGAGATACGCCATTGGGAGTCAATATGCTTCATATTGGGAGAGAAAAATAAACTTACTAACGATATCTCAAATAACATAATCAAATAAATTATGGATTAAAAAAATAATTAGCTAAAGAAAGTGGTAGATTCATCAGAGCTGTACAATTTGCACTGATTCTCTAAATTTCACGGAATCATACCGCCTCACTAATTTACCGTATGGGGAGAAGGAACCAGGGACGGTCAAAATATATTGCAGTGTTTAAAGAAGCAATACATTTGAAATTATACAATAGCTTTATCTAAGCCAGAGAGGTGGTCCCATAAATTCACCTCATTGATCTGAAGTCTTCGTGACAAACAAATAACATAATAATTTGAAGATTGTTGGGGCTTAATACATAATTATTTTCAATTCAAAAAAATCAATTCTTTTCTATTCGAGCACTGTTACCAGGACTGTATTAAGCTTTTACCATGCCCAGAGAAAATTGATTAAATATTAAATTTGGATTATTGAGATTTTGTACACTTCCATGTATTTTGTCACTAACGACCCGGGTTTCGCCTTTCGGCATCTTCAGGCATTCGAGCACACGAATGGACTCGAACTGACTGAGTCGATGTCTTAGATTAAATATTATATTTTATTTATACAATTATTGTTTACTTTGATTATAGAAACCGTTCATTCTTGGCGGACATGCAGTTTTTGCAATTATCACGACTACATTTTTGATAAGATCGAGACCGACTTTACAAAGTAATTGAGCATTTGAAAAAATTTTACCTTACCTAATCACATTATAAATGTAAAATATACACTGTGTTTTTTTATAAAAAATGTACGACACGAAGTTTTAAAATTTAAAATATATATACTTAACTTTAGGGGTGGAAGTGGATATTCCTATCTTTTACGGACATTTTCTAAAATGGATATTTTTAACAATAATTTCTAATGATACATCTTGCGAGAATTTAAGTTTACTAGAACTGAAGGTAAGTCAGAAGCTCAATCACTCTCTTCGGAGAGGTCCATGAATGTATGATGAAGTTAGGATTTGGCTAGTAGTATGATTGTCTCTGTATCTCTACGCCCCATTTTCAAGATCGGATATGGAGTTTATGAGGAGGTATGCAAATATTAAATACATCCATGCTATTGAATACAAACCGATTGAAAAGTCAATCAAATACCGCAATTTGAACCAGCGACTCCGCAACCAGGTATATTTTGCATACTCAATTTACATGATAATTAAAGGTAAAAAAATAATTATACATTATAATATGACGGAAAAAGAAATATACGCCTTAAACGGGCGCTCTCATTGCCCATATCTTAATACGGTACTGGATGCTTGTAAATGTATGTAATTTATTCTAAACTAAACGATCGATTGGAATGTAAAATATTTTGATAAGTTACTACTTTACTCTGGAGACACTGACATTGTACTGACAGAACAATAATGCAATCAATTAAAAAACATTTAAGCGTGTAGAGACTAGGGATTGCAGTCCTGATTTTCGATCCCGGGATTTCGCAAATTAAAAAACCGGGATCGTAGGATCACAGTACCCATAAGATTATTAATAGTTTAATGTCGCTAATAGTACTACCGCTAATAGTTTAGTCACTAAAGACCAGGGTTTAGCCTTTCGGCATCTACAGGCATTCCAGCACACGAATGACTGTCAGTTCGAGTTTATTCGTGTGCTCGAATGCCTGAAGATGCCGAAAGGTGAATCCCGGGTCGTTAGTGGCGAAATAAATGAAAATGTACAAAATCTCAACAACTTAAATAACAGTTTACAAGTACATAGTACCTATTCGACTGCTGCAACTAAAATTTTATATCGATTTAGCTGATCGTTGTACTCATTTTGTTTTCTATTATTATTGATACAAACATATAAAATACATGGAAATGTACAAAATCTCAATAATTCAAATTTGATATTGAAATTCCATCAAGCACCCTCAGTCGATATCTTAAATTATATCGCTAATAGTACATATTTGTCTATATTGAAAGACTGCAAACATTCTTTTTATATTTGCGAACAGACATTTCCAGTCTATTTATATGATTTTAAAAACAAAAATATTTTTTATAAAAATGTGGCAGTAGTACAAAACAAATTGTGTTTCATTTTTAAAATATGACGCCTTTCCACAATGAATTGACAGTTAACACCTTAAAAGTAACCTATATGAATTTGGAAAATATCTTTCCATTGTAAAACAGTGGCGATCGAGTTTTAAAGGTAACTTGAGTTTTCCTGATTAATTTTAATACGCAACATTTCAAGTGAATTTATAAAACTACTTACTTTTAAGGTTTTAACGGTTAAATACTTGGTTGAAAGGCAATTATATTTTGTAAATTGAAACTTTTTCTCTCCTTTACATTCGATCCTAAAACGGGGCGTAGCGAGAGCGATTAGCTGACCACTAGTCCTGTCCTAGCCATATCCTTCTATCCCTAATCTCTTCGAAAAAGATAGGTTGAGCAATGGAGTAATAAGTAGTTCTTGTAGAAAACTTCTGTTGATGTATCTCCATCAGGAGGTCATATGCTCCACATTGAGGGCGGTCATCGTCATTTGATATGTACCACTCTCAGATATTTTATAATGATTTCCTTTTCTAGTACCGGTTTCGGTTAATTTCTAATCAAGCTATAATAAGTATTTCCATAAATGTTAGATATTTTTTATTATATATCTTTCTGGATTATAAATGTTTTTAATATGATTACAATTACTAAAAACCCGGGGTTGCCAAACAAAATATCCGGGATCCCGGGCTCGCTGACCCTTGTAGAGACATCGAATTTTTTCACTCGTTACAAACAAGATTTTTATGTTGTCGCCCTTTTTAATAGAAATTTGTTATGATTTATCGAGCAGGCATCTTGAACTAGACCCTAATTCTGATGGCGACCAACACAGAATTGTCATTTTCTAGGAAGACGTAACCTGTATAATTTTTTTTTTGATTGCATTGGTTCTGGATTAAATGGTTTATATCTTGGAATAAACGAGAGCTTATAAACGTATGAATAAATTTTCTGAAGGAAATTATTCTTCGTTTCCAGGATGGGGAACCTTTTAACGCTGAAAGTCTACATGTAGCAGTTGCAGCTAACATGCTCCTCATAAACATATTGATCATATAAGAGATCTAATATGATCAATATGTTTAGGTCAGCCCCGGGTAGCAGTGCATCAAGTCGGTTGATTTCTGAATATCTGTTCGTGGGCATGGATGTTTGTGATGTCAAGAATTACCTCCCGCCCACCCGATCCTAAAAACGGGGCGCGGCTTAAGCGATTTTTAACCACTAGTGCTGTCCAAGCTCTATCCTTCTATCTCTACTCTCTTAAAAAAGAGATGTTGAGCAACCGTGTAACAAGCATTTCTCGTAGAAAAACTTTTGCTGAGATACCTCCAATGAGTCTATAATATGCTGCGTATTGCGAGCGGACATAGTAAAAAAATAGAACTCGCAGTTACTTTAGTAAATATTTCTTTGAAATTTTGCTGTATTTAATATATATATGAATGAATATAAATGAATGTTTGTTTGTCCCGTATGCGTTCCTTTACCATTCATCCGATTTCGATGAAATTTTGGTGAGTTGCTGTACGCACACAAGAGAAGGTTATGAAAAAAATCTGAAATCTAAAAAAAAGAATCAAATATGTACGAAACAGCGACATCGCGGAAAACTTTATGATTTATTCGTGTACGCACATGACAGGATAACAAAAATACTGTGTTTCCAAAAGTACTTTCTTTCACTGAGTGGCATTGCAACGCATGCCGGGTACTCTCTAGTTCTTAAATAATTACGATTAATACGAAACATAATATGTCTTATCTTCCCCTTTTTCTGTTTTGCCACTTTGCTGTTTTGTCTTTGCAATACTAAAATGAAAGTAAATTCTCTTCACTGCCTTGCGCATCTAACATTATTTGTTGTATTTTCTACAATGAGGCAGTCTAAATACGTACGTTACCGGATGACATACCGATTTAAAAGCAGGTGTTTAACGTCGGAATGTCACTAGAGAAGGTGAAATCGGAGATTTTAAACTCATGAACACTAAATCTGTAATCCACACATTGTATTGAGGGTTAAAATTATCAAACGATCGTTGTTCTCATGAATTTCACTTGGAGCTTTGTAAAGCCATAATAATATTAGCCAGGGAAAAGTACTGCAAAATCAATATTGATAACTTTATTCCTGTAGCCAATTGGCTTCGCTCATAGCCTGGGACGATAAGGGCCTTCATATATCAGTATATTGATTTTTCAATCGATTTTTGGATCTTGCCAACAGGACGTTAGCTACAATCCATTTCTAGCCACGTCCTATCTGAAGTGTACTATACGATACGCGAGTTTCATTTAGGTGAAAAGCATCTTAAGAACGGACAGGGCTGGTGAGTCCCACTCAAGTGAATACCTTAGACAGCGAATAAGCATAGAAATCCAACGAGGGAATGCAGTCGCCATTATGGGTACGCTCGAGGTATCCAGGGGATTTTTATGGAGGATTTTTTCGTTCTGGGTGACACTTAAAGTTTGTTTAAATGTTTTAAAACAATGTCAGTAGATAAGTTCTAATGTAAATATTTTTGACAACTACATATAAATAAAAATACTCTTAAGAATTAATATATTACAAAATATAATATAAATAAGTAAAAATGTAGTACAGATTTCTAGCTGTAAAAATAAAGATGTCGGCGTCCGTGGCGCAGTTGGTTTCGTCGCTGGCTACGGTTACGGATGTCTCGGGTTCAATTCCCGGTGCGGACGGTTTTCATAGATTGATCTTTCAATCGATATATGGATTTCTGTTCGTAGTCTGAGTCCTCCCTCCCACCAATCCCATCCTCAAGGGGCGTAATGAGAGCGATTAGCTAACCACTAGTCCTGTCATAGCCCTATCCTTCTATCCCTACTCTCTTCGAAAAAGAAAAGAGAGGTTGGGCAACTGAGTGACAAGCAGTTATCGTAGAAAAATTCTGTCAAGATACCTCTATTAGGAGACCATATGCTCCACATTGGGAGCGGACATGGAAAAAAATAATAAATAAATAAAGATTGGTTATGGGGTTGCAATAGAGACAAGGCGAGGATAGATCTCCGGTATCATTTTAAATATGTTTCAACTTAAGAATAATATTGATAAAGCCACTCGAGATCAATTCGAGGAGAAAATTTATTATAACATGAACACTCATGCCTAAGATCTTAAAGTTAAGCTGAAAAATCAACATTAATTTGTAGCCTTCTGATCTGTAATCGGAGCTATATCTTCTTGCTCATATTGACCAAAATTGTTACCGTATTAATTCAAATAATAGTTAGAACAAAAAACTGTTTTTAATTGGCACGTCATATTACGTTCTTAAATGAGATAATAATTTTAATTGTAATATAAAATAATACATCAATCACAAATTCAATGGCTATTCAGCACAATAGATCATTAGTATATTGAAATATCAACACCACGTAATAATAAATTAGTATATACTACTGAAATATTGATCTGAAAAAAAGGTTTGTTCAATGCAATCACACTATAATATTTGTTAAAAAGTATGTAAGCATATATAAAATGATACTCTGCATTAATGATGGTTTTGTATTATTGTAGTTTTCCATATTTTATACTTCGCCGGCATTTTGAAAATTATGAGAAAACCCTACTCCACCAAGAACATCTCGGAACAGTGACAAAACAGAGTAGTCAAAACAGAAATATGACAATAATTCAGTATAGGGGAAAAATAAAACACATTATCAATCGGTTATGTTTAAGCATAAGCTAATAACTGCTTTTTTTGTCATTTTGTCATTTTGTGATATAAATAAAAATTGGTTCAGTGGAGTACTATCTTTTATTTGGTTAAAGCCTGACATCTGTATTTCATTTTAAAATGCTCAAAACGCAATTGTTATATTATAGTATGATATAACTCGCCTCTAATTCGGAATTAATAATTACTTATGAAAGATAATTCATCATACGCAATGCTAACTAGTTTAGACAAATTGTTAACAATTTTCATGTTGGTTTAATTAGTTTTTTTAAAATAGATATCATACAATTATTTATCGAAATGTCGATATAAATGTGAATTTCGTCAGTTACACAGTTAGCACTGATTTGTTTATAATAAATATTGAACGAAAAATTTGCCCTCACAATTTGCGGTTTACCAGGTGCTGCTATGCAAACGTCAGTAGCAAATGTTCCAATGAACGATTTGAAGAAGCCGTTTATGTACCAGCGAATGATTTATGACAATACAGTAGCAACAACCACTTTATTCAATAACAACTAATTCACAAGTCAACGGTTGCCTCATAGAAATAGATACGTACAAATTTGAAGAGTAAATGATAGTTACACGAGTTTTGATCGCACTACGAGTATCTTCAGAATAATCTAATCGGGTCCGTTGTGTGGTTGTTGGCTTCGGTTACGGATATCAAGGAATCGAATCCCAGTACGGGCGGTTTCATAAATTGATTTTTCAAGCGATTTATAGGTTTCTGTTCGTTGGTATGGATGTTTGTGATGTCTAAAATTCTCTTCCACATGTATCCGATCATTAAAATGGGGCGAAAGCGAGAGCGATTAGTTAATCACTAGTCCTGTCCTACCCTTTTCCTTCTATCTCTACACTCTTCGAAAAAGGGAGGTAGAGCAACTGAGTAACAAGCAGTTGTGGAAAAACTTCTGTTGAGATACCTCCATCACGAGGTCATATACTCCACATAGGGAGCGGGTATGGTGAAAAAAATATTATACAAATGAGTATGGTTAAAAATTTTTCGAAAAATGTTTTGAATCTATAAATGACGTTTCACGATTTCTGGTATATTTTTGGACCCAAAAATAGTCACAAAAAATTTTGCCCCTTTGATTAAATGTCGTCTTGTTTTCGGCCCCTTTTAAATAAAAAAAACTTGTGAAGCAGTACCATTTCGAAAAATAATATATGTTTTACTTTTCGATGTTGTTTTTTTTTTGTTATTTTTTTAGGTGGTTACTATATCAAAATTATTCGTTAGTATCTAACGTTGAACACTTTTAAGGTGACTTAGGAAAGATAAGAAGCCAGTCCTGATTTTATTAAAAAATGTGTAAGTAGTGCAAAACATTTTTTTTTCTTTACTTAAAACGACTTTTATATTATTGATTGAATTGACAAATTTCTTGGTAGAACTACATCATAATACGGCAAAAATAATAAAGTATTTAGTTCTAAAAGAATTTAATCAGTTTGTTATTAGCTATTTTGGCTTCAAGCTATCGTCAGAACTGTGTTGAAATTGAATTTAGCTTGGCCATATTATACTACTTTATAAGAAATATACCATATAATATCATCTCACTTATTCCAACATCATAACTTTTATTTAAAAAAAAAAAATTAACATGTCTGCTCCCAACGTGGAGCATATAGTTTCCTGATGGGGATATCTTAACAGAACTTTTTTCTATGAGAAATGCCTGTTACGCAGTCACTCAACCTCTCTTTTTTCGAAGAGTAGAAGGATAGGGTTAGAACAGGACTAGTTGTTAGCTAATCGCTCTCGCTACGCCCCGTTTTTGAGGATCGGATGGGTGGGAGGGAGGAGTTTTAGACATCACAAATATTCATAACTACGAACGCAAATACATAAATCGATTGAAAAACCAATTCATGAAACTATCCGCAGCGGAACTTGAACCCGAGACATCCATAACCGTAGCCAACGATGCTACCAACTGCGCCACTGAGCCGACCGAAAGTATTCAATGTCTGTTTTTCAGCTGTTCTAGGAAAAGGAATATACATGCTATTAATTATTAATTAATCGTTAAAGTAAATGCATTAATTTTTTTTATTATGCGTACCTATTGTATTGATTGACACACAGTTTCGATCAAAATAATATGAAATACGTAAAATAAAGAAAGATAGATTTATGGAATATACAATTGTCACTGACTCATTGCGCTGTTTTATTACAAAAAAATACATACTAAAAAGTAGGGATGATTATGTTCACAACATAATAATATTGTAGATGCGTGGTGGGGTGGGACTTGAACATCTTTCAATAGGCCTTCCCATTTCCTGCGAGCGTTTATAGCCAAAATGCACGTGTTCCACTTCCCTCTTAATCCTGAGCTGTGTTTCCACTCAAACAAACAGGGTTGCCGACGATTAAAATAAAATTAGGACACTGAATAGAAAAATAAATATCAAAAAATTATATTGTTGTAGTGTTGTATTTTTTTTTCATGTAGTCGATAAAATATCAAAACACTTAAAATCAGGATCTATCTCTTTATCAAGTCGATGTTACTATCATTCAAATAAGGAATACGCAATACAAATTACAAATATAACGTGCTCGGTTATAAGAATGTAAACGAGACTGTAAATGCAAACGCAAAATATTTTTTTTTTTTAATGTGGTGCATTGGTTAACGTCGTTGGCTTCGGTTTCGAATGTCTCGAGTTCAAATCCCGATACGGACTGTTTCATTAACTGATTTTTCAATCGATTTATGGATTTTCTGTTCGTAGACATGGATGTTTGCGTTATATAGAATTCCCTCCCACAACCCATCCAATCCTAAAGACGGGGCGATTAGATAACCACAAATCCTGTCCTAACTCTAGCCTAACCTAACCTACGAGGGTATCTTTACTGTATACTGTCGTCGCCCGTGGCGCAGTTGGTAGCGTCGTTGGCTACGGTTGCGGATGTCTCGGGTTCGATTCCCGGTGCCGGCGGTTTTCAAAAATTGATATTACAATCGATGTATGTATTTCTGTATGTAGTCTGAGTGTTTGTGATGTCTAAAACCTCCCCCCAGCCATCCAATCCTCACGGGGTGTAGCGAGAGCGATTAGTTAACCACTAGTCCTGTCCTAGCTTTATCCTTCTATCCCTACTCTCTTCGAAAAAGGAGAGGCTGAGCAACTGAGTAACAAGCAGTTCTCATGGAAAATTCTGTTAAGATACCACGATTAGGAGACCATATTCTCCACATTGGGAGAGGACATGAAAAAAATACACTTTTTTATCCTTCCACAAATTTAAAATATAAATTTGATATGCTCCCTTTCATTTACGAAAAACTGTATATTCTATTTTTATTATTAAGATAAAAGGAATGTTTTCGCCCAGCTAGTAAATTTTTTTGATACTTTTCTTTAAAATCATAAACAAATTGTGGAATATGTGCTTTAAACAATTTTTTAAAATCTGAAGATCTGTTAGTCTGGCCATTTAAACACGTTAAAGCAATAAATTGGTACTCATATATTATCTTTTGTTGGATTGTTATCTTTTCATCAATGGAGACTTGGATAAAATTATAGCATAAGTATGTCTTCCGGGTCCGTGGTCGAGTAGTTAACGTCGTTGGCTTTGGTTTCGGTGCTCACGGGTTCGAATTCCAGTACAGACACTTTTATAAATTGTTTTTACAATCGATTTCTATTTGAAGGCATGAATGTCTATGATGTCCATAGTTCTTTCCCACCCATCCGATCCTTAAAAGGTCCTGTCCTAGCCATACCCTGCGATGTCTACTCTATTCTAAAAATGAAAGCTTGAGGAACTGAGTAGCAAGCAGTATTTTTAGAAAAACTTTTGTTGAGATAAACTCCATTAGGAGTCACGCGGACATGGTAAAAATCTGTACTAGGACGAGTGGCAACCCTGCCATACCAGAGGCATAAAACAGGATGCACATATTCATAAACAAAGACGATGGTACATTATTACAGCATTATGGCAACTGCATTTTGTAAAATGAAAACATACTTTCCGAATCAAATTAACAGTAAAGTCGCCTCAATCCTTGGCAAAACAATTACAGTCGGATGTGGAAATAGTGCTATAAAACAGTTCGTGTGGTCTATGTTTGTATGAATGATTATAAAAAACAAAATAGGTAGAACGATCAGCTAAATCGATAGCATATTAACAATACTAAAGCTTCTTTTTTGATGTCATAGATTAGGAAATTTATTTAAATATTACCAAAGACAAAAATATTGTATGTGTACATTTATTTACCGTCTTGAGTTTTGAAGTGAGATTAGTTTTTTTTTAATCTGCTTTAGCTGAAGTAGATCTGATTCATGTTGTCAATATACAATTATAGTAACTAGACATTTGCACGCAAGATAAATGCGCACATTAACTATTGTATATAGAATCAGTAGATGTATCAAATAAGAAATAATATATTTAAAAATAAGCAATCTAAGTATTTAAATATTTCAAATTTAAGTGACATTAAAATCGCGTGCAAGACAAATAAGGACACATAAATATTTGGGTACAACATAATTGAAACACATTAAAGAAAAAATACATATATACTTTTTCAATACAATCATATTAATTTCAAATTTGGATTATTGAGATTTTGTACACTTCCATGTATTTTGTCACTAACTTAAACTGCCACTGTCTTAAATTAAATCATATTAATGTTTTATTGAGCTGCCATTCATTTTTAATTGAACCGATTTCAAAGTTATTTAAGAAAAATAAAATCGTATTTAAAATAAACATTTACCCAAATGTAATATTTATACAAAAATGCGTAATCACCACTGTGCGCATCTGTATTTTGTACAATTACAAAGATATGATGTACGTATGTATTAAATTTGCCTTTGAAGCATCAATTATTTGCAAAAATAGCTTGTAAATTTTAGCAGGAGGCAAATAAATAACCGTTTTTATGTTGGGCATTCGCTTGGAAAATTTAATCTTGGTCTTGGGGTGAAATCGTTTAGATATCCCAAGAACACAATGTAACGGTAGGCTCGCTGGATCAATACAATTGTATAAAGAACTTCAGTTACTTGGCAACCACGGTGACTGAATTCACAGAATTTATATTACAAACAGAAATCTGGAGAAAACATGTTTTGAGTAACTCTTGATATTTGATTTTTTACAATGCGACTGTAAGGGTGTAATGAAATACCAAGAATGTGACATATTTGTTATATTGCTATTGCGATGTAACGAATGATAAAAACATTTTATAAATTGGCAATTGGCAAGGAAGTTAACCGATCAAGTTCCGACAAGATCGGCTCACTCACGTCCAAGTGGAATCTTAAAGTTCTTCGCAGTAATCATAATCTAACTTGGTAAAAATAGTAATGTAGGTAGTTAGATATTAAAAGATTGCCAAAATTGACGATAACTAATTAATTCGACATTAAGCTATCTTCAGAACTCAGAGCTGAGCGTAAACGATTTTTTTTCGCATTTTAGCTTAGAAGAGACAATTTATTCACTTACCCAATGATTTTTTCATTTCAAACCATGTCCAAAATTTGGAGCATATGTACTACTACTGGAGCATTTCAACAAAAGTTGTTTTACGAAAAATTGTTGCTATTCAGTTACCCGACCTGACTATTTTTTTGAGAGAGTAAGCATAAAAGAATGGGGTTAGACAATGAATAGTAGTTAGCTGATCGCTCTCGCTTTGTCCCGTTTTTATAATCGGATGAGTGGGAGAAAATTTCGCAGTCGTAAAAATCCATCATTTGAATCAATAAATCTGTTTATGGAGTTGTACGTACCGCAGCTGAATAGAACGAGCACCCAGGAGCGTTGATCACAAGTTGAGCATATGGCCTCGCAACGGAAGTTTTTATACGAGAACTGCGTGTTACTCAGATGCTCAACCTTTCTTTTAAAACTGTACCGGGACTTGAATCCGAAATATTCGTAACCGAAGCCAATGACGTTTACCACTGCACAAAGGACTCGGCTATTCAGGCTATTATTATTTTATAACTTTGGCATTGATTTTAAAAATTAAAATTTTCTTCGTATTCATTTTTCATCCCCAGGACGCACTGTATACATACATACAAAATGTCCACGAACCGAAATCATTGTCTTTAAAAATAAAAAATCTCAATCTGTCCCTCTTAATTTCTGATTAATCAATACATATATTTAAATTATTATTGATATGGCTAACACATTTTTACATACATTTTTACGACACGTTTGAAAATACCCCAGTATGACATTCTGACTATTATTTGTAGAATTACCCAATTTGTTTATTCCATATTCATTATTTTCTTACTCGGCATTAGTCTTTCAATACGTCGTGTTTCCTTCTGGATGTGTTTTTTTAAGTATGTACACTGACGTTATTTTTGTATAAGGGGCGTGCTTAACCATGGTAGAGCAGATTTCGCCAGGCCAATTAAATCACATCACATATTTGAAAGCGGTGTATTTAAATTTTATGAATATGACAATACTGATAAAAGATCAAACACAAGACAAATGTATAGCAATTTACTATAACTATCTATACAGGGAGATTAAGTGTGGTCGTACACAGATATTGCCTTGTAGCATTAAATACAGATCAGCAGTATTAATCAAATAAAAATATGGATAAAAATATCCAAGCCTCATCTTTCCATCCACTCCACCTATCAGAAAAACAGAAAGTTGAGCAACTGAATAACAATAACTTATCTTGAGATGCTCTATTAGAAGTTCATATATTTCACATTTGGGTTTCCACATGGATATAAATGGAAAATAATATTATATTCGTATCTACAGTGATTTTCTTACAAAAATGAGTGTCTCGGGAGTAGGGCTGCCAGGCGTCCCAGTTTCATGCCTCTGATCCCGGCGTCCCGAAGGGCTCTTTCGGGACAGCCAATTATCATGTTTTTATATAATCTTGCATAGATCAGAAATACCGTCAGTCTCCACAGTTACGAAGTTGCAAAAAAATAACACAAAACTTTTGCAATAACGATCGACTTGAAACGCAGGAACAATGTTCTTTTAGTTCCTACAAACGACTATAATAGACGGAAATACTAGTTTATGTAAGAAATGACTTTAAATTTAATTTACACCAGTGCACTCTTTATCATTCTTGTAATCTTTGTAGCTATGTAACTCCTTTTCTTCATGATTTCCTGTTTTCCTTTATATGTATCTCATAATTTATTATTATTCATTTGATAGGAATTGAACGCACAAATCAGCGCTTAAATCTTTTGTAAAATGTAAAAAATCTGTGTAAAGTATAAAAAGTAAAAAAATAGTCCTGCAAGCAAACCATCAAATACTATTTAGGATGGTATATGGAAGGGGGTACAATTTAAATTAAATGTCCCGGCTTGTATGTCAATAAATCTGGCAGCCCTGCTCGGGAGTAAACGACCAAGACAGCAAATCAATTTCTCTATGTAAATTTAAGCGTTAGTTTTAAATATTCTGATCTTCTGTATGTCACCATGTCAACGGAACTAATCGGTCCAATGTATGGTTGGATCGACTTGCGAAACTTTCAAAACACTCCTGTAAGAAGTGCTCAGCTTCCCGCTTAATTTCGCTTGTAGTACGTAGGTCGACGTCTTAACTGTAATCGAGGGTGGCCAAATAAAGGGAGAAACTGACGCATTAGAAATAAATCGTATGATATTGACATGCACGCCAAATTCAATATTGCAATGTCAATTGTCTATGGATAG
This sequence comes from Himalopsyche phryganea, assembly GCA_022494535.1. Taxonomy (NCBI): domain Eukaryota; kingdom Metazoa; phylum Arthropoda; class Insecta; order Trichoptera; family Rhyacophilidae; genus Himalopsyche; species Himalopsyche phryganea. Next base: position 1,271,887 of record JAGVSL010000126.1, on the reverse strand, counting down.
AATAAATCGTAGATGCTATAATCCATTACAGGAGACATTATTAATTTTATTAGCGCAGCGTTATATCGTTAAGCCGTATCGGATGCACCCGCTGTTTACTTCTTCTGACGTCAATCAATATTGTGAAACGGGATTCCTCGTTTAGTTTAGTGTTGCACATTTGCATCGACGTTTGATTGCAATTTACTTTTGCAAGCCGCCATTTCGCATTTTGTTAGTGATGTACCATCTGAGGGTCGCTGCAAGGACCAAGCCGGTAGATAAAATAACTAAACAATGTGACAGATAACATCGCGATGTAGAGGAACACATTCCATTACCATAGTTGTATTTCATAATATAATGATCATAGATAAGATTGTAATCTTTACTAAAAGAGGATTTCACTGCAACATATTACATTACGTTGAAATTTTAATAATACAGCGTTATTATTGACAGTTGAAAGTGAAAGAACACAACAAATAATATCTTAAAATGCGAGATATCTTTCAATTTCGAGACAAATAAACATATGGAAAGATTAAAATAAGTATAGCTTAGGTTTTGATATGATATTAATCATTACAAAATACGCTAGAGAATACTTCATAATCAGGGTCCAGTTTTGGGTTTCTATTAACCGTAGGGGGAACGATGCTTGATACGTTGATATACTTAACTATTTTTAATGATAGCCGTAGAAGAATCATTGGTAATTTTAAAGCAAATAAACAAAACTTGATGCTGTATATTATATATTAATAGAATGTATTGATTAATTCCGATTTTCCAATTCGTAATAGTTCCCTGATGGCTTGACATCAAATGGGTGAAAATTTGCATTATCGTAATTAAGTATCAATCTTGGAGAAAGAAAATCGGGCAGACTGACATTGAATACAACAATGTGACAATGATGTTTAGTGTCCTTAATACAGCAATGTTGGCGGAAAAAACGTTTGGTTAAATTTTCGGTACATGTGTTTAAATAAGCAAAATCAGTTTTTTTTTGTAAATAAAAATTGTAAATAAAAACCTTCCACCAATTATTTAGTAAACAACGTAGATATTCGTAACTTTTTTACCAACATTTAGATAATATGATAGATAACCAAAATTCCATTTTTTTGTAGTTACAAAGATACTCGAAATGGCGGCTCATTTCAGCGAGCCGCTTGATAGTTACGTGCGAGCATCACTCATCAGTGTTGCCGCCGACGCCACAAATGGTCCCTTCCATAAATACTTTCCCATCAAATGACAAACGATCAAAGTAGGAAACAATGGTGCATGGCTTCCATAAACGAACTGTTATAGCTCTGTACACACAGTTTTTATATGATTATGGGAGCTCTGATACGACTGAAAAAATGCGGGCCGTAAAACTGTTGTAGTGGTATGTTGTATTGTATTTTTATAAGCAATACTTTTATGACATTGTTATTTAATAATTCATTTTTTTGTTATCAATTCTGTCAGAGACACCTATAATAGATGACAAAAATAGTTTGAATTAGTGTAAATCAAATTCATATATCTCCAAAGATTACGATTTTAATTCATCGCATTTTTTGTTCCTGATTTTTGCGGCTGTTTCATGTATATACCATTTGTCTTAATTTTTTAACAAGTAATATGTATTGCTATCTTTTATTAATAAAATATTTAATCCTTTCTGAATAAAGTCAATTTGAACGAATGTATAATATACAGCTCTCGTAAAACAGCTTCTGTTGAGGTGATCAATTAGATGCTGATGTTCTTGACTTTAGAGACGGACATGTTTGAAACGAAAAGTTTTTTAATGTTTTTTTTTCTCAATATGTTTGAAATATTTTTTCTCAACTATATCCGCTCCCAATACAGAGCATACAGAATACTAACAGAGCATATTATATCAACTATAGGAATTCTGACCTCATTTTATTCAGAATGGGTAAATTAAGATGTGATGAAAATAATACCTACAACTAGTGTGGTAAAACAATTCAATGCGAAAAGAGAAGATCTGCTGTAAACAGAATATCCTAAACAATAAACCAGTAAATTTGATTTATAGAGTAGAATTTTTTTGTCTTACGAAAATTTGTTGGTCGCTTTGTTTGATGTTACTGTCACTTTATCTGTATGTTCACTTATGACTATTATAGAGATGCACAGAACTTTACCGCATCGCCTCGATAATTGGTATCAAACTATATCAGTGCAATTATTAGGATAGACTGGCAGCAGCAAAGTTTTCTTAAAAAAAATCTTTTCAGCCAAAGTAGAGTGATTGTTCCAAAAGTCAGCCGTCGCCAGTAGTCGGCCTTTTGAGCTTAAAACTTAAATAATAGTGGATATATTTAAAAATAACAAATATTTTTAAATTCGTGTAGGTAATCTTGTCACTTGCCAATGTATATCAGCACTATAATGACCTGTATGATGTAATACGCAATTAAAAAAAAGCACATTTTTACTTCGCAAGTTTCGACAAATTCATGTTGTATGAAGATCGCTAACAAAAAAATAGCCCCTGTGGTCAACTTAAAAAGGCATGTTTGATCTACCATTTTTTGAATTATGCATGTTAAGTGCTTTTGTTATACATAATATAGTATTTTACAGGGGTTTTGACATAAAAATATGGAATAACCTCAATATTTAATTAGATATTAGACGGCCGGCCACTGACGTAATGAAATACACTAAGTGTCCTGTATCCAGCCCCCGTGGCTGGACATTATTAAATTATCTTACCAGAACCGAATTCGTTAGCCTATTCATTTACGTATATTTAACAGATTCTTTTTAACTGATATATTTTCGTTATATCGTTTGTAAGAAATAGAAAGGTATTCGACCATTTTTATTTTCGAATAAGCAGGGATAAATCGTCAGTTGGATGCAGAACTATGTTAACTAGCTTTTTTTCGAAAAATGGTTTTTTTCCTATTTTTCAGATTATTTGATAATTTATAATGTTTCAAAAGCGTTTCATTATAATTTTAATGTTTCGATTGATTTTCACTATTGAAACGAAGTATTTCTGATAGGGGGGTATAGAAAAGTTATGTCTTGAAATAGCTCTCCGGCATAATTGACAAATAAAGTCAGTTAACGTAATTCTGCTGACGAAAAAGTTTTTTTCATAGATGTTATCCTCTAAGCAATTTTTAAGGCATTTTGTTTTATTGGTTGGAAATTCAACGGTGAATGCTTCCCACTGCATTCTTTAATCTGTTTTATAAGGCAATTTTCTATTTTTAAACGCTTTTTGTTTTTTACACGAGGAACTCGAGTTATAGATTCAAACGACCCATCGGTCCCTTGTTGATTTTTCATTTTTAATTGCTGGATTGATAGCTTCATTTAAATTAAATTACTTCGAAATTCCTAAGACTTTCTCGCCGAGCTCAAATCGATCCAGAATGTTTGACGTTTCTCAAAGGAAATTACTTTCCTTGTAAATGTTCGTTTATTTCCGTTGGTAATCATGGTTTTAAATAAATATAAATATTAAATAACGATGACTGATAAAAAAAAAGTGTTGATAAAGTGTTTGCACATTGTATCAATATTACGAAAATTTGTCAGATAAAAAAAACTTTTAAAAATATGTAGATAAATTGGTTTTAGATTCAGCCCTGTTTGAAAGCATGCGACGTGACACAATCGTACATATGTAGAGGAGAACCGATAACTTCTTATTTTTTCTCTCTTTTGCTCACATCAAAGCAGAAGGAGAGAGAAAGAGAAAAATTCATGATACCCGTTACCACGATATTCCTGGTGATGGCCGAACACTGGCGACGAACGGGGCTGAACACTAGACTTAGGGGGCCGAGGACTAGAAGAAATGGCACTTTTTTGTAGACTTCTATTATTTTATGCTTGGTACAATATTAACTTTTTATTTGAAGTTGGTTACATTGCTTAAACCCTGTTTAATGGAATAACAGCGAAGAGAATATGTATTTATCATTCACTGGCTCAAAATCTATGGAAACGACCCTATTGGAGAAGGTGGATTGATTTTATTTTTATCAATAACTGCACGCATTACATGGATAACAAATGAAATATTGAATCTAACGGGGATGTTGTTCAGGTTCTTGCAAAATTATAATTACCTCTAGAGAAAACGGTAATTAAATAACCGATAGTAATTAAACGTATATATTTTAATATAAATAACTGAATAATGATACCTCATAGTTATTAAATAATTCTTAAAATATTTATGATGTCACAATTGAAAGAACATACGAAATACGAATTGACGGTTTATGACGTATAATAATGATTATTTTTAAATTTACACCAATAATTTTTTGATATTGTTTCCGGACAGAGCGATAGCAAAATTTTCAGTAGACACGCAATGATTATTGATTAGGTAGTTATACAATGGCTAGCAACTAATTTCGCTAGTATTCTGTAATGGTAAAATGATTACGGCGTGACAAAATTAGGATTGCTATCGGCACACCGGTCCGGATGTCGCCGGTTCGATTCTCGTTCCCACATACAAAAAAGAATGCTACAAAATCTATTCCGGATGTATACGACCCCAAGAAAAGGTGTTCAATAACCTAGGTTTGCGTCTCAGTGTGCAAAGGTCATTACACCTATCTGTTTGGAACTATTTTAGCAGTAAAAAATTATATGTGAGCTGATTTTTAACAATGTCATTACAAAATGCTAAGAGTTTTTTGTAAGGTAATTAGAGAGTGGGTATTCAAATTCTGGAATCATTCCTACTTTTTAGGAACCGAAACTCCCGAGAACGAATAAATGAAAATAAACACGATATTTATTCTGTCGTGATAAGGGATTGGCAAATTATTGTAGGTACGTGTCGGATTAATAATTTAAGGCAGGCGTGTACAACCCACGGTACGAACCACAGTGTAATAATCCCCAAAACAACATCAATATGTTGTTATATGTTCGATCCATTTTCAATCAATATAAATACGTTACCTCCAAATTTATAAATTGTATTTATGGCTTTGCAATCAAACATTGAAGTACTTTGTAAGACCTATCTTACCAAAGAAAAATATCTAGCTATCCAATTTATTTAATACTTATTTTCTAGAAAGAAGCACACAGAAAGTAAAATTAGAATTATTTCTGACAAGCAACATAAAACATGTACTTTATATAATTTAAGATATCGACTGAGGGTGCTTGATGGAATTTCAATATAAAATTTTGCACATTTCCATACGTTTTGTCACAACAGATGTACTAATTTAACTTGGCCGCTGGTGAGAGTGCCACCGTCGCTTTAGGAATGTTTCCAGAACTGAAATTTCAATAAATTCGAAAACTGATACTTAAGCGACGGTTATTAAAAGTAGACAAGATATTTATTTTGCATAATGATGGAAATTTATTCTAGACTGATAATTCTAGTTCTAAATTCGGCGGCGGCCAAGTAATGTTGGTAATACTATAACAATGTTTTTAGTTGCCAGTTTGAGTTTATCCGTGTACTTGAATGCTTGAATATGCCGAAAGGTGAAACCCGGGTCGTTAGTGACAAAACTTATGGAAATATCATACATTTGAACGATTCAAATATGTACTTTATATTTTGTTGTACAGACATTTTTTCATTTCATAGTTACATACTTTTTATTATAAGAAAATTAGGAATGTCGATAATTAAACAGGAGCCATCATTTTATTCTAGAGGGGCTGCCGCACTGCAGCTACGTACAGCTGTTAAAATGCACACGTCCTAATAATATAGCCATCTGGGATTTCAATATCCTGTCGCCAATTTGCCACTCCTCAGAATACGCCGCCCTTAGAAATAGCATAACCTACTTGACACTATTAACTGTTATGCCTAAACGTACTGCAAACTACCTAAAGCAGTGATATACAAACTGTGGCTCAAAATAACGAGTAATAAGTAGTAAAATTATGTAATTATTAAATTAAAAATAATTTCCAACATTTTTACTCTCTGCGGCCTGTGAAAAATTAGAAAATGGATAAACCGGTCCTTCTTTCAAATAGGTTCTGCACCACTGAACTAAAGGAACGGAATTAACGCTTTTCATTGCAAGAAATGTTCAATCAAAGGAAAAACAAACACTACGCAAAAGTGCACTATATCTATTTGCAACACTATTTGGAATTTTCAAGGATTCATCGAGTCGAATGTTTATTTTAAACGTTTGGCAGTCAAACAATATGCATAAAATGTTTTTGAGAACTAATACAATAATGTAAGTCTTAGATTCGAAGCTATTTTGAATATCAGTAAATCGTGTATTTAACGAACTACTGACATAGCGGACAATTATGTCAAAAATATAAATTTAATTTTATGAACTTTTAAATCCAAGAGTTCAACACTCTTAAGCAACGTTCTGCGCATGATTTGCACGTGATCACACAGCTGCAATACTGCAGTATTTTAACGCGTGAAGACCGATGATTTGTGTACTCTACGCTACGCCCACCCGTGTTGATTCAGTTGAACAATATACTATAAAACGAAAAAATGTAGTGCCTGTATTACGTGCTTTCTGCTTTAGCTGCTATTATATTACGACTTCGTCCGTTATAGAGAGGTTTTACTGTACACTCAATTTATGAGCTCCAAATCCAATGCGGGGAAGAGACGGTCAAGGTAGGTATGTGATCGTGGCCTCGTTAATCCAAATAGAAACTAACTTCATGGTGATTAGGACGTATTTGAGTAGGCACGCTGAATATGTGAACACGCAGGGTAAAATTTTTAATCTTAAGAGTTACCAGGAAACAAGATCTCAAGTATTTAAATGCTAAACCATTTTAATGCGCCATTGCACTCTGAAGAAGTTTATTTAGAGATAGAGAGAGAAAATAAGTAGATTTCTGTAAGATTCGAAGGCTAAAAAACTAATAGGGCAGCGATGATGAACCCGCGGCTTGAGAAGTATTTGGTTTTTAAAATCTCAAAAAAATATTTTACAATGTACAAACTTTGCACAAGACAAGAAACTGTCAAATATTTTATAAGCTATGTGCCACATAGCATTAAATAAAAATAAATTATTGAAACTTCACAATATAATACAACAAGTTACAATAATGAAATTGTTTGAAAACATGTGTACACAATCAAAACTACAATAATAACCATCTAATTAATTCGTGATGTATCTCATAATAACGCAAATTCCTCTAGGTAACTTTGCACTATATGACGACGATATTTATTCTGTAAACTGACGTGACAAAATTTTCAAAACTACCACAGAAAAACGTTAGCCGTCACTGACATGCTGTATACAAAACGAATCTTGATTATTAATATTTGAATAGGTGGACGTCTTTATGATTCTCTGTAATTGGGTAAACATATTTTTTGTTATGCTTCCCTGAATGGTGGAATAACAAAAAATATTTCACATGCGTGTTTGTACAACTCTGATTTTAGTCTTCTATTTATAGTCTTGACCGCTAAATAGGTGGGCAACATCGGAGTAAATATTTCAGTAAAGAATAAATACCGATTCCAGTTTACCCACTAAAAGCACGGCATAGCAACTAAATATAGGCGATGGAGATTTATGATGCAGAAAACATGAGATTGATGAAGTCACCGCGATTTTATGAGGAAAGCTATTCTCAGCAAAGAGAGCTTTTACGAGATGATATTGCCAGAAGAAAATAATATTTCGATCGCATAAACAAATAATATACGATTACACACTCATACATATACCTAAAAGTCAAATGGAACTATCTGATTTCGTTTTCTGAGAATAGTAATGAAAGTTTTACCGTTGCATTATGATCATTACTTTTCAGCGCGTGTGTTTTGTCAGTTTTATTTTCCGGAAATGAATCGTAGTATCTTATAACACCACCTCGTTGTGTTAGGCCGACCTTTGTCGCAAAACATTGTCAAGAGAGGTACCCTCCAAGGTTAAAGTACCAGGCGGGGCCCTACTTACCGGAAGGTACCGTTTGCTTTGTCAGTCGGCTCCTGATTTCAAATTCGAAATGTGTATTTTAAACTTATATATTGCTGTGTGTAACTTCTGTAAGCTCAACTGTAATTGTCATCATTTGTGTAGTAACCAACTGCAATAAAGATACTTGGCTGGATAGAGGAATGTTTGATTGTCCTGGAACTGTTTGAGCACCCTTGGTCGAGCCGAGGTTATCACTTATAATCTTTAATAATTGATGCATTCGATGAGTTCGCGTTGAAAATTTCTTCAGTTGCACCGCACCTACCATTGAATACCTCAACAATAGTAACGAAACGCTTGTCGTGGATTAAGCACGGTATAAGAATACACTGAGATTTTGATACTCTGTGCTGACCTTTTCGACCACTATCTAACTCTAACCTTGGTATTATAAAAATAGTACATGATGAGGTAAGAAGCCCGATCTGTTGCTTGCCCTATGCTCTTCACTGAAACATACATGATTTCTTCGCAATCTTTTATTGGGATGAGATAATTATGTGTCATATAAAATTTCAAAGCTGCACTGGATCAGTCACGTATATAGAATTTCCGTAGAATATTAATGTTCTCGGCAATGTGCCAGGTAAAAAGGCAGACACGGGGAGTCAGTGGGGCGAAGCGACCAGGTGAAAGATATCACTGGAAAACCAGTGAAATTGACCTCAACTGTAGCTACTGCGAGCTATCACGAGTTGCTATCAGGTATGAGAAGACAGCTTACCAGAAGGACAATGTCTTAGTAAAAACAGTATCTTCCAACCTTTTAAATGCGAGAGTCTATTATTACAGTTGTGAAGGGTACTATTCACTTTTTAAACTGCATGTTTGAACTTATATAGCTAACTGAAACACTACAAATACGCTTTAATTTGTAGTTGCCCTGGGTTCAATACACAGCGACAGTAAGTTGAAAGCTTACTCAATAGAACCGGTATTTGCACTATTGCCAACGGATATTGTTTTAGAAACTAATTTTACCATTTGTCGTCAAGATTTGAGCTTTTTTATGATGATTTCAGATAACTTTTCATAATGTTAGTAGCAACGTTTTAATTTTTATAAAATCTATAAATTCAATAGGCGTGATTCAAAAAATCCTCTCCAGATTTGGCGGCCGAAAATTCTGACAACTTTCTATTGTTCGAGTGTACGATAATCTTTTTATTTTATCAAAGAGCTTAATACGCGGAATTAAAATAATGAATAATCATTAGCAGCTGATTTTTGGAGCGTTTGTTTTTAATGTGTGAATGTGGTTATATACAACATAGTATATACCCAAGGTTAAAGTGCATTTGTATTCTTCGACACTCAAGACGCCAGAAGAGACGATTTAAGTGAGCATATCGTTCCCATCATGCCAAACAGACAAAAGTCTTCTTTTGCATAATTTGACTTAAGTGACGACTTAAGTGAAGAAATAATGACCTTCCTTCATTTGGCAATGTAGAATTTGGTCGTTTTTTGCCTAACCTTGCACTGATGTCAAAACAGAAACAATACTTTTTTGCCTTTGGGTCGATTTGATTAGTAATTGAAACGGTGCAAATCAAGAGACAAATCTAGCTGTACCTATAGTTGAGTGGTCGTTGTCAACCTATTATGTAACTGTGTCCACGAGTTCGAATCCCGTTGTCAATCGATTTATGGATTTGTTTTCAAATGGATAGACGTATGTGATGTCTACACGAAACTAAAATCACCTTCCACTCAACCGGTCCTACGGAGCGAAGCGATTAACCATCATTAGGTCCCTACTCTTTTCGATAAAGAGAGGTTGAGTGACTGAGCAGCGATAAACTCTATTATAAGACCATATCGATGGACCAGTTCCATAGGACGATAAGTTAAAAATTTGATGTATTGAGATAAGTTAGCCGTTATATTTGAACACCACTCGTCTACAGTTCCACAGAAGTAAAGCTTGTAAAATGGTCAGGTTTTCTCTTTGAAGGCAAATGGAAAATATCATATTGTGGAAATATATTTTCGTGAATCGTGGCGCTTCATAAAGAAACAACCATCAATCGTAAAACTATAAACTATTGACCACTTTTTGAATAAAAAAATAATAAAAATAATGAGCCATCACTTTTTACGAGTCAGTTTAAATGAGTCAAAACTTTGATAGGCCGTATCTCAAAACTACCAATTTCTAGTTGAAGCACTATGGAACTAGGCCATCGATATACTCTACATTAGGGGCGGTCATAGTTAAAAAAAATCTAGAGCAGGCCATCTCAATTATCAAATTTTTAAGCATGCGCAAATATAAATTAACCTATTCCCATTTTCAACCAAATTATTCCACGTATTGAATAATAAAATATAATTAGCTATTTCAAAGATTGATCAAAATTACGATGCAATGATAAACTATAACTTGTTTTGCAAAATAATGAGCGTCACTAATTAAAGTTTCTTGAATACGCCCTTATTAGGTTACAGATAAATGAATGCAAAAGTACCCCACCGTTGATATAGTTGACAACTTAAAATAATTATGTCATAACGAAAATTATTATCTCGTCGAACACTCATTTTTTACTAAAATAGACTTGATTTAAACCTATAATGGAAGGTGTGATGGATTGATATTGAACGAGAAAAAAAAATAGATCTGTCATTTATCTAGAAAACGTTTATAATACAATTTTCATGAAACCTCAAAATACCAACATCAAAACACCAAAATACTCCGAACATGTCCCACGCGTTATAAATACGAGACGCGATTCTGAAAGTTATTATTTTATTTAGTCACGAGTATTCGGTTATTTTTTTAGTAGTAAATATTTTTATGGCGAACTCATCGGTTTGCAATATCAGTGAATAAAACACCAAAAATCCAATTATACGAATAAGATATTTCGTTCCTATCTCAAACATTCTGTTTGAAATTGAACAGTCATCATATTAACATTGGTTGCTTAAAATGTTTAAAACAAATCATAACACAAAAGATTCATATTGTTATAGATGTTTGTACAATGAATGGATTATCAGGCGCGTGCTGTGAATTTTCCTCTATCTCGCTTAATCACACTTTAAGTGAAGGGTGCAAGCGAGATATAAAGACGTGATGACTTGTGCTCTTTTATACTACTTGCTCATATATTATGCAAGTGAGGTTGTGTGATGGAGATAGAAATAATAATACAGATATATGATTCTTAAGTCATTGGAATAAAATATTGAACACAAATACTCAAAAAGCTGTAGTCAACCTTTGAATATACATAGTATTAATATAGTATAAAATCAAAAGTTTTTATAATCTGTATTAAATCCTTATTCCGTCGGTTGCGTTACTAATCTATCGTGAAAACCAGTGGAATAACAAGGTCTTCAATTTTAATTTTATATTAAAAATGAATTTCAACAAATTTACCATCGAATCCATCGAAAATGAGTAAGTTATATTATTTATGACTCTAATAACTTCAATGCTACAGTTTTTCTCCACGTTGGGGATATAAATAAATATACCTTCGAATGTTTCCGCAGCTGACGCACTCATTGATCACACTACTGGTTGGTGGCGTCACTCGCAACTAAAATGCCTCTAATGGAGAATTTTAAGGCTCTATCTAGCTGAGAGAGTGAAAATAATTCAAGTTGAAGTCTGGGATTAGCACCACTAATTATCAACTCAACTGTTGTTTAGAAGAATGATATCTGCAAGTCAATCTTAATTATTATATAAGGAAAGAAAGTTCGGTAAGCAGGCTAGTTTCAAAATAAGTTAAATAATTCTTATAACATAATAACATCAGCCGCGAGCTACTAATAAATTTAAACCTAAATTTTTGACGATTAAATACTTAAGATTAAAAAAAATGTTTCGAGACTCTCCCATAATTCATTGTTTTTATTAAGGGGCTATTAAAAAGCAATGAATCGATGTTCCACTGTATATAAAAATGAAAAATGTTGTGAACCTCTTTCCAATTAACTTTTTAATTAAAAAGATTCTAAACGGACGTACAACTATTATAGTTGTTAAATTATTTCCTTCGGTAAACGGAAGCGGAAGAGTAATTTAACAAGATAATTATCTGCATAATCAATTAAATATTGACTAACTGTTAGCAGTTAATTTAAAATAATATTATTCACATTTTTAATTGTTGTGATAAATAATTAATAAAATCAGCTTCTCTCAATCTTTTATACTTCCCAGCGCACATAAATGCATTTCATTATTGTGTTTGACCAAGTTAATGTATTTGAGAATGAGTGGGATCCCCGCAAACCTCCGATTGTCAATTGCTGATGCAGCCACTTTTAAAGTCATATCATAAATAAATAAACACAATTTGCATAAAAACATTCATGCAAATTTCAATGCGACATCAATAAAATGCGTATAGCGTAACACGCATTATAAACAATACGAGTTTTATTTAAATGCAATGCAATGTAAACAATGCATTCCAAAATAAAATTTAAAAATCATTTAAATAACTTCTTAACCTGCTTTTAGATTAAGATTTATGTATGTAAAATTAAAATTGATAAAATTGTTATTCCGCTTGTTGAGCACTAGTTGAAAAATAAAAGTTATTAATTTTACAACATGCTATTCGTTATCTTTTTTTTTTTCCATGTCCGCTCCCAATGTGGAGCATATGGTCTCCTAATGGAGGTATCTTGACAGAATTTTTTCTACGAGAACTGCTTGTCACTCAGTTGCTCAACCTCTCTTTTCTTTTTCGAAGAGAGTAGGGATAGAATTTGAAAATTTACTTGATGCAGTTGTAATATATTTAGAAGAACGATCCACAGAACAAATTTGAAATAAGTTTCCCATGGTATTATTTCGTAATTCGCATAAATCATCGATTTTGTTTATTAAAATCTAGCATTCGAAACATTTGCATTGGTTAGAAACGACAAGCTATATTTTAAAATGCAGTCATCATCACTATGGATGATAATATATATTGAATTGAGAGATAAATGAGAATGACGTGTAACTTTGTCTTTGCAGTTTATGTTTATGAAACAGATAATTAACACGACTTAAAAAAATCGACACCGAATACATACTGCTGGTCAAAATATTATTGTTTCGTAAAATAAATATTTCTGAAATGCAATAGAACTAGTCACTACAACATTATAAGATATTATATATTATGTAATATTTTTTTCTCTTATCATGTCCGCTCACAGTGTAGTGAATACGGCCTCCTAATGGAGGTATCTCAACAGAAGTTTGTTACGCAATTGTTCAACCTTTTTTTTCAAAGATAGTGGGGATAGAAGGATAGGGCTAGGTCAGGACTAGTGGTTTGCTAATCGCTGTCGCTATGTCCAGTTTTTAGGATTGGATGGGTGGGAAGGAATTTTAGACACCACAAACATTCATGCCTACCAACAAAAATCGATTGAAAAATCAATTTATGAAACTGTCCGCACCGGGACTTGAACCCGATACATCCGTAACCGTAGCCAACTACGTTAACCACTGCAGTACGGAGCTGACATAATAATAATATTATGTACCTAGTATATTAACAAGATCCGCTTCAAATGCTGATCATATGGACAGCTTTCTTATATCAACAGATAATAAATATTTATGGACAGATTATATCAACAGTACTTGTTGTAAGTCATTCACTCAATGTCATTCTTCGGAGAGGCCAAGAAAAGAAGAATACAGTTAGTAAACTTCTATTATTTATCTAGTCGCTCTCTGTACGCCGGTTTTAATTGTCGGGTGAGCGGTGAGTGAGGAGGTATAAAAATATCCCAAACATCCATGGCTTTGGATACAAACCTATCTATCGATATAAAATTCTATACATATGAATACCTATTCATTCGCCTACAAATATTATGAGGAGTCCATACAAAACTTTGAAAAATAAATTAGCGTAATGAATAAATATTAATTGCAAGATTACAGTTATCAATATACGAGAAAAACAATCATACCCATTCGGCGGTTTTCGTTGAAGTTCAAGTGACAATGTGAACATATTTTAATTTAAATATTTTTCATGTTCCTTATATATATTTTAGAATAGCTACGCTGCATTTTAAAAGCGATAGAAATTTTTTTTTTGAGAGATGCAACCAAACTAAGACTAGCTGCAAGTCATTCCTAATCAAACATTAATAAATGGGGAATTCAAAACCATTGGCTCACGAACCTGCCATGTGATATTTCAAACAGTTAACATAGAAGAACATTATTGCTATAAGTTTTACTGTCACTCTCGTTCTTAAGAAGTTACTGAATTAGTATTGGTGTTTATTTTACAACTCTTTATATCGAAGTTTCAAATATTTCCTGATATATTATTAAGATAACATACGTGGATCAATTCGAGAACTGAACCTGTACTTACATGCAGAAAAGTTGTGAAGATCTGCAAATCGATAAATGAAATGAATAGAAAAAGTTTTTGTATTGGTGTAAGTGTTACCAACATAAATATGTTTTAAAACATGGTATGTAACAAAATTGTTAAATTTATAATTTAAGACATGAGTGTGCTTGATGGAATTTCAATATCAAATTTGGATTATTGAGATTTTGTACACTTCCATGTATTTTGTCACTAACGACCCGGGTTTCCGACATAAATTATTTTATCAAGAAATTTTGGAAATTAATAGAGCCCAGTTAAATTCTTTGCCGATATTGAATGAGCAGCTGAACCTTCCTAATTCTCCGCTATTATATCCGATACGTTGAAACACCTAACAGATGTCACTAAATGTGGAATGATTGTGTATATTTACCCATTCGTCGAATTACATCCCGTCAAAACCCACAATACTATTATAATTGTAAAATCACTGGTATTTCTAAAAGAAGTTGAAAAGCGGCAATTCGCCACTCTGTTAATATGGTGTTTACAAAATAAGGATTAGGGAGATTCCCGAAATTTTAACTCAGGTATCAGTGTGGCTCTCAGACGTATAATATCTTACCTCGAAAATAATATTTGTCGCATTTGTATCTTCTATATAAACGTTAGACACTGTTTACTGACTCTCAGTTCGAGTCCATTCGTGTGCTCGAATGCCTGAAGATGCCGAAAGGCGAAACCCGGGTCGTTAGTGACAAAATACATGGAAGTGTATAAAATCTCAATAATCCAAATTTGAAAATTGTTAAAAATTAAGTAACAGCACAATCAATTCAATGCCTGGAATAACTCAGTAGGTGCATTTATTTTACCAGTTTGTTAAAAAAAAATGAATGCAGATGTTTAGGCAAGCTTTTGTCCCTGTCTATTAATCCTTTACTTTGTTTGGATCGGCATAAATCCATCTATATTGTGATGTTGTATTATAGTTATCTATGTATTCTTAAATATTAAGACTAGAAGCTTTATCCTAGAAGCTCAAATTTTCATTTGGTGTACCTACTGCCAGTAAGGTGAGGATATGCTAGCAGGTATGAAATTCTAATATGGCAGCACGTCGGCCAATGGTTGTCACCGTTCCTAATGTTTTACCGACGTGTTTTTAATATGCCGAAAGGCGTCTCGACTTACCCATAGCCATCGTAACATCCGCTCCTCGACGCCTGCTTCCGCTACCCAAAGTTAGCTGCAGAGAAGATACCTATTCTATTACGTGACGGGCGTGTGGTATTTTCGTTTTGTCCCTAACTTATTTTATGAAGCACGTGTAAAATGTCTGTCTACGCACACCGCCGTACATCATTAAAATTGTAAACAAAACGTTTTGTGTTCACTGTTCTCTGCGACCAACACTGTATTTACCTCTGCGTTCAAAATACAACGTAGGTAGATTTTATTTTTATATAACGATTCGAAATGCACTGATTTTATTTAATGTTTATATTTATGGTACTCTAATTAAAACTATCTATGGAATAATTTTGTAATATAAGCTATAGCAACACTTTCAATTTTTGAAATTTTGAAACCACATTCGATGTTGTATTCTTATAAGTTTGTCCGATTAATACTTGTTTAATTTAACTTCATAAAAAATTATAACACTATCATTATTGTGTATTCACTTTTAGTTTATTGGCCTCTTTGATTATTTTAGTTGTATTGTAGATCGTTTCGATATTGAGACGTATCAATTGAATGTTGCAAATGGACGAATTTCGAATTTTTCGAATTTGCAAATAAACGCGCGCACATCTGTCAAAATACGAGATTCAAATTTCGGATTCCGCGAAGCGCTGGGCACGTTCCGAATTGCGCGGTGTTCGCGATCGCTCGATTGTAAGGCCGCGAAAAAAAAGAAGGCGAGCGATTTTGTCGGTACAGTGCACAGAAGTTTGAGGTCGGATGTCGCGCGAGGTGCGAGGTGCGACCCGCCGAGAGTTTGGCAGATACTGCGGAGCGGAACAAGCCGCCCGCCCTCGTAAACTGAACGATCACCACATGTGCAACGGGCAGGGGCGCCCCGTCGAAGCTCGGGCTCGCCTAGGAAAACTTACCAGCCCCCTCCGATTTACTAATATTCGTTAAATTTCGAGAACAAGCTAGTAACTCAAAACTAAAATGTATGTGCTTTTTTGCTTCAACAAAACTTTCAACCATGAAAGTGTTTCAATTAGATTGCTTATCGTTTAGTTAATATTTACAATTCGTCAGATATCTTTAATTTTCAAATCCTTGATATAAACTCTGAAAAGTATCAACAAAGTGACTTGATATTTATAAGAATAAAACGCATTTTTTGTGCTTATTCCACATTTTTTTTTTATGAATATCAAACAATTTTATTTTATATAAATATATCGCATATAACAAAATTATTTTTCTTCAGTTGAAAATGTTCGCAGATCCGCTATCTGATCCCGAAAATTGTGTAAAAAATGTGGAATTAATACATAAATTTGTGTTGTATTCATTTAAATATAATACCATTCCACCAAGAATTAACAGCTAACATGTAAAAAGTGAAAGTAACTTTAAAGTAAGCCGAGGAGAAAAGATATCTAATTACCCATGCTAATGATCTCATATGTTAAATTGAAAAAAAAACATTATTTCATACATTGTAAAAATTTAATTGCTGATCCTTGACTACAGTGGTCGAATAAGTACCATGGTTTATATATATATATTTTTTAATCGTGTGCTGTAGGATTAAAAAATAAGCAGTTTTATACTAAATATTTCATTATTCAATCGATTAGCTCAAAAATTATTGCATGCAAGAAAATATCGTTCACATTAAAGTCCATTAAATACGATTTATCTAGCTTACTAAATTTGAGAACAGTATAAAATATAAGTAATACTCTTATCTAGCAGTGGATACGCAGCCAGTGGTCTTATTAAATACTTAATTGATAATACAGTTTTCGTAATTGATTTAATCCCACTGCACTTTCTTAATACTTTATTGATTATTCACATGTCAGTGTATCGCCGGTTAGTTTAAATTTAGAATAGGTAAATAGTAAAAACATGATTTTCTTTCTGGCTGTAAACAATACTATATTAATGTTAGGCATTTTAATTTCGAACGCCATTTTTTATCAAACCTAATGCTGTCATAAAGGTAGTTGACGTTTTGCATAACTAAACTACACATAATCTATAAATAAACGCAACATTAATAAAACTTTTAAAAATGTGCTAATAACGGAAATGCTATGAGTCATAATAGCAAAGATGTAAATTTGTCTGGAAGCTTGGAATAATTGTGCTTAGAGAATCTGTCAAATAGTTAATTGAAAAAGTACTGTCTTATTTTAAAATAACATTTTCGCAAAAAACACGATGCGTTATTTATTCATACAAATATAGAAAGCACAATATTGTATAGGAACACTCACACGTGAGCTGTTGTAATCTGCGAAATTAATTAAATTTACCAATGTAAATAGCTTCCATTTAAATTTGTTGTCAAAAAACACATATTTTATGAATTTTTTATTCAAAATATCAGTAGGTTTACGAATAAATAATGCATAAAAATACAAATTTACAAGGAGCACTACCGTGTGAATTCAATATCGATTTCAAAAAAATATAAAACCGTGTCTGCCTGAACTCACTGTGAACGTCCATGCAAAATTTGTCAATATCTAAAGCAATATCAGTAAATAATGTTAAAACTTTTCTCCATATTACATCATTATCGGTTGATTCGTTCTCCACATGAAAATAATTATTTATCTCTACGACATATTGATTGTTATTCTCATGAATATTCGCATTTATCATTTTGGTATCATATAAGCCGAAAAAAATGTGATTGTCACGCAAACTGTCTTCATGCTCAAATAGAGAATTCGATAATATCTTTTATATTATATTTCAACATCGGGCTTTAATTTGATTTTGATGTTAACTTATATTCTGAATAATTTATCCATAAAACCTTTCCAAAATATATAACACAATATTATCTATCAATAACAAAGAAATTATAATACATTTTGAGTGATATTTTCATACGTTTTGCCACTCGAAGATTCAACGATTATATTAACGTTCAAGACTTGAACGATTCAAATTTGATATTAAAATTACACCAAGCACTGGCAGTCGACATCTTAAATTACTTTCTTTTTTTATAACTATACATTTATGTTGTTATAATGAATACATTGATATTGTAATCTGTAAAGCTTGTAGCAAAAGAAAAATTTCAATGAAATTTTATTTATGTTTCGTCAGTGATTTCCGTGATTTAATTAAAATTTTTATTGACTTGGTCTAGTGTAACATTTGGTTATACTATACAAATATTATTTTATTGCTTTTCTGACACGAAACATACATTATTTCATCAATTGGAGTGCCAGATCAGAATTAGATTTTACGCGTTGGATGGGGAATTCGAAATCCGTGCGCCTCTGTGTCTATGCATCTTTCATTGAAACAACAGAAACTACCTATTGAAAGCGCATAGAAAGCTCAGGGTAATAAAAAATACGACCCCTAACGAACCCCTACGAACATGTCCATGATACATGTGTGCATCGGATGTACCTACATTGTTAGCAGAGCTTTATTACGTACATCCCCAGTCAACTTATCAAATTTTTTTAAAGACACGAAAGCAACAGATGTATTCTACCTACTGAGTTACCTTTGAATATTTTTAAGACGATAAAAAATATTTAATTACAGACATTATATTATAGTCAGTATAGTTCAGTGATGGACATCGTTGGCTTCGGTTACGGAACTCACTGGTTCGAATCCCAGTACGGACAGTTTTCAAAACTGATTTATAAATTTCTGTTAGAAGGCATAGATGTTTGTGATGTCTAAATCTTCCTTCCACCCATCCGATTCTAAAAACGAGGCGTAACGAGAGCGAAGAGCTAGTGCTGTCCTAGCTCTATCCTTTTATCCCTACTCTCTCCAACAAATAGTGGTTGAGCAACTGGGTAACAAGCAGTTCTCGTAGAATTTTTTTGTTGATATACCTCCATAAGGTGGTCATATGCTCCACATTAGGAGCGAACATGATATAAAAATATCTATATATTAAAACAATACATATTATACAACTCGTTGTATTTATATTTTTTAAATTCTATATAAAAATACATATTTGGCATGACAACTTATAATTATAATAAAAATATCTGTGTGTATATTTTGGATGTTTTAAATCACATAGCTAAGCTACTCAAGAATATTGAGGGCACTCGAGATCAACCCAAGGAGTAAAAATGAACACCCGTGCCCAAGATCTCAAATGTATAATTGAAAAAAATCTAAATTTTTTATTGATATTGTAGCCGGAAGCACCTGATCGTCAGGGTAAAGCTTTTGCTGCTAGATCATAGAGGCTTGTTCATAAATACGTGTTTTGTTACATAGGAAAAAAAGAGATTTCAAGAAATGGTAAATAATTATGTACACTAATAATCAAGTTTTTCGACGTAAAAAATGAAGGTTTATTTTGAAATTACTAGAAGTGAAACTATTTTATGTGTAACAAAAAATTCATTCACATTGTGGCAATCAAATTTCACAATAATTTTTGTCCATGGAGTAAAATATGATTTAGTAAGATTGACGCAATATCTGACCGAGTACGATTTTCAACGACATGTAAATATGGTCGACGACGAATATTGTTATTCTTACTAAAACAATAATGCGACAATAATGTTAGTTACTGTATAATACAAGTATACAAATAAATATTTTTTGTATTTTGCAATTATAGTAAATTCTTATTCCCCAAATTAAGACCCAATCTTTCGAACCAAAAATAATAACCTTAATTTCTCCACAAACATTTTTACAATATTAAACAAATATTCAAAATTCATCAACGCCACATGCTGGGATGACCATTAGCTACCCGCAGCAAATATTTCTACTACCATTCCCCTTCCATTTCGGGCAAATAGTGTTCAAAGGTCATTCTCCACTGCACGCAGTTTTCGAAAACGAGGTCACATTGCATTTCTTTTCAAGATAGAAACAGTATTTTGAATGAATTTTAAGGACATTTCCTAGAATCCATATGCATCGTTTAAGAAATTTGAAGAGGTGTAATAAAAAAACAATCAATTTTAAAGAAACCAGTACACATTTGTGTTTTATAAACAAATACATGTAAATATTATATCAACATAATTACATATATACTACTGAACCCTTCATATCCTTTATATTCCTTGCACACTGGACGTCTAGAAAACTAAGGTTAACTGGTTCTTACAGTTGAAGAAAACAGCTAAAAAGCAACCAGTCCAAAATTAATATTGAAATGAATGAAGTAAGTATGGGAAAGAGCCAAGGACTTTTTAACATAAATAAGTGTTTTTAATTGGAATCGTTCAAACTTTTCTAACTTCCATTAGTTTTGTTACCAATAGTCAGTTAGAGCTCATCCGTGCACCTGAATGCCTGAAGATGCCGAAAAGCAAAACCCGGGTCGTTAGTGACATAACTAATGGAACTGTACATAATTTAATCGATTGAAATTCTATCAACTACCTTCAGTCGATCGTTAACTAAGACATTATTTGTGTATTAAATTATTATTTATCTTACCTATAAATGAAATGTTGAGCAAGGGCATTTATTTTCAATACCAGAGAATAATGCCTTTGCGCATGTAATATCTTATGTAAATTTCGCCAAGCGGCAAGCCGCTCCGGAGGAAAGGTTACCCACCATTTTCCAAGAAAGCTTTTTTCGTACCGAATATTTCGCTTTCGGAAAATACTTCTAATAATATCTTATTTGATCAGTAATGTATTTTCATAATGGTAGTTTGAAGTATTTTTGTTTTCATTTTGTAATAGCAAAGAACAATTGTAAATAATTTCGCGATCTCTGAAAAATGGCTCCAAAATCGATGTGTTGGCATGCCCTAGTATATCATATTATGCAATTCAATATTTTTTGCCGACCATCGCCGTCTAGTGTAAAGTAAAGCAGAGTGAGCTTTCTTTCTACCCGATTGCGTGGTAAAAAGTTCGAATCCTCGAATAGACATTATGCGATATTGATGTCTTCGGATATTCCGAGTTGAAGTCCGTGAGTCAGGCGAATATTGCATTTTAAGTAGATTTCGCCGGAACTTGTTCCACAGACTTCCTTGCCAATTTTTATTTTGTATTTATGGCCACATTGCAAAATTTAAAACTAATTTTTTTTATATACTAATATATTCAATTAAACTTTCAATTGATTTCTGGATTTGTATCCAAAGGCATGGATGTTTTCATCCCTCTTCGCCCAATTTATTCGACCCTGAAAACAGGACGCAGAGAAAGTCATTAATAAACAGATATTCTCTTTCGGGATTATTTATTGGGATTTCCCAATTATATCTATTGCAAGAGATGTCCTGCAGAAATAATCGCGATAGTGATAAAAATGGCATATGATAGTCCCCACCGGCCTTCCCTATGGCACCTTTTAAAATTGTACGGAATCCCAACCAAGATGATTTCCACCATCAAATGCATGCACGAAAGCAGTGAATGTTGCATATGAATCGGTGACGTAACTACGAAATGGTTTGGGGTCAGACAGGGTTGTGTTTTAGCTCCGTTCCTCTTTATTATAATCTCCGACTTCATCCTGAGGAAGTCAATTCCACCCGACTCAGGTGTAGTCGTTGCCCCCGATCTGAGGCTTTGCGACTTCGAGTATGCTGACGACGTTCTGATATTTGATAAATCTGTCATGGGTATTTAAGAAACAATAGACAGGCTGCATAGCAACTCGTATCAACTTGGTTTTATAGCCAATTTTTGTAAAACCGATGTACTCTGCAACAGTGCCTGTCCGTACCCAGACTGCCTTCGGTGCAGGACATCGAAATAGTCGACGGCTTCAAGGATTTGGGGGTACATATCACGGGAGATGATAACCCGTGCAAAGAACTCGCGATCTGATTAGAGATAGTTGCAACAATCTGGCACCTTTACGAATTTAAAAATCTATCACTAATAAAAAAATAAAATATACGTGCAACCGGAAAAATGCTTTATTTCAGATGCTCCATGCTCATTATTTAACCACACTTTAAAATACATACAAGTCAATTGATCTCCACAATTCGCAATACATACACGGCTGCCTTTCGAATGTAATATATGTACGAGTCAAGATTTTATTTAGTTTACTGTCCTTAGTAATAATATTTCTCGACGTCGAATTGCACGGGGTAGGGCATTTATTACCCAAATTTTTGTGTAAAGAAAATGGCAAAGGAAAAAATCAAAGCTCACATATTTTGAGATCATGTCAACATGACCAATCGAACCAATATGGGGACGGACCTTCGGCATCCATCTCAGGCAGCCCCGTGTGCAGTTTCTAGTTAAGCCACCGTTAAAACACAGTATACACATAAACGAATGAATCCAACGCGAAAATCTACCAAGCTGAATTAATTCCGTCGCGTTATTAATAGACCCATTATTCTATTAACACCGTTTCCTGTCGAAAAATCTAAAAATACTGCTTAATTTATTTTTATTTTTCATTGATGAAATTTTTTATATAGAAATTGTGAAAAACTTTCAGCTATAATAAAGGAACATCAAAAGAAGAGTTAAAAATATCTACGAGTAGGAAAATTGTAGATAAACTGCAAAAAACATGAGCGATATTTTTTTATTCAGGTTATTTTATACTAAGATTTACTTACACATTGAATAAATAAAAGACAGTGGCTTTATAGAACGCCTCTAGTGGTGATACAATTATTTTTTAAAAAACCAAGATTTTTTCAATAGTGTCCACATTTCTGAAATCGGAAGACGCATGCGAAAATTTGGCTACGGTTAAGGATGTCTCGGGTTCAATTCCCGGTGCGGATAGTTTTCATAAATTGATTTATGGATTATCGTGCGTAGTCATGCATGTTTGCGATGTTTAAAAAATCCTCCCTCCCACTCATTTGATCCTCAAAAACGGGGCGTAGCGAGAGCGATTAGCTAACCACTAGTGCTGCCCTAGCCCTATTCTTCTACCCTACTCTCTTGGAAAAAAGAGAGGTTAAGCAACTAACAAGCAGTTCTCATAGAAAAACTTCTGTTGAAATACCTCCATTAAGAGGCCATATGCTCCACGTTGGGAGCGGACATATTAAAAAAATTTCATTTCGTTTTCCAATTTAAAATGATTGGTGCATTGCCATTAACGGTAATGTCAAACATTTTTTTTTATTTTAAATTTTACATATATCATTTCAAATTTTATATATATAATTTTAAAGGTTTATTAAGATTTTTGATAGATCGTCTTAATAGGGTGGGGAACTTTCTATGTACAAGGGCTATGATTGTAATGTTAATTTTTATTTTTTTTCATTTTTGCTATCGACATACGGTGTAGGTGGGTTACAGAAATCCATAAATTGATTAAAAAATCAACTAATGAAACTGTTCGCACTGTTATTCTAAAATGTGAATACCGCAACGAAGTCTACGACATTGACCACTCGACAATGGACCCGACAAACGGACTGACAATATTAGTTATAAATGTCTTTTTATGTTTAGTATCATGATTATAAACTCCAACACAAACTACACAAATGCTACAGTGAAATGATAAAACTGCAAATACATATGAGATGTCAATTGTCATTTTAAGATAAACAAAATGTCTAGAGCAAAAAAAAATGAAATATATAAAATATTCATCCTTTTATCTTAGCTGAAACACATATGAAAAGTATGCACCCATTTTATTTATATATTAAATAGCTTAGACTATATTGTAATGCAGTGATTTTTTTATGGTTGTAATTAATTTACTTCATTTTCGTTTGTTTTTCTCATTTTTATAAATATTGGTTTCTTTTACCTTTTATAGTGTGACAAATTTCATAATCTTCCATTTTCGCGTTTGATTTTTAAAGAATGAATATTTTTTAACCAAAAAAATCAATAAAATACATCAAAAGATGAGAATTTATAAGTTTTGTCAATCAAACGTGTATTATGGCGGCCATTTTAGATTTTTAAAATTCAAGGCCTGTGATTGGTTTGTCATTCTTTCCATTTCAGTCAGCCCATTTATTTTTTGTTTTTGAAAAACTTTTAAAAAATTCAAAAACTTTGGCTGATTTTGATACTCAGGCAATTTTATAAAGTCGATTTAATGAAGGTTCTAGAAGATTTTGATTCATTTTTTTTGAGAATGGTAGTTGTAGGTGCAAAGAATTTAATGTCATACAGAACAAAAAAATGTTAAAAAGTGCCTTTGGCTAACTTTGATACTGGCGCCTCATTTATATGCTACATTCGCCGTTCATAAATGATCCGCACTAGACGCGGACACGTTTAAAAGTTGAAATTGATTTTTTCTACCATAAAAATTTGTCTATGGTAGGTCAGCAAAATATCCATTAACAATAATATGATCCGCCGGCTAATTATTTAATGTTTAATAATTGCGAGGTTTCAGAATACATTATATTCTGCTTATATATAATAACAAATGATCAAAATTGAGGTAACACACCATTTTTTAAATCAAAGAGGCGTCAACATATAAAAAATCATATAAAGTCTCATACGACTGACGCAAAGAAAAATGTTTGAAGAGAAAAGATCACAGCATCAGGCATTGACAGAATTGTGAACAGATAATTTTATAGTATTTTCATTCCTTAAAACTAAACTTGATAACTTAATTATTCCACTTGATTTGTCACTGACGTGACGCGTTTCGCTTCTTTAAGAAGCATCTTCAGACTAACATGTTAGTTTGACTGATTAGTTAGTCTGAAATTAAGTTAACTGTTAGTCTGAAGGTGCTTCTTAAAGGGGCGAAACGCGTCACGTTAGTGATAAACCAAGCGGAATAACTAAGTTATCAATTTTAATTTTATATTAAAATTGAACTTCCACAAAGTTGCCGCCGAATCCATAGAAGATATTTACTTTCCTTTTTCGAAGATATTATCAGTCAACTTTCAAAAATTAGCTTACACTTCTCAGTGTTCAATGGACAACATCTATTCTTACTAAGATTTAATATCATTCAAAAAGTTTGTAAGCAATGGTGTTAAATGAGACATATACATACATCGGTGTAATACGTATTCGATTACAAGTTATTGAAACATAATATAAGAACTAAGGATTCGAATTTTCAATACTTGTCGGACAAAAAATAAGATGAGCATCACAAAAAAAAAAATAGTAAATAATCGAATTATTTAGATAATGAAATTATAACTTTTATTGCGACTTTAATAATATTATGTGCAACTTTTACAATGCTTGGTTGAACGCAAGGTATAAAGCACGCGGCGCTTCTTAAACTTTTAATGTTAAATAAAAAATCAATTACATAAACATTTAGATTTTGTTTCACTTTCGAATCTGAAATATTGGTATTTTGCATTTCAAAACCGGTATTTCCGGTACCGGTATAGCAATTCTTAATGAGGACCTGCTTCACGAGAAAATGAAGTATTTTCAATTAAGACTCATTCCCGTTATGATGGGATTACGATATCAGTCAGGTTACGGCAATTGTGTAACAGTTTAAAGTCTTCAATGATACAGTAACCAGTTCATCCAGTGAATAGGTGAATGGGCATCCAGCTGATTGGGAGTAATGATGCATTAACCACTCGTCTCGGCGAGAGCGTCTGAAGCTGGTCTTCGTCTTCCAGGACCGAATTCTGGGAATCGTGTAATTCACAAGTGCATCATTGAACAAGCAATCATAATATATAAGTGATTCAAAATAATAAAAAAAAATTATATTGTCCTGTTTTGTCGTCATAATTTAAAAATGTGTGAGCATAGCAATATATCTCAATATAACTTTTAAGGACAATGCTAACTGTCAATTCTTAGTTCAAAGGTATTATATTTTTATAAATAGATCAATATTAATTTAATGTATGAATTTTATATCATAACTATATTCATTGTTTTTTTTATATCCTAACGAGATGTACGTATTAATTGCTAGCAAATGTTGCCAACGCATGTCTTGAGTAAGTTTTTAAATAATGAAAATAGATTCTATTATCAAGATTTAACGTAACACCGAATATATAACTTTTTTACTAACCCATTGGTTCTCCATACTTTTTTTTAAATTTAATAATTTAAGGGTCTTTTCTATGGATTCGGTGGCAACTTTGTGGAAGTTCATTTTTAATATAAAATTAAATGAAAAATTGATAACTTAGTTATTCCACTTTTAGGTCTCAGTCTGAAGATGCTTCTTAAAGAGGCGAAACGCATCACGTTAGTGATAAACCAAACGGAATAACTAAGTTATCAATTTTTCATTTAATTTTATATTAATTTAAGGGTCGTTAGTGATATTTGTGTTAGTGTTGATAATATTCGAAATATTCTAATATCCAAATATTCGATTGAAATCCCTACAAACGACAACTTGTTTGTCGGATATGATGTCGGTAGGTAGGTACTCTTCAATTAAGCCGGGCTTTAGAAAAACAGATGTCTGCTTGTAATATAGCTACAAGTGTCTTCTGTTTGTAACAATCTTTGCAGGTGCATTTTTTTACAACGATGGGTGTATTTGGTTTAATTTTGGAAAACCCATGTAGAAGAATGATCCAAAAATCCGTCCATACAATTGAATTTTATTTATTACGAAAAAGGGTCAATGCGAGAAAACGATTGATTGCGGAAAGATATGCATAGGTTTCATTTAGGCGGTTAGCTTAAAACTTATAAATCATTCAAGTACATTAAAACATTCTGAGCGTCACATTAATTTCTTAAAATATATATAACATTTCTCGCATAAAGATGAACTTAATATGTTGGCACCTCCTGCTTTTGACGCAATCAACACAATACAAATAGTTTGTTATCTTTATATTTCCTTTTTGAATTTGATTTAATTATGAGAATATTCTCATTATGTTAAATAATCGTTCGTCATTGTACGAAATATGCATTGATAATATTATTTTGCGTTTGGGTATGAGTTCAACACTGTTATCAGAAATAGGTGACTTGAAGGATCCACAAACAATGCGCAGGGATTAGACTTCTTTGACAAGATCATCCCAGTCTAACGTGTAACACAAATTGGTAAAGTAATAATAGAATAAAATAATATCGTGGCACAATTGGTCCAAAAAATAGAGAAGTCAATTCTCTTCGTGCTATGTTAACGGTGACCATACGTACTTTATTTTGTAAATAGAAATAATATCTTGATAATTGGCGCGCAGTAAACGACCCACAGATAAAAATGTCTTCTCAAAAACACTCACTAGCGACGCCGGTGCCATTGATGAGCGTAGTTAAATAGAATGGAACCATTTTATAAAATCCTGAAAATCAATTATTGAATATTAAGTACAGCTGTTCCATTGAGAAACTACCACATTTCATGAGAAACGTAAGAAAAAACCATACAAAACAAATGAATGTGACATCTAATTCATTTTAGAAAACTGAACTTTATGAAAATTAATTCAATTGATACTTAAATTTAGTTCGACAAGTATCAAATTTAAAATAGATTTTACGGCGGTATTCGACAAAATGTAAATTCTTTGAGCATTTATCCCAATCGTACGTTTATGTATCGAATATGGAGTCGTTGAAACTTGAAAACTCTAATAATAACTGACCCTCATGAAGGTTGCCTTAATTCAATTATTTCTGAAGAGGCGATGCTGAAATTAATGCTTCATTGATTTGCCATTCGGCTGAATAATTCTTAAGTACATAAGTAACCAATTAAGAAAAAGAACACATTTATTTTAATACAAATATTAGATTATGGAAGTTGTATTATTATTCAATTATCCATTATCCATTAATTATTTGCTCTCAGTTTGTCATTAATATACAACAATAGCATTACGAATTACTTTGGGGGTGGGGGGAGCGTTTATTAATGTTTAAGTAGTTTACAGTAGTTCAAAGCAATTCATTTTCATACTGAAAAATAGTTACTCAATGGAGAACTAATTCAACAATATTATTTGCATTGAAATTGTGGAGATTTTCTATATGCTGACCTACAAATTCTCAGTGCTGTGCATAGATCTGATGCTCGCACCGGCTTTTTATAATTTTCTATTTTCGAATTGATTAGCATCTATTTCGCATGTATCGGAATATGGCTCTCTATTTATCATTATTTGTCAAAAATTGTACTAGATACACAAGAAACTTCCAATAAATAAAAATTGATGATAACGCTTGTCTCATAACCAATTTATACACAATGTAAACAATACAAATCAATTTATTCTTATTTGACTAATGATTTTATGTCTAACTAGTGTAACCGTACCCGTCATAGATGACGGAAATGAAATTAAAATTGAAATACTGAATGTCTAAAGTAGCTAGTACGTCGGAACTGTGTGTGCATTGTTTACACCACGAACGCTTGCATCATGAGAAAATTTCATGCCTATATGTGATATGTGATAATAATAAAACGTCTACATAGCGGTCTGTACAATTATATATAAAATTATTGACTAGTGACTCTTAGCGTATCAGGGATTTCAACCAAATACCGTTATCATGGACCCCTGCCTATGATAAGTTGCCTATGATAAGTTGATAATCCACATAGCGAACTGAATTTATGTACATTCACTTTTGATAAATTATTATTAATTCATAAAACAAGAAGCGAATGCTTAACTTTACCTAAAAACAAAATTTGCTACCGATGAGAAACTTGGACAATTCACACACCCACAGGAAAATATTTAAAATATTATTGTGTTTAAAAATGTACCTTTATGAAGAAATTTTGTCATCTTTATAATTAGACCAACCAGATGGATTACGTCGCCCTGAAAGGCCGCTGATGACCATCCATAGGATTTATTCGGCGGAGCTACGGCACGCTGGGATGACCTGGAGGAAGCGAGGAGACTGGCGGGGGACAGAGAAGCTTGGAGAAACCGCGTGATGGCCATATGCTCCGAATAGGGAGCGGATATGGTTTTAAAAAAATAATTAGTAATGTCTGACATCAGTTCATAATACAATACTTTATAAACTATGATCAGATCCATACTATTCAAATAATAATTTCATCAAGTATGAAATAAAATTGTAACAAAAAAAATCTTGTGTTACATTCATAAAATATTATTATACAATACACGCAAACACCTTCATTGCTCTGACTGACCCGGACAGCCTCATACAATTTATTATTCCCTTGGGATAGGTATTGGTTGAACTGTACATGTATAAGTGTATACAATCTATAATACTTACCTCGTATATTTATTAGATTGAGTATTGATTAACTAAAAAAAAGATGACTTGAAATTATTGTTTATTTATTAATGGATGTTTTTATGCTGAATTATATTTTCTAAATCCATTATAATTCGTATCTAACATTTTAAAAACTCCAATGAAGTAAATAATATTCAGTGCAATATTAGTAAATCGTATTTTATACTCTAGCAACACTGATTTTCATTGTATTGTTTTGGTAACATTGCGACATTTGGAGCAACTTGTTGCCAACGTAGCCATCGAAAGAAAACTGTGTCAAATGTGTTTACGTTAGTGTTGGATGTGTACATATTGTGTATGTGTGCTGTGGAAAGATTGATTTTCTCTCTGGGGCAGCGCTAGGGTTCGTTATTCAAGGGTTGGGGTAGTCGGTGTACAAGATGAGTGCTGTGGACGAGATACTGAGCTTTCAGAAAAGCCCCGACGAAGATTTCTACGGATTGCTCAACTGCGATGAGAATTCATCAGTGAGTTGTTTATTGTATTATAATCGTAGTTAGCATTAATATAATTTACGATTTCGGGTATTCTTTGTGTTTGTAAATCAATATGCAAGCGAAATCAGGTCGAGTCGTCACAGGTCACGGATCGCTAATGTTTTTATGCATTATTTTAGATAGAGCAGATTACATCCGAATACAAGGCTCTGGCCCTCCAGTGCCATCCTGACAAGAATGACGGGGATAAGGAGGCTGAGGCGAAATTTCAGAAATTAAAGGTAATAAATAGTCAAATATGTTAAGTGCGATGCAATATTTGTTTTGCAAAACACCCTTGGTCTATATTTACTTTCTATTCGTCTTGCCTTGCAGTTTGTTTTTTTGTCATTTTCTTTCTCTATCATATGACCCTGAGTGCGAATTATTAATTTAAAAATATGATACAAATTGGTTTGGCAATAAACGTTCATAAAACTTAATCAAATGAACTCAAGGAGAATGTTTTTCAACTCGCATACATTTTATAACCGACCGGCAATTCGAAATAATATATTCTTTGTAAATGCGATGTTATTTTTTAACACTGTGTATTTTATTAATAAATTATCTTTTCGAGAATATTGTAAAAACTACACATTTAATTTACAACCAAACCGTCTAAAACGCAATTCTTGTTGGATGCCTATTGGTTCCATATACTTAGGTATTAAATAAAATTACCTACTAAGAATAATAATTATTGTAAAACTGACGTGCTAATTTTAGTGTAGGTATTATTCCTTATCACTCAAATGTGGTTTTTAATGTATGAACATATTTATCATTATTTTTTTTTGATCAATGACAGACTCATTTTGATAATTATTAATGTCATAGAAAAATAGTAGTAATTAATGATATTGAAGTTTTTCATTGCAATTCACAGTTAACTAATTTTAAAAAGATATCCTTATTGTATTGGTCATTTATTAAAGAATAAGTGCTCACGACTTGGGGTTTTATTAAACTTTGCTCTAAGCCATTTACCAAGAAGAAAATGTTTTAAAATACTTCACAGTTATTATAACTTTATTAAGCAAATTGCAATTTACTTCTATAAATTGATTGCAATAAGGTCAAATTGAAATATTTTAAATTCTACAGAGATTTCATTCTATATAAAGCCACCTTGGCGTAACCCACATTCTGATACTTATAATTTTGCCTTTATGATGATTTTATAAATTTTTGCATAAACTCAAACAATTGGTTGTTTTAACAGTAGATCAACAGGTTTGCCAGGTGACCAAATCACTATGGGAATTTCCCGGTTAAGAAACTGTAATCCCAGCCGCCAGTATTTATCAATTTGCTCTATTTGATGTTGAATAATTTGTATTATTTTGAGTTGAATTCGATAACAGTTCAACACCTTAAAATAACACAAGAAAGTTTAGAAAAATATAGCATCAGTATTTTTATTGATGAAGACATTTTTTGAAGAATTTGCCTATAACCTTTGCCTATAATTACATACTTTTAAAACTGAAAGTGTACAGGCACAAAAATAAAAATTTTTAAAATTACTTTGGAATCTGGATATCTATTATGTTTCGCTCAATTTGTTTTAAAATGAGTGTTTGTTGAAATTATAACAGGAGGCAAAGGAGACGTTGTGTGATCCAGAAAAGCGCTGCAACTATGACAAGTGGCGAACCAGCGGCATCTCCATCAGCTACAAGCAGTGGCTGGGAATGAAGGAGCACGTCCAGCAATCCATGCATTGGGCCACACCCAAGACTAAAGACAGAATGCTCGCGGGTAGCGGAACCACTGCTCCCGGCGGAAGCACTCTGGGAACGGGGCCGGGTGCCGCGAGGCGCGCTTCTGAAGGCGGAGCAGCTCATTGGGGTGGACGTTGGACCGGTCAAGGACAAGAGCCTCCCGCCGAAGTCGTCTCCAAGTTTCGCAACTACGAGATCTAAAGTCAATTTATTTTCTGCTTTGACATGACTCCAAATATCAAATTCTTGGCAATGACCTAAATAAATATTTAACAATAAAATTATTTAAATTAAAAAAAAACTAAACCATCTTGTTATGGCTTAGCGAGTATTAAAATGCTCTTGCTTTTGTTTTTGTCATGTCAAAGAAGATATTTATGCATTTTTTTTTATTTAATTTTATTTTATAATAGATTTTTTTATATTTCAGTTATATTGGTCAATGATTAGTTTCTTTATCGGTAAAAGATCTGTTAACAATTCATTCAGAGTTGCTAGTCATCTTAAAAGATGATTCATATCTTGTAAAAAACCTAAAGTTTTATCTGTATGAAAACTGAGGTTATTACGACCAAATGTTACAGAGATATAATTTTATTTGGAATCTCTAATGCCAAGTATTCCTATGTTTTTATTTATGAATGTAGTGTCATATCCGAAAAGTACCTCAAAGGTGTTGTGCCTGCCTTTGGGGGTATCGTTTCATTCCGATATTATAATTTTTACTTAGAGTATGATTAATATTTTGATTGTCAACGTAAACTACCCCTTTTCTTAGGACACTAGTAAAGTTGTCAACGTTGTGATGATCTTCGGAGGAAACCAGTGATGCAGTATTTGTGGCTCCTTTACAAGTCACTGTTTCACTGGGCTTCCCGTCAGAGGTTAGTCTTTATATTATATTAGGCACAATATATTCATCAAGTCAGCTTTCACAAAATAGTATTACAATGTATTTGCAATCGATGTACTTTAATGTCTTATCTGTTGGGTGTAATAATATCTGTCAAAGTAGTCGTTTTAAATTGTAAGAGATGTTATATTTAATCGTCCCTCTATGTACCTTGATCAATTTACATTCCTAAGTTCTGATCGTAGAAGTGATGAGATGTCGGTCGACGCTGAATAATTAAAAAAAATGAATTTAAAACGTAACCAAGGTTGTTCTCGCACTCAAAATTAGTTTTATACATGACGAACAATCACATTCGGGTCATCCGATGACGCTAATTATTATTAAAAAAAAAGATAAATTATATTCTTAAAGCAAACCTGTCCCCGGGGCAGACGTACTGACTATTTTTGGATACTTTATTTATTTTCTATTTGCTTTGTGAAGTGTTTTTTTTTAATGAATTTTTACCTACGTATATTTAATGATCAGAAAGATGTGATAAAGATAGTACCTTCTTCCACAAACAGGGTATCGCAATGGTCGGTGGTTTTCGAGAAGGTGTCCCTGCGAGTTTACGGTGAGTTTTCAAAAATGTCGCTCGATCATATTTAATCTTGTCTATGGTCAGTCGCCTAGTTCTTCCACGTAGGACCCGATCCTTCGTATCTCTATATTGGACCACCAAATTGTACAATCAATGTAAAGTGTTCCTAACTTAGGTATTGTTACGCGGGTGTGTGTCAGACTCATCACAGTTTCCATTCCCTATGTGCTGTGCGCCCACTGTGGCCCTCATTGTACGTCGTAAGTGTGTAGTCGAGTCTCATTGTTACATTGTATGACAAGGCCACTTAATGCCAATTAATTGTCTCAATCTTTGATGTTTTACAATAAGGTTTACGGTTATCATATTGTTAAGAATATTTAATCATTTCGATGTTATTAAACCAAAATAAGAATATTATAAATATATATTGATGTTCCAACAATTATTCTGCTCACTTATTGAACAAACCCGTACCTTATTTTTTGGATCACATTCTAGCTTTGTAAAATATTCTAGAGCAGCAGTCGCCAACCTTTCGGACCTCGTGGATCACTAAACTCACAATTTTGAATCATTCCGACCCCTAACATGATTTTTTTCGTAAAAAATACAAAAATTTATAAAACAATCATAGTTCCGTTTTTCTTTTATGAAATGGTATTTAATTTAACAATCAAATTAGAGTAATAGTTTTTGCTGCATTTTTTAAATAAGTTTATGGATTTTTGGCTCCAATGACGTTATTGCAAAAACTCTGCAGGCAACTTAAAGTTTAATTTTCAACTTTCAACATTAACTATCATCAAAATAATGCCAACATCTAAATGAAATAATTTTAACACCATAACATAGATGGAAATATTTCCGGTGTCTGCGTCTAGAAGTTCAATACAACCAGGGTGAAGCCGAGCAGTACACCAACTTATTAATTTTTTTTTTTTAACTATATCTTGAGCCAATGTGGAGCATATGGCCTGCTGATAGAGGTATCTCAACAGAAGTTTTTCTGCAGTAACTGCTCTTTACTCAGTAGCTCAAACTCTCCTTTTAGAAGACAGTAGGGGTAGAAGGATTAGGCTAAGACAAGAATAGTGGTTAGCTAATCGATCTCGCTACGTTTACTCCCGTTTTTAGGATCGGATGGGTGGGAGGACATTTTAGACACAACAAGATCACGAACATACATGCCTCTAACAGAAATTGATTGAAAAATCAATTTATGAAACTGTCTGTACTGGGATTTCAACCCTTGATTTCCGTAACCGAAGCCAATGACGTTGACCACTGCACCGTGGACCCGGCAATTCTATTTATAGAAGACTGGTATACAAGCTGCTGTATTCCAGTAAAGAGTTGCATGTCTGCGATTTAGTAGAAAGTGAGTGGTATGTACATGTAATGAACGAAGAATGAGTTTGAATTTATCCTGGGCGAACTTAGGTAATAAATACTAGTAATAGTTGGTAATGCTCGCGACGAGCCAAACCGGTCCTGATCATTATAAAGATGTGGAAGTAGTACAAAACAATTGTTTTATTTAAAAAAAAATACTTTTATATTATAAATCCATAAATTATGAGAATAGATACAACTCGCTGTTTTACAATCCTTTTACTTATTATATGCATTCATAACATATTGATAAATAATATAATATCCGCAGTGCACTTAGTGAAGTGATCAGCAACCCGGGGCCATAAGCAAGTCGTTGGGGGTGCCTGTCTAAGTAAAGAGGTTTTCGACAAGATGTAAGAAGTTAAATTCAATAAATTGTGAATTAATGTAAGAAGTTCATTGAACTTAAAACTACAAGTCTCACCATTTTATCACTTGGCCCAGTAAACTTAACAGTAAAACACAAGTAGGTAATAAAAATTATGTTTCATTTTTATAAATAAATTATATTCCTACCAAAAGTTGAGGAGTCATCATAATATATTATCTCAATTAGAATGCAGTAAATGACAATGTCACAATCATCCAAATACAAATAATAGAGTGCAGGAAGTCCTCAATATCAGAATCTCTATATAATTCCATAGAGATATAAGAAAAGTATATTTGAAGAGGATAAAAGATGAATATATAAACTAATGAGATTACCATATGATTTTGGTTCCCGTTTTAATTGGATTCATTTTGATATTTTTATGGTATTTATTATCTTCCGATAACACTAACCCTTAAAATTTAAAAATAAGTATTTTGACAAGCAATGGATATGACACACTCTGCACTGTTTCAGCGGAATAAAACGAAGCAATACAGGATTATTTGCTATCCAGAAAACAATTGAATGATAAGCATAAAAACGGATGGCTTACGATAAAAACAAAATATTGATATCTTTTAGCTGGTCTTTGAATCTTGCACCTCTAATACGTAAGCAGACACACATTACCACAATGCTATTTAATACGCATTATTAAGTAAAAATATTGCACTGATTGAAAGTCGACACAACCATGACGCCCATGACACGTTATTCTGTTTATAAAACTTGCAGTTATGTACATAAACTTAATAGTCAGAATAATGGAGCATTGTAAAGGTTTTGATTACTTCCATTGATCATCAGTAAATGTAAGCATAACTTCTTTGGAATTTAAATGGAGTCAGTTTTGCATTGACTAATCGTTGTTATCAAATTTCAGATGAGTCATTTGAATTTTTTCTGAATAATTGTCTTGGCAATGCCCACAAGCCATGCCTGACTTGTAAGTATTTTATTTCAGTTGTGTTTTAAAAGCTGAAAGACATGCATTGGTCAGCTGTCACATTTCAAGAATAGTAAAGTGGTGAAAAAAGATTCTTTTGTGAATTTATTGCATGTGACAGCAAACACAGTATGGTATAATGCTATGAATTTCGATGCATGTACTAACTATGTTTGTTTCCATATGCTGTGAAATAACCGCACGATTAGCTGCATTTCAAAACTGTCAAAATTGTCAAATAAAACGCATTGCATATATACACAACAGACTTGTTATATAAAGTATATATTGCAAATCTTTATGTAACATCTTTGTTGTAATATATCTACTCTCATCGCAACATGGTGGACGACAGTTTAGGTAAAAAGTGTTTACAAAAAGTAATTAGCACTCAGAAACTTATTTGATTTGTCTGCAGTGATAATTTTTCATTTTGAATAATGCTACATTTTTAACAGAATTTGTTTTGTACTTTTTATAATAATCAGGACCGATTTCACTCACAAGCATGATCAACTGATAAAATATAAATCTTAACAAGGCTAATATAAAAACGGGGGGTAGCGAAAGTAATTATCTAGCCACTAATCCTGTCCTGGCCTCTTCTTCTATCTGTGGTGTAGTGGTCAACGTTGTTGGCTTCAACTAAGGAGCTCACGGGTTCAAATCCAAGAACGGACGGGTTCATAACTTGATTATCCAAACAATTTATGGATTTCTATTCGAAGCCATGGATGTTTGGGAGCGGATATGGTTTTTTTTTATTATTCTGAATCAATATTATAATGATCAAAAAAATGGTGAATTGAAGGAAAATAAATTGAAATTACACTAGCAGTCAGTGTCCCAAATTCATTAAGATATCTGATCACTGATGGAACTCGAGCACAATGTGAGAAGATGATAGAGACGTATTTGAAATTCATGAATCAAATCCTTACTTCAAATGTAACATTGAAATATTCAACCGCAGTGAAATGTGAATTCTTCAGTAAGAG
This sequence comes from Himalopsyche phryganea, assembly GCA_022494535.1. NCBI lineage: Eukaryota > Metazoa > Arthropoda > Insecta > Trichoptera > Rhyacophilidae > Himalopsyche > Himalopsyche phryganea. The sequence goes on along the minus strand of JAGVSL010000126.1, from coordinate 1,234,881 downwards.
TATAAGATATCAATAAACGTTAAATAATGTCCAAATGCCAATATAATAATAAGAAATAAAAAAATAAGTATGCTTATATAAATTTTAATACACAAATATAAAATGTCATCCGAGTGTATGAAAAAAATACGTAAATATAAGCAATCAATTTATAAAATTATTCTAACACTTAAAAAATAACAATTTTTATTAATCGATAAATTCTTACATACTTATAAGATCATAAGGAACATTTTGGTTTAGAGCCGTTATATCGATACAATTTCATAAAAAAAATATGGCCGCCACAATAATTTATTTATTTGCAAAGTGGAACAAACATAAATAGCATCATTGAAATCAATGCAAACCGCCAAGGCAGAAGTTTAAAAGATTATTTTAAAATATTGACAGTTTATTGATTGTTTGCGAATGAAATTTTTGAAGTACGGGCCAATGAGATTCTGAAATCACTAGAAAATCACATCAAATAAAAAATAAAGTTAGCTGAAATCTGTCGTAGCTTCTTCATCATTATCTGGATGTGATACCCGTTCTCACCGGCTTCGCGAAATCTTGGTTGATGCCCTCCATTTGGTATTCTAAATTACAAGGCTTCAAGAGCTCCTGCCCGCTCTGGTGAATCCATTTATTAGAGACTGAAACAAATTAGTAAATGGAATATTATTTCATATTACAGTAACACGGAGCTTTATCGTTAATAACTAAACTCTGTGTGATGAAATCTTTGGACACTATTTTCAGTTTTGATATTTGAGAAATATGCTCCACTCAATAGGGTAAAAAAATAACAACACTGTCAATTCAATTATTATTAATGACAATAGATATGTCAGCATCAGATTTTCACTCACTTATTTATGCTAATATAGAAGTGATAGACAATATATTATTAGCTTAATTTTTATATTATTTTTAGTTCAATTTATGAGTGATTTATAAGTTCGAGTTGTGTTGCAAAAGAGATTAATCAATTGTAATCCTTTCGGCTGCTATGGGCATGGCATGTAAGACGGCCAAAAAGCAATACAGTTCAGATTTGATTGTGGAGAAAACATTTAAAAGAAAGATTTATTTAATGTGTAATGATTTACATAAAAACGATTCATTATCTTCATTATATTATCATCAATAATTATTTCAATTCTTTATATACTGTGTTTATTTTATTTTATCTTTTTGTCATGTAGTGTATTGTCTTTCTGCTGTGCTACTTTTGTTTTAATTTTATTGTTTCTAGTTATGATGTTCAGAAAATAATTTATATTGTACTTTTGCCACTCAAAGTAAAAATTGCGCTTTTAAAACAAGTTTAAAAATGTATGACAAATTGTTTGCCATGTTAGTGGTGAGCAAAGGTGTAGAAAGTAATTGTATCTTGTTAGATATGTATTTGAGTTGAAGGTTTTTCTAGAAAATAACATCAATTTTACTTGGACTTTTATCCTTAATGATTAACAAAGTCAAATTCATGCTTGGTTTACATTCAATAGATACGTAATAAAAATAATATGTTTCAGTATTTTACCCCATTTAGATCCTTGTAGAACAGGACATGCAGCATGGCGAGTTGCGAAGTTGCCTTCACCGGACGGATGCAAGTTCAACCAAAATACTCCCGTACCTTTCTGTGGTTTCACACTCAGACCTAATTCAGGAAAAACGGTACCACCTCCTTGGGCAACATCTGACATCTAAAAAAACATCACACCAATATTAGAAGATCATTTTGTCCACAGAAGTCAACGATTCACAATAATAAAAATATTAAATTTGGATTATTGAGATTTTGTACACTTCCACGAATCCTACATCTAACGTATCGCTTACATATCGCTTACGTATTAGCCGACTTGAGAAAAGCGAAGCAAAATGTTTTTTTTCTTTCTTTTAAGTCGTGGCTTTACAAATGGAACACGAACACGTTTGAATGATCTTCAGTTGAAAAAAAAACAAACGAAGAAAAGTCGTCTGACAGTACCTGCATATCCTAATAATTGTAGGTATTGAAATCACTCCATGAAATTTTCTATTTACACTTCATATTAGCAGTTAGTAATTGAATAGAAGGTGTCTGAATCTCGTAAATACATCATAAAGCAGTGGACCTTAAATTATATTTCAATAAAGAAATGAGCTATTCTAGGTATGAAGAAACTCGATTTTGTATGTCAAAGTCATATCATGTGTTTCTTTTATTAACTCTAACATTGGAGATTTTAATTTTGCGACTTGAGAATATCATTTAAGCTTGGGACTAAGCCACTTGTGAATTTGTAATAAACTTTTTGAATATATTTTTTTATTCTGTGACGGACTTCTCTATTATTTACGAGGTAAGATATTATACGTCTGAGAGCCACACTGATACCTGAGTTAAAATTTCTAGAATTGCTTTAATCCTTATTTTGTAAACACCACATTTACAGAGTGGCGAATTGTCGCTTTCCAACTTCTTATGGAATTACCAGTGATTTTACAATTATAATAGCATTGTGGGTTTCGACGGGATGCAATTCGACGAAAGGGTAAATATATACAATCATTCCACGTTTAGTGACATCTGTTAGGTGTTTCAACGTATAGGATATAATAATGGAGAATTAGGAAGGTTCAGCTGCTCATTCAGAATTGGCAAGGAATTTAACTGGGCTCTATTGATTTCCAAAATTTCTTGATAAAATAATTTATGATCCCCATGTTTTTATGCAACAGTTTAACCCCATCATCCGCATTAAACGTATGGTTCTCCATTAGCAAGTGATTTGCGAATGTCGAAGTTTCTTTTTTGTTAGTGACAAAATACATGGAAGTGTACAAAATCTCAATAATCCAAATTTGATATTGAAATTCCATCAAGCACCCTCAGTCGATGTTTAAAATTATACTTAAATTAAAATATTTCATTTTCGTCATTTCAATATCATTTATTAGTAATTAATTTGCCTGTAATGGGAGGTTATAAACAGTTTACTAAAAAAAACTGTGTTTGAGTAACTATCTAATAAGATGACGATATGGTTATTGAATATTTATATTTCTCAGTATCATTTGGACTGCCACTTATTGTAAAGATTTGTTTGTTGATGAGTTGACTCTTTTCAATACACAATGCAAAATAGGTTTTTCCCTTACAATGAAAGGGGGCAAAAGACAAACGGAAATGTTTAGACATGAAACATTTATATTGAAGCTCCTGTCTATTCAGAAAAAAAAAATATACTTACGTAGAACAACACAGTGGCAATTCGGTTTCCATTTCCCCATTCTCCGCCAAATGCACCCTTTTCTTCTTTCTGTAAAACAGGTTTTAAATAAATATAATAAAGTATTTGTTTTGGCCCGTGTTTGTATAATTGCAATATATATTTGTCTTTATCTATCTGTAACGCAGTACACACACAAACAGGTGGATTTTCAATGTTAAGTTGAAACAGCCAGTATGTATGTATACTGCCATCACAAATGTTAATGAAGCTAATAGCAAAATGGATGTTCTGAACAATGAACTATCATTCATACCATAGTATAGCTAACTAAAACAATCGGTAAATTTTGTGAATGAAAATTACTAAGATTGACATCAAAGTCTATGTTTCGTTACTTGGAATATACCTTTTTCTTTCTGTTGTTTTATTTAAGACGGCAGCAAAAGTCTTCAGCAGTCCATTAAGAATACTGCCAAAAGACTGCACTGTGGTCATTAATTGTTTTACTTTATTGGTTCTGTATATATTTATTAAAATGTTAATTACCCTAGCAAAGTCAAAATGTGGCTCGTAATGTCCACCGATTCCGTAATTGACAACCTGCAGCTCTTCTGCTGTGTCCATGCTGAGACCTGTCATGTCTGATGCACGCTGGCTGATTTTGGCAACAATTTTGTGCTCTTCGTCTTTCAGCCATGCAGATTTACTGATACGATACTTGGCTACAACCAGTTGACCGGTTTCTGAATCTTGGACGGTGGCGCGTTTAAACTAAAAATAATAAAAACAACAATGAATTTTTGGGTGCTCTACCTTCTAACCATCGAGTCACTTTGAAAAGCTGAACATCATGTGCATGTGGCAGAGAGTGCCTTTTGTAAGAAGCTAAATGAATAATGCGTACTTATATAGTTTTGAGGCTTTGTTTGATTTGATAAAAATAATAATATAAGACTGTGATTGACTACAGATTATGGCAAACAATAGAAAATAAAATCCAAGGCTCACAAAGAAATCAAAATTGTATGTGTTTTAATTCAACACCATTGTAAATATTAAACCATCATTTTTGGAAGAAATATTGGGGTGCAACAAACTCAAAGACGGCCTTGGGCGGTGAAACCCCTAGCTGTGCCACTGATCAGAGATTAATTTATCTCTCGAAGGGTTAAAAATTATTTTATTCAGGAAACTTTGCTTTCCAATGGTGATTATATCCAATAATAATTTTATATTAAATATTCAGTTCACATCCATAAAACAATGCATATAAGTGACTTACTCTTGGCTTCGCAGACTCCTTGATGAATTCCATTTCATTCTCATACAGAACTTCATGGTAAACAACAATATAAGGATCCGGATAATGCTCTTCTAACTTGAGTGGAGCCAATCGAAGGAATGGATGATTGTCATATACGTAGCGACATTTGAGACTAAAAATGAAACACAAATAAAATTGAATACAGTACAGTGGTTGAATTGTTTTAATAATACCTTTATTATTTAAAATATAATTGACTATTATTCACTGTGTTTCAGTCGTTGGATAATGCAGCTGGTCATCCAAATGACATTCAAAATACTAGCATTAAAGTTGTATTTTTACCACCCAATAATACTTCAATATTCCAACCATTTGTTAGAACTGACTAAAAACAAACTTTAGTAATCAGGGATTATTCTTCAGCAACAATTAATTTAACTTTAAAATTAGTTAATTAATTTAAATTTATAAATTTTTAATTTTTAATTACTCAGAATTTAAATCAATTTTTGGTCAGAATTCCAATCAACTTTTGGTCAGAATAAAAATTTAGGTTGGGTTCGGTTAGAAACACTGACCATAAATTATTTATTCTGCCCTCTGTAATTGCGACCAATACATTATGACCATTTAATATAAATTCTGACCAGAAAAATGCGAACCTTATTCTTCACCAAATGAACTGTAAATTTTGAATATTTCTATTGATAAAGGTAGAGACTTTAAGCCATTAATTGAGAGAAAAACAATTACTTTAGAAGACAGCAGTGACAATGACAAATAAATGATTTATTTCTTTCATTAAATGTTATAATGTATATTATGTACACATTGATTCCTTTCATTACTACTTTTGATATTAAAACAAAAATGTTGGATGTATTGTATAGGCATATAAATAAATAAAAACTTAAATTTTTTTACACATTTCAATATGAGCTTCCAATAATTTTTTACATGGTTTTTGGTATAATACATCTACCACATAAATCAAGTGATGTGAGTAATTATTGATCATATTATTAAAGATAGATGAAAATTTTGATGTTATCTTGAAACTGATCATATTTATCATTCAAAGTTGTATGGCATACAATTATGATCATGTAATCCACAACTAAGAATTATTTACTAATAGAATAGCTACTTACTCTTTCTTGAGACTTTCCGGAAGTTGATATTCATCTCTGCATAATTCTTCATATGCTAATCGTTCTTGCATACCGGCACTTTTTTCCAAGGGGACATCTACTTTAATTTCCTGAATAAATAAAAAACATTATATGTTATTTGTTTTTGCTGTAAATATTTCTAGTAAAGAGGGGTTAAATAAAGAAGTTAGGAAGAATTACTTTTGTTAGATAGTAGTCGCATAAACTTTTTTCAAAGGATTCGTGGTCGAGCAGTTAATATTGTTGGCTTCGATTACGGTGCTCACGAGTTCGAATACCAGTACGGACAGTTTAATCGATTTATGGATTTCTGTTCGTAGGAATGGATGTTCGTGATGTCTAAAATTCCTTCTCACCCATCCTATCCTAAATGCAGGTAGTAGAGAGGGCGATTAGCTAACCACTACTCTTGTCCTACCTCTATCCCTACTATTTTTGAAAAAAGAAGGTTGAGCAACTGAGTAACGAGCAATAGAAAAACTTCTGTTGAGATACTTCCGTTAAAAGCCATATGCTCCACAGAGTTGATATGGTTAAAAAAATCAATATTTTTTTAAATACCTGAACAGTTTCATCTTTTTCTCTAATGGCTTTCTCATAATGAGGAACATTTCCTTTTGCTCTGACATGATCCGGCATAATGTCAAGCAATTCGTGCGTCAGACTCAAAGCTGTATCTACCTTTCCTGTAAATAAATTAAACAACAAATTTTTTACTTAACTTAATGAACAATTTTTAATGGCTTTTGAGATAATCTAGAATCATTATTGTTATAATAAACTTACCAATCATGTAAGTTGAGAATGCTAGATATTCTAAAATTTCAATCTTTGGTACAGTCTTATTAGACTCAAAATTATGTTTAGTTAAAGCTTCAATCATCCATTTTTCCGTATGAGCATAATCCCCGGAGTTATAAGTCTGGCGACCCAACTCGAAGCAGTCGTGAGATGACATCGGGGTACTGAAAATAATTTCAAGAACATCAGATCAGAAAATTTCACAAAAAAAATTAATTATTTATTATCATTAAAATCAATTTATCGTAGAGTACTGATCGCCCAGATTCAAAACATTGAGAGATTAATTCAAGCATTTGGTGGTAAACATAATGAGAGATGGTAAATCAAATAAAGTGCTGTGCCATCTGATAATACAAAGCAATGTTTGGAATCCACGGTCATGCTTGGTTGAAACCAAGAGTCACATACTATGCTTTACAGTGGCAGGTCATTGCATCATATTGAAGCTCATATTGAAGCTCAAGAGCTTAGAAATTGGGCGGAGAATAAATTTTTGGCTTTGGGTCCAAACGCGCGAATGTCTGTGATGTCCACATTCCATCCCACAAGTCCGATTCTCAACTAATGCTAACTATTAGTCCTGTCTTAGCCCCATCCTTCTCAGAGAACAACTTATATACTCCATATAGGGAGTGGACATGGGTGAAAAAAATGGGAAAGACATTGTGTTATAATTAGAGGCAATCACCTGAAATTTTGAAATCGGTGCAGGTTTCATTCTCAAAGTTTGTGACAAAACAATAAAAAAATTTATCAATGTCAATCAAATTGGTCAATGAGCGCATGTTTCTGCCCTACATACAAAACATATTTGAGGGGATTGCAAGAGTGTTATGAAAACATGAGATGGATATGGTTTTTCTGCTTAAGCTAGGAGGAGTATTAGGCTTCGAAATATAAAAGACATGAACAATTTAGAATCAATAGCAGTTCATTAGTTCAACAGAGGAGGAGTGGAAAAAGAACATTAGTCAGAGGTCATGGGATATTCAGAAGTGGGTCAGAAAACGGAAAACATCTGCCAAAAGAAAATTAACAAATTAATTTACAAAATATACGAATTAATACAAAAAGAAAAAAGAATTAATTTATCACCTGTACAGAACTCCATTCAACTTTCCCTTGGCAACCTCAGTGGTATCCAGCTTGTAAGTATCTTGAAGTCGCACGAGAGCTGCTGCAGCACCACTCAAATCTTCTTCTGTTGGGAACTTCATTCTTTCTTTTAGTGTTGTGATATTTTGGACAAATGCTGTGGGAGAAAATACAGATATCCATTAAAATCAATAAAGCTTATTCAGGTAACATATTAATACTAATATACTGGTCCCACAACCAAATGGTAAATGCTTTTAGAGTCAACGGTTCAAATCATTAAATGGAAACATTCATATATTGATTTTTGAATTTGTATCCAAAGCAACGTATGGTTGTTTGTGAAGTTTTCGTGCCACCCTACCCACCACCTATCTGACCCAGAAGACGAGGAATAGTGTAGGCAATTAGTCAACCACTTATCTGATCATAATATCATTCTTTTTTCCTTATTCTGACTAAGAATCAGCTCTATTGAAACAACTTTTGTTGAGATGCTCCATTAAGAGTCTATATGCTTCTCATCAGGTACATGTTAAATGGTTAAAAAAAATGTAATAAATTCAAGATTTGAATGATTAATTTGAATATCATTAACAATTAATAAACAATTTCTTTCTCTATATTTTCTATGGATTCGGCCGGCGGTAACTTTGTGGAAGTATGAGGTCTTTCTCTGTATGAGGTCTTAAAGTTAAGTGTATCAATTACTTGGACATTAATTTGTCAAAGAAAAGTCGCAATAATCCATCATCCTTAACAGCCAAAAAAGTAAGTGAAAGAAAAACCATGCAGCGCCAATAATTTAATTTTAAAACATTACGAAGAGTGCTCATTCATCGGAAGTGGACTTTGATGAATTCCTAAATATGACAATAAATCGCAATTAATAGTGGTAAACAAATAGTCGATTAACTTACTGGCTCCCATGTCGGTGGACATTATTTGCTCTAGCTGCGACCAGTCTGTTGTCAGTCTTTTGATTATCTTAAATGCATTTATTGGATTCATGAGATAGTTCGTCACATCCTCCATTGCAGTGTTATGTTCTGACTTATGTTCATCGTGTTTTCTGAAGAAATGAAAATATAAAGTTTTTTATTCAAATTTTACATACACCCTATACACAGTGATGCTAAATAAAATTTAATATTTTTAGAATGGCAGTATATTGTTTAGATTCAATGAGATAAAATTGAATTTCTGGAATTGCTTTGATAGCATCACCTAAACTAACTGTACCCTAATCTAACAACACTGAAACTTTGATAATGCTGATATCTACTGATGAGCATAATAAGGCATTGAAATTTATATGAATATTAGTGTAACATTTGCTTGAATTCTCTCACTGGTATCCGCCCATAGACAAATGGTGCCCTAGGATGGTAACTTACTTTCTTAACTTTTTTTTCAATTGATTCATTTAAGAAGTTTAAAGAAAAAACTTTTTGAATTCAATAAGTTGAAGTTATCGTCGCTTTCATGAAAATTCATTATCAAATCTTTAATGAAAGCAAAAAAATACAAGGTGACATAATTATAAAGAAAATTTTGTTTTTTTTTGATATTATTTCCTATATTCAATATGGTAAAAATTTCAAATATTTTATTCAGATTAGTATTTCTAATTTCTTTTCCTTTTGATGGTTTAATGAACAGGATATGATATATTATTAGTAATATGTACATAATAGATATTTACTTTTTTAATATCTTCAGTCTTTCTTCCTGATACCTGACATAGGTATCCAAAGACTCTAATAGGATGCCTTCAGTCTCAAGAAGAGCTTCCATGTCCGCAAGAGCTGTGAAAACTTCTCCCCCGGCAGAAGCAAGAAGGTTCGCCACAAGGAAGATGACGGTGCACGACGAAATAGTCATGGAATGCATTCTGTAACAGAAAAAATAGAAAATTTTAATTATTAAAGAAACACTATTGAAACTTTATTGTTAAAAAGAAATAACTATGGATGAAATCACGGATTTTCTAAATTGCTAAGAATTTATTGTAAAACGTGAAAAAACCATTTTTATATTAATGATAACTGTATATCATTATATGTGCACCTGGTCTCAATATGTTGAAAAAACAATGAGAAATATCATATTTATCAGTTTATTCCCGCCATTTAAGAACTACGACTCAAATCTTAACACCAACACTACTATTTTAGTAGGATCGATTTTTGTTAACAAGTACACATAAGTAACTGTAGATATAATTATAATGAACTGAATTGATTAATTCAACAGCTTATTACTTATAAATGTTAAGTTGATTCATAAAAATTATACCTCGCATAAATGTAATTTATAATAATTATTGTTGGACGAAAACTTAAAAACTTTTAGAGCATCATAACATATAGAATTCGATAAATATTCAAAAGAATCAACGGAACGTTTCAAAAAGCTTATCCGGTTATATTATAAATTAACTTTAAAGTCGTGAGCGATAATTTTCTATCACAAGACGTTTTGACACTTAGGTGTTTGGTGGAAATATATGTTTAATTTTTTTTTTAATATTTCTGGATTGTTAATTGAAAATGAAAAAAATAACAGCAATAAACAGTATATTTTAAGAAGGTTCAACTGTCTTATCACGGATGAAATTTAAATACAAATACAAATATCGAACCATGGCTACGGTATAAAGCAATTTTAGATTGTTTTCCTTAAATCAACACGAAATTATCGTTAAAGAATAGCTATACAACGTACTGAAATATTACGGTGGCGTGACTAAAATCTTGGAAAACTTTCGTGGGAGATATTTCAAAACATGTGCCTTCTTTTTGTGCATGAATTTCGATCAATCAATAAAAATAAGTATACCAAATAGTTAAAAAAATACAATAATTAATCTTTAAATAAGTTCACTATAATATGATGGTAAAGTTAATTTTTTACTTCGCCCTACATTCCAGATCATCATGGATATTTGTAAGGCAAACAATTAACTTAATGTGTCGTCAAAACTAAACTTAAATTATGACATTATCAGATAATAATGAAAAAGATTTTTTAATATTGATAATACTATAAACAGTATTTTTTTATGATCTTAAAATGTGCTCAGTTTGGTTGGGCGCCTGTAGGTCTGAATATGACGAACAGATTTGTGTGGATTTAAATAAATCACTTTATATAAAACGAACCAAAATCAAATCAGTTCATAAATTTTTTGCAAATGGTAATAAAAAATTTGTAAGTAATACTAAAGAGATAAATAAAACAAATTTTCCCTTCATAATGCTTCTTTTTTATAAAGATTTTATTACACGTTTCATTTTGGATATGTTATTAAAATACATTGCATATTATTAAAAAAAAAAACAGTCATCGATCACCCTATGTAAATGATTGTATCTATTCATATAAGTTACAATGTATTAATTTAGATTAACTTAATTTATTCACTGACCGTTTGCGGTTTATATGGAGTGTAAAATCAAAATGGCCGTGGGAGGACAAATGCTGTTTTGACTATGTCAATGTGGATTGTAGAGACGTCGCAAAGACGTTGGGCCTAATTGACGGCATCAATTACTGTCTCCTCGGCAGAATGGTGGACATTATTAACACAAAGCCATTTGAACAAAAAGAGAAATTGAACACCACAACTTGCTAAAGACATAGGACTGTAATACAAGGGAATTAATTTATTGCACAACTTTCAATTTCCGATGAACCACAATACAAAAAAAAAACATTGAATCGCAGTATGCAACTTTCTCCAGATAATAAATCAAATAAACCTTATTCAATTAAATTTTTATGTAGAATTTACGTTAGACTGCTAATACATTCATAATACAGAAAAAACGTATTTTGAACAAATTTTAACTTACGAGGTGTCGTTTCTATGCCCTCATAATGTAGTTCATGAAGTTTTTTCCATGTCCACTCCCAACGCGGAGCGTATGGCCTCATAATGGAGGTATCTCAACGGAATTTTTTCTATGAGAACTGCTTGTTACTCAGTTGGTGTCTTTTTCTTCGAAGTCTTTTTTTTCGAAGAGAGTAGGGAAGAAGGATAGGGTTAGGACAGGACTAGTGGTTATCTAATCGCTCTCGCCACGCCAGTTTTTAGACATCACAAACAGTCAGACTACGAACAGAAATCCATAAATCGATTAAAAGGTCAATTTATGAAACTGTCCGCACCGGGAATTGAACCCGAGACATCCGTAGCCGTAGCCATTGATGTTATCAACTGCGCCACGGTTTATGAAGATACGAGACTTGAACTGTAAGTTGATTTTTTTCCACCGTAATTAAAAACGTATAAAACTTATAGTAAACTCATTAATATGACATTTTTAAAACTTACATTGTTTTTGTATATCTTTCGTAAAGCAATGTAGGTATTTATCTTTAAAGGAAATTGCATTCCTTTCATTCCCTTGTATTTTCCGAAAGAACAAAACACGTGTAAAACCACAATAAATCAAAAATATAACATATGTACGTGCACACAAAACCTATTTATTTTTGTCGTTCCCGGAATGGAAACTATCATATATTGATTTTGTAAAGCAAGTATACATGTGATCTTTTCACACCTTCCCATCCAGCCTCTTTCCTATTCGGTAATGAAAACAAATAAGCTAATTACTGATAGTTTAGTGAGATTATTCTTTAAACTTCAATTTTTGGGTGTAAAACGAGAGATAAACGAAGAAATTATACAGAGTAATATACGAATAGGTCAAAAAAGAGTAGTCTTAGTGTTTTTGAAACAATGCTTTACATAGCCGCACGACTGCATGGCTATATGAAATTGTTATTCAACGATTAATTAAAAATAAATATTACGTTTTTATAAACAATGCAAATAATATTCAAAGACAATATTAATGGCCGAGGACGGCAGGTAATCAAATAGAAAATTTTCAGCGACGCGTGAAATTGCAACGTGGAAAATAATGATTGAGGAAATCAAAAATTGGGTGCATCTACATCACGACGGCATCATTATTGTACAGGAGACGCCAAGTGGACTCTTATCTTATGTTGTCGTGAGTTGAAAGTTGTTAAATAGAAACTGTTGTAATAGAAACCCACATCGCTATGAAAAAATACAAGTCACTTCTAATGTACAATATATATTTAGTTAGTAAAGAGAATCAAATTTCGGTGCCCTTGGAAAACCAGAAAATGATGTTTAAGTACCGACATTTTCTTCGTATTCTGTCGAACAGTATTTTTTAAAAACGCACATATAAAAAAAATGTATGTTCATTTTTCAGGCGTAGAAAGAAATTATTGGATTATTTTTTCACAAGAAAAAGAAAATTTAGGCACCTAATTTAATTATAAGCAGAAGAATACTTTTTACGGATGTAAATACACTCTTTTATGAAGTTCCGTCAAATTAGGGGTTACACATGCCCGCAATTTTCAGGGTCTTCTTTCTATAAAGCGATATCTTCATTTTAAATTCATTTAAGCTTATTGTAGAGATAATAAAATCTGTCAATTTTTATTAATAGCACTGGCATAGTTTTTTCTTGATGGATTCAGCAGGTACTTTGCAGTAATTCATTTTCAACGGATAACTTTGTTATCCCACATGCTAAAAATCAATGTGTTCGCAAATCGTAGAAAAATCTTGGTAAATAATGAGATATTTCCATTAGGTGAACATATGCTCCACATTGTGAGTGGGGATGGTTAAAAAATGATTTATGAAGAAGATTATGCGCGAATGGCCTCACTAGAAAGTTTCGTGGGCTCATAAAATTGCTATTACACCACTGATAGCAACTTGAACACTTATTATTCAATAAGTTAATATGGAAGTGTGTGCGCATTAAAAAAGCAACAAGGATGTGGGCTTCTTATGCAATTAACTAAATGGCAACAAGTCAAATTTGCGTAAAATCATACGAAGATTTATTCCATTTTCTCAATGTGAAGACACTAGAATAATTGAAGAGATACTTCAGAATGTCTTCTCCAGATGTCTCTTCAACAACATAAGTTATCACAAAGCACTGCTTCTCAAATATAGTAAGATTTAACAAATCGCTTAAAGTTGGGAACTGACGTGAAATTTTTGTTGTTAAATATGAAAATAATATTATGGTGAGAATGATGACGTTTAAGTAATTTGGGACATCTAGTTTTAATAGAATTAAACTTACATTATCTTGATTACATATTTCGTTTGACAAGAATTATCGATCACAAATAACACGATAATGCCAATGTAATCTAACTGGTTATAGGTAATTTCTTCTAATTTTAAAAGAAGAGATTAGACAGGAAGGACGAGCATTGAAACCAATTTAGAAATATATTACACGATCTTCTTATGAAAGCAGTTGCCACGGTTAGAAAATTTAGTCAGTTAAAGCTGTTTAATTTTTCCGGTCTTCTAGTCGAGTGGTAAATTTTCTTTGGCGTTCGTTCTATTCAGTTGGCACGGCTTCGAATCCACGTACGGACACTTTCATATATTTATTTTCAATCGATTTGCTTTTCTCACACCCATTTAATCCTAAAAGCAGAGCGAAAGCGGTTAGGTAACTACAACACCTTTCCTAGCCCCACCAATACCTTCACCGAAAGAGACCGGTTTAACGACTGAATAGCAAACATTTATCGTAAAATAACTTCTGTTGAGATTATCCATATTGGGAGTGGACATGATTGAATGAATTATATTTGTGATTTTTATTATTCGTGTTTTTTTGATAGCTTATGTATGCGTCAGATTTTTAAAACTCGGAGAGATTTTAGCCGTCACCCGAAGGAAAGTAAACCGATGAATCTCCTAATCGCTAAACGGATATTTTACTGTTAGGTTACAGGCCTCGTAAATGATTTTTGAAATGACAGATGTCACAATTAACCAATAATAGATTTAACTGAAGTAGTTTCAAATTCCGAGTCACATAAAATTAATATTTCAAATGTTTCAAATACTCGATAAATAATGTATTATCAAGTAACGCAGGTAAGGTAAGGTATCATACTGCAATGAACGAAAAGAAAAGTTTTTGAGTCCCAAGCGTATATAAATTGTCGTAAATAGAATATTACGTAAAAGCATAATATTTTTTTATTTTAAATATCCGGTAGTATATAATTAAGTTACTAGCGGTATATGTTGTAAGAAAACAAAGTAAGACGAGTCACAGAAAACCAACAAACGAACGATGTGGAATTTCTCAGTAATTTGTTAACAAGTTTAGTGTTGAGAAACATGAATATTTAAGATAATAAATTGATACTTGCCTTCGGGCGTCAACTAAAATTTTCTATTTGAGAAATTGCGCATACGTCAGATATGAACAATCTTTTTGAGATTCTTGTAAATCAAGTTAAGTAATAATTGTTGTTACTCATTTTAAATAATTGACGACTATTTTGTAACTTTTGTAACGATATTTTGTAGACAATTCAATCGTAGATTGTATTATATACCCTAGCGGAGCGGTAACACCGACATAAGTCGACAACGCGTCTGAAAAATATTTCATACATTCTTATCTCCTGTGTGAGACGATTTATTCCCTGTCTTTGAAATGAAATGAGAAATAGTTTATGTTTATTGCGACCAAATTTGAATAGAAGTCGACAAGAATCATAAAATTGTTTCCGCGTACGTACCTGCTAAAAATATGTTATAAAGACTTTTTATTTTGGTATCTCTATGGTTGTTGTTTTTGGTTATTTTTATGAATATTAAAAAAAACTACTATACTTCATACAAACGAATATTCGATAAAACGATTTTTCTCTAGTACCTGCAACATAATTAAAAATAGACTATTATCTCCATTTTCTGGAATTCCCGGGACTTGACAATTTTGTCTCGTGTCCCGGAACTAATGCTTATGTCAGAATACATAATCCATAGTCTGGATTGTTGATTAAGGTAGTTGCATGTATTATAATTCAGAACATGAATAATTATAATTCATATTCAAGCACCAAATTTTACTTATGTTACAATACCCTAGAACAGTCCATTTTATTTCTTACATATTATTTTTTTATTCGTTGCACAAAAGCCACTGATGAGCGATTACTTAAAAATAGCATTGATGAGTATTAACAAGTGTCCACAAAAATGTCAACATGTAACATTGGCGATTTTTTCTAACGAAAAAAGAACTATTAAAAACATTTTAAGTATTTTTTTATTGCGTGATTTACCTCTTTTAGCAAGATTGAAAGTACACTAATGTGATTGCAAAATTTATTCTTCAAAGGTTATATGTATATAAGGCTGTATATTTTTGTCTCGGACTTCAGATATCCACTCACAATTTTGAGTAGGTAGCTACCGATTTCTCGAGAATCCTGTGGCCTTCAAACTGAATCCATACTATACAGAATTTCAATTTTATTAATGTATAGTTGTTATTGAGTTTTACTTATCGCTTACATGCTGCGGTATTCGATGATGAAGAGGTTCCCTAACCTTGGTCTATAGTTAGCTATCCAATATATCTACTGTTTTCAGAAACGGATAGTTTCAACATGACACAAATCCATAAACCGGGGGTTAGTAATCGGCTGTGACGATCAAAAATTTAATTTAATTACAATAATTTGAAGATATTATATTTCTACACCGCACGATTTATAGCTCATCGCTTTCTCGATCCTGCAATAAATAAAACTGTATTCTATCACCATGTAAACTGATGAATTCTCTTTGTTAAAATAATTTCACGAGACGAGCAATCTAAATGTGTCTACTTACCGTTATACTGAAAAATTATCCTTCACGGCCAATTTACAAATTAATAAGCGAAAAAAGCAAGAGTCATTCGTTTATTAAGTACGCACGACAATATAATAAAATAACCCAATTGAAGGATACGGTGTGAACAGTACACGAAACGTTCTATCAACTGTAAATGAGACATCAACGGAATGCGGCAGCAAACAATAGTTAACACTGCAATATTGCATAGATATTACCGCAAAATAGCTTGCTCCTGGACGCTCCGAAGTAGTTGTTCAATTTAACTGCATTCAACTAATTACAATAGTAAAGAGAAGAGTAATGTTGAAGATTGGGTGAAATCTATTAATGAGATAAAATACTAATTAAAATAACAAAAAAACTATAATAGATAAAATCAACGTCATGGGAATGCTGACAACGTCTCAGTTGATTGAGGTCGTATTACTATATCCCTAACTCTGTTCTGTATTTATCATCAAAATGAAAGTATCAAAAAATTATTATCACATATTAAAGAAAAAATCCTAATAATAAATTATGTCATCTTTTAAAGCAACTGAGACGTTGTGACTGATTATATGATATTGATTATTCACAATATGTACATTGGTTATTCACTATATTTATAGATTTGTCTTCAAGCGAATGGGAAATTACTAATATCTAGTTTATTTATTCCAAACGCTATTCTTATATCATTACCATCTCCAAAAAGAGAGGTTGAGTGACTAAAAATCAACCAGTTTCCTTAAAACAAATCTTTCTGTTGAGAATGTTGAGTTGTTCTTTTATTAATCAATATATTTCAAATTACGGGCACGGTTTCAAAAAATGACGGATAACTAGAACTAAGTTATAATAGCACAATGGTACATATTCCATTTCATTGTAAACTTTACATAGTTTTTTTATAATTTCAACCACAAAATGATAAATCAGTATCTTGTTCACAACAATTTCTTCTTTTTGCCTCGAAATTGACGCTTCATTCATTCACTGATTTTTTTCCATGTCCGTTCCCAATGTGGAGCATATGTTTTCCTAATGGAGGTATCTTAAAAGAATTTTTCTACGAGAACTGCTTGTTACTCAGTTGCTCAACCTCTCTTTTTTTTCGAAGAGTAGGGATAAAAGGATAGGACTAGGACAGGACTAGTGGTTAGCTAATCGCTCTCGCGTGAGGATGGAATGGATGGGAGGGAGGACTCAGACTACGAACAGAAATTCATAAATCGATTGAAAGGTCAATGTATGAAAACCGTCCGCACCGGGAATTGAACCCGAAAAATCCGTAACTGTAGCTAGCGACGCTACCAACTGCGCCACGGACGCCGACTGAATTTTTACTGTTATGTTACGATATGAAGTTTTATTTATTTGTGAATATTATGGTGTGCAAATCATTTTTTAATTACAAAGGCGCCTCCCCTGGCCACACTACGCACCTCCCCGGTAGGAAACCACTGTTGTAAAGAGAACTGTAAAGTCACCGTTAGCAGAATGTACATATTCCAGATTTAGGCCATTTTAGATTCAGGATTTTAACGACTTGTGTTATCTGAACATTTATATATCAGGTTTCCATATGACCTGTAACGAGTAGAACGTGGTTTTGTGATCTTGAAAAATTTACACGACTTTGGCAAACTGATCACATACCTATTTATTATGTATTCAAAACACGGCTGATATCGATAGATAACCGTTGGTATACTAACAATCATGGGCCCGTTTAAAGTGCACACATTGTCACTAAAAAAAATTCAAATTGGAGCATGTAAATAAATAAAGAAAATTTAATAAAGCGTTAGTTCGAAAAATATTTTTGAAAATGGAACGTATTAGTCCCATAAAATGAATGTTAGTTGTCATTTACTATTAAATCAATAAAATAATCGATATTGGAACATGTAATAAAGGTATATTCAAATTTAGTTTTCAGCTGAATGTGTATATTTTGAAAATGGAATCAATTAGTCGCATAAAAATTAATACTAGTTGTAATTTACTATTGACTTAATTAAAATGATCAGAATAGTTGCAAATACATGAATAGAACAAAATATATAGAGCAAATTAAAATCAAATATATTATAATGTATATTTATGTAATGTTAAAAAATGGTCGTATAAGATAGAATGTTAATTGTAGTTAGCTATTCAATTATATCACTTTAAGGTGTTAACTGTCAATTCTTCGTGGAAAGGCACTATATTTTAAAAATAAAACAAAGGTTTTTTTGTACTACTTTCATATTTTGCTAATGATCAGGACCGATTTCGCTCATCGCGAGCAAAACAAAATACGTTGTGTTAAAAAAAAAACAACTATATGCTTGAATTGAGATTTACTGGCAAATCTCCATTGTAATGACAAATAAGTGTTTAGTTCTACAAGATAGTGATAATAGTTATTCTTTGTAATGCTTGTAGAATTAAATGAAATTCTATTTTTATTTTATGACTATTCAATTGTTAGAAAGAAAAATGAAATTGGAACACGAATTGAAAAAAAGAGCAAATTAAAATGAAGAATTTAGTTAAAGGTCAGTTGAAAATGTATACATTGATTTTATTAAGTGGTAGAATAATATAACATAGCATAAATAATTATTAGATAGTTTTTCTACTGTGCGGGTGCTTAACCGTACTACGATTTTTACATTAAAAAAAAACATTTAAAGCATAATGTACATCTACAATATATTAAATATAGTTTTTCGGTAGAAATAATTATAATTTAAACTCCGTAATTATAGCAATCGAAAAGTTTTCCGGTATCGCTTTGCGGTATGTTTTTATCACAGTTTTTTAATAACAGTGAAATTTTATTTAAAAACCGGTTACGATTTCGCAAAAAAATAAAATGCCAAAATAATAGCGACAAAGTATTTTATAATAGTTAATTATTTTGTAAATACATTTTAATAATTGGGCTCGGTGATTGGTTACTAAAAAGAATACGGAGAGTGAAACGAAAAGAACTATGAAATGTAAGAATGTGATGAAAAATGAAAGCATCGTATTGGAAATCGTTTATTCGTGTTTTTAAAAATAAAGTTAAATTACAGTACGCGCATGTCAATACGGGGCATGTTAAGGATAGTTATATTATGTGACAATTGTACCTATTATAATTATTATATAATGGATCAAAAAAAGGTCGATTTCCAAACATATTTTAGTAAATTTAATGCATTTACCTGATATGTAGATACGGTAACTAACGTGGGAGAACAATATGCCAATTTTTTCTATCCAGGAGTATAGTGGAGAACAAAAGACTTTAAGGAATGTCGTGATGCCGCCAACCGATCGTTGAAGAAATACTCAATCTTTGAATGCTCCGTATCGATAGGGTACATTAATGGGTTCGGTGACAAATCAACACACTGACAAAACAAGTGAAATTATATTAAATATTTATTTATAATAGTATTAAATTTATAAATATAATTGATACGAAAGAAATATTATGTGTTTTATTTGTCCCCCATTCTGTTTGGCACTGTGTTGTTTTGACACTTGGTTGATTTGTCCAGTTACCATAATAATGATAATGTGAGATACGTGAAACAATATTATTAAAAAACTGAATATTAACAAGAAGAAAATACATTGATCATCCGTTGTTTCGTGGGATTAAGGATTATACGATCGCTCTATTGGCGTTAAAACTATAATAATCGACGATGTTTTGGCCAATTGATGGTAACGGATATGGTTGTAAAATATATGAGAACAGGTGTTTTTCGAGGGATGACCATATGTATGCGCAAAGAGATGACTACAAAATATCCGAGGTTTATTCATTATTCAAGGACCTGGAGAGCGGTTTCTAATAGCAGGACGTATGAACAACATTTTGCAAATATTGTATTATGTAATATACTAACACAGTAAATACAAGAATAACGGAATGTTCGTACCGTCAAATATTACTAAATCCAGCAGTGTACGTTCCCTGATATTTGTTTTAATATTGCTTGCAAATTTAATTCTGGGCACATTGTAAAACGCTTGGTTTTTCAAAGCTGAGACAGTAACAGTCAAATAACTCAAGCAGAATAATTATTGTATTAAAAATGTGTGTAAAATGAACGACTGCGGATTCAAAACACGTAAAGAAATAAACTAGTATGGCCAGTGTTTGGGAATATCCCATTTTATACGAAAGCATTAAAATACTTGAAAAGTATTTTTTTGTTTTAAAATAAAACACATTTTTTGTGATGATTTCACATTATTTAAAATTGTTATGGCGAGCATTATCAACTGATATAATGCCTTTCAACCAATAATTTACAGTTAACTCCTTAAAAGTGAACATAATTGTTGGTTCACTAAAAATTATCTTTGAATGTTTATGGTACACAATGATTAATCGCACTAACTATTTCCTGCGGAGACAATTCATCACAACGTCAATTGACCACGTGGACAATTCAAAGCGAGATTATTATGAATTTATGTATTAATGTATCATAAATGATTAATCGGATTAAAATACCAGCTTGAACAAAATAAAATACACCTGATCCTCTTTTTGCTTGACTTATTTTTACACGGTTTCGAAATTGCGCGTCCAATGTAATAATCTTTCATTCATCTATATTCACTGCATTTTGTCTGTATGTCTATGTTACATGGAACGTTCCCGCGTATAAAACCAAATATTTAGTTCGCTTTTTAGCGTATTATAAGTTGGTATACAATGCCGTATTCTCTACTCGCCGCAATAACATTATCAGTAACTCCTATAAAAATAGGCATGCAATAATAATATGACCTTTTCTATACACTCAGTAATTTATTTATAATGTAATTTGCATGTTTTATGTAGGTCCGTATAAACGTATTTTTAAATGTTTCTTTCCACACCCTACACAGTAAAAAATCTTGACGTATAATTTATACTGTAGAAATAAAAGAAAAGTTTTAAATTCCGAATCGTTTTGCAACGTTTTAGATACTTCGATTTAGTGATGCTGTACTGCTCCAGTGGGATGTGGTGTTACTATTAAATAATATGTTTACATTAGTTTCCAGTGGCTCTGAATGTGTACAGAACTTATATGGTAAAGTTGACTTTCAATATAATGTTACACTATAGTATTTTGATAGAAACAAGAACGAATAAAGACATGTCCTTTATAGAAAACCGTTATTTGAATGGCTTTCATTCAGTGCGGTAGTAATAAGCATACATTTCAAATGATAGCGAATCTATAATTAAAACAAACGATAGATGTTTAAATTAAGGCCCCTATTTGCAATCCACGGAGCAGAGTTTTCTTCTCTACATAGTATCTACTGATATTACGTAGAGATTGTCATAAGGAAATCTTGCTGAATTATGCATTACTGAAAAAAGCGTTTAGAGCCGTGCCTAAGAAATAAGTCGCTATTAAATTAAAAGTTAAACACAATGAAGATAACAACAACCAAAGTTCTGGCGAATGTCGGATAGTACAAAACTTCAATAAGAAAATGTGTTGATTTCTCCTATTAAATTTCCACAAATAAACTGTTTTTCAACCAGTATAAAATGCATACCTAATATATTGGTATTTTTAAAATTTGAGTATGTTTTACAATCGCTGTCAAAAGACCATAAAATTGCAAATACTGCGTCTAAAGACAGTTTCATACAGTATTTTATTTGTATATATGCTAGTAAAACTTCAAAAGTATAAACATAATATTTTAAATTCTTTGTATTTTAGACTTTCAAATTTTTTCTTATATTAATTTTATTTGTGTTTCTATAAAGTGATTTCTATTAATTCATATGAATGACCATTTGTAAACTGAACGATACAGGAAGTAGTAAAATATAACAAAATGACTGTATACATTTTTAAAAACAAGTCATTCTATCAAAATTTCACGTGAATAGCATAATTAAAATGAGATTGATAGCACTATCACACGTTTATTGAATGTAAATAAAAAAATATTTTTAAATATTTGTGGTGAACCTATCAAAATTAAGAGTATAATCTCTAAGTGTATTTTTGCACTTAATCTCAATGGGGGTCAAAAATATTCTTAAATAAATTGATCTCGTTTCAAACAAATTTCAACATTGCCGTATCTGTATTAGTGAAAAGTGTCGACATTAAAAAGAATTTTATTAACTTACCGGAAATAAAATTATCAACTAGAAAAAGTTATGATTCTATTACTTCTATAGTTATACGATATATATGAGGAAACACCTGGTGAATTATATACAGCTCTAATAATTTTCTGTCTGTATTCCTTGACATGTTGTATGAATTTAGAGGTTTAAAAATGATATACGGAATGGCGGTAAGCTCAATCTTTGTTTCCAAGGATTATGTAAGCAGTTAACATAATACAGAATAAACGTCGTCAAGCCGTTAATCCTAATTAAATTATAATTTGTACCGACATGAGCAATTCGCCTAATCTAAAGCTATAATAATTGTCTTTGGAATGATTTTGTTACTAACACAATTAATTTAATAGTTACATAGAAGAGTTCTCATATAGTCTGCTAATCCTGCTTGCATTCTAAATACACATCGCTTCGAATAACTAACATTTAGCACTTCTGCAAATATTGACCTAACGATTTTAAGCGGTTCTAAAATCTACCCTTAAAAATGTTGAGTTCTTTAACAGCATAAAAATATAAATATTATAGTAAAGCCATTCACAAGGTCGTGGATGCACTCGGAAGAAGCGTATTGAGAAACAACCTTTTCTGAATACGTGACTGGAGGACCAAGACAATTTGAGTACAGCGGTGGAGGAAGCCAAAGCACCATCACGATCATACTTTTCAAGAAATCAAAATGCATTTCATATATTTTTATTCTCTCTCCCAGTGGACAAAGCAGTAACTCATTTTTGTCCATTTTTCAAGTGAAAAAAGTGAGTTATGCTTTTTATTAATATATTTTCTAAATTAAAAAAAAGCTATTAATATATTTAATACGTACGACTTTTCAAAAAAAAATGAGTTATGATTCTTACCTAATTATAAAATATCCAAAGTTTGAAATTCAATGAATTGGATTCAACAGATTCAGCAGTCTTCACAATGATAAAGCGATGCGCTAAGTTAAAAAGTTTACGTCACTTCATAATGTTAAAGTTATTGTATTGAACTGGAGTCGAATAAATCAAAGTAACAATTGAAAATATCCGAGCTGGGATCTCACAACTTGTGGACGTGACAAGTCGTGAGTTATCCCGTATGACCTAATTTCGGTGCAATATTCCCGCAGTCAACAACCTTCAGCGAAAAGTTTTGGAATCGGAGGTCTCCTCCAGCGAAATTGGGAGCGACGTGGAATATGGCACGTAAGCAATATGGATATTCCAGCGCTCCACAAACATTTCTTAATAATATATAATGATTTATAGTTCAAGTTTTACGACATTATTCAAATGATTATTAAATATTAATATTACGTATTACAAAGCGAGTCATCGCGCCATTGACAACAAGCTGTTCGCCCACATAAACATGTTAATATTATTATAAGAGTAAAATAGTGACAGCAGAAAATTATTATAAATTTTATCAGTAAATAAAACAAGAAATCATAAAATGGTGTTACCAACTTATTAAAATACTATAGCTGTCTTTTAAATTGTTAATTTGGCATTTCAAAACAGACGATAAGTTGGTAAACATTTTTTTTTGATAAATAAAATACGCATACATAAATGAATGCATTCTTAGAAGCTTTTTGTAAGATTTCAATAAAGCAAGTACTTTGTACTGAGAATGATTAATGTCAAATAATGGAAAATCTGCTAAAAATTACATGTGTTTGCATTAATTACATAGCAGGTGCTTTAATAATAAAAAACAAATATCATACGAATGACGTGTTTAACTAAATAAAACCGATTATTATTAAGAATTTATGTCTGAATATAATCATATGAATATAATAACCATAATCGACATTTGAATAAAAAATTAAATCGAATTGACATGTTTTTCGCATGTCGCATGGTGTGTCATCGGAAGAGTTTTGGAGAAGATTTTATCTAGCATTGTTACACTAAATAATAATTTAGTAATAATATGCTATTTTTTTCAGGATAAATACATAAAAGTAGCAGGTACCCCGAGTGGCCCGAGTAGTTTCCAAATTCCGTTTAGACAGATAACGTAGTTTTTGATTTTAGGAGGTTTACTACGGAAACAATAATTATATTATCCCATACCACTTTTTAGTTTAAAATGTTGAGAAGTCTCGGCACGATTAGTTTTGAATTTAGAACAGAGGTTGTCAATCTTTTAACGCCCACTTGTGTCCCTTTGTTAATGATACTGTTTCTTTGACCAATGAAGCAAATTTGTTTTTTTTTTAAAATAAAACACCTCTTTGTACTAATTACACACTTATTTATACGCACTAAGCTCTTACCTTTGGCTTCGGTGCTTATTCGTTGCTACCCTGTCCAAAAGTGTTCTTCCGTGTCGACAAGAATCCGAAGAGTAATTCAATGTAGCTTTAAATAGTAAGCTTGCGAAAAATTAAGCTATGTATTATGAGAAAAAACTAAATATCTAACAATGGACTAAAACCCTCACTGGGTGGGCAATGAAAGAATAAAGTGGGCGGTAGCGACCAAGTTTAAAGTCACTGATTTAGAACGTTCTTGGAAAGCCACTATCAAGTTTCTTATAATTCTATAAATACTACTGTATGGTTTAATTATTTTCAATTGCCGTCATTCTCGTTGTTGATGACAATTTCCAGCAAGTGTAACTTAACAGATCAATGACCTATCCATACGTGATTTACTATTACTAGCGAATCGAAATATGCACACAATGATTCCCTATCGATTTTCACGCGACTTCTAAGGTTTTCTTAAAGTGTATCAGTCATGTAACAAATTATTGACAGACTGCGCAACATGAAATCATCATTACACATCACAAGAATGTGGACTTTTGCTCGACGAATTGATCATAAATGATAAATGAATGGATTTTATACGATATATAGTCGATCCTGCTTACTTGGGACACCTCGTCGGTTCCAAAATTTTTTTCCCAAATAAGCGGTTAGCTCTAATAAGCGATGTTTAAAGAAAAAGTAATTAATGAGTGTTCATAAGGATATGTAATGTAGAATAATTCATTTCTTTGGGAATTCACCAAGTGTATATAATTGTATTTTTGTTGGATTACGATTGTAAAAATCAGTATAGGTATCGGGTTTAAATAACACTGTAACCCGGGTATATTTTTTTGCCTTCAGGTTAGCCACTAGGACTCATCATCATTGTCGTCGTCTTCTTTTCATGCTTGATAGATTGATTTGATGATTTCAACAATTCATTTTCACACAATGCTGAATTTGTATTAACAATTGAAACATGGGAATTCTCGTTAAACGCAGTGCATATTGATTTTTATTTAAAAACAATTGTTTATATGAAACTGAATGGTTTCCCGGATATTAAAAGTAAATAACTTTAAGTTTCTTCATTTGGTTTATGTTCCTTGGGATTTGTCCCAATTAACTGGTGTCTCAATTAAGCAGAAAGGCCTAACATTTTCGAACAGAACTTGGAATGCAACAGACATGAAGAAAGAGAAAACAAACATGTCGGATCATTAGCAAAACGAATGTAATTAACATAATATTATGATATATTGGCAAACATGAGTTGTTAAGAGTATTAGTTCATTAAATATTGAAATGTCCTGTTCCAACTTTTCAAAAAAAGAACACAAGCGAAAGTCGTGTCATGACGAAATCAAAGATTTTTTAACCTACAACCGTCTCAATTAAGATGTGTTTGAAATTTATTATTATTTAGATAATTTCGATGAACATTTCGATTTCAAACACAAAATATGTTTGGGCGAAATGGGCGTGAATTATTTAAAAAGTAAAGTTTTCAAATTGAACTCAGAAACAATAAATCTTTATTATGCATGTTTATATAATTTTAAAGTAAATAAATAAATTCCGCTCGCAACATTTCGAAGTCGCCAATTATACTTGACGCTCTTTTGGATTTGCGAAATCGAAGTAATGGCAAATGCAGCCGTTTTCCGTTCAACAAACAACAGTGTACTCATGAAAGAGTTCGTCGATAGTAGCGTTCTCCAAGTGTTTAGAATTTGTAAAATATCTATGTCAAATTCAATTGAATCTATGGATTTTAATAAAATTCTATTTCAAAAGAAAATTAAATATTTGGTGTCACAGTTAACAATAATTACCAATTCGATAAATATTCAGAAATTTTAAATCACATATAAACTCGATGAGACTTTTTAAGCCACTCAAGATTGACACGAGGAGAAATGACAACACAAGCATCTCTAAGATATAAAATTGAAATAAAATAACTAATATTTACTAGACTAGTCTTGATCACAGGGAACATCTCATCGCTAGGATAAAGCTCTTGCAACTAGATTATAGAGGCCAACTTATATTATGCAATGAAAAAAATATTTATAATGGATAATGGGACAACAGGACCCGTTTCACACAGCTGATTTAAGTATTCAAATTAATAATGTGCAAAATTTAGTGTATACAGCTTTTAAATAATATATTGTGACTATAATTAAAATTTATATGTTCAAACAATTTAAAAAAAAAAAAAAAAAACAAATCTTATACCTAATGTATGCTGAGCATATCTTTAATTAAAAAAATTACTTACATTGTGACGATTTTATAAAAATTAAATGCGATATTAAAAACTTGCACTGTGTATCAATAACTACATACGATTGTTAGAATATGAACTGTCATCCGTTGACATAGACGTCTAGTCACATAACGAAAGAAGTATTACGGCATACCTATTTAACACCTACCTAATTCTGTTTATTCTACAATTAACATATACAAAATGATTTGCAATACCGACTGTGTTTTGTCCAAATGATGTAACCCTCAAAATTGAAATTGTTCAGGAGAGAGTAAAAAATGTTTTTATCGAAAACATTACATGGTGAGTTGCGTTATGAATCTTTGAAATGCACCCCTGTAAATTATCATACGTAGGGAGTGTCGATATAATAGTGGCTTACATCAAGTGGACGGGTCAGAATTTTTAATCCTAAAACCAATGTAAAATGATGTTTCCCTTCCGAAAAGTGGTATATATATTTTTCTAATTTACATCATTTGTTCGAAATCTGATATGTCGTCTTATAAATGAGATTAAATCATTAACTCATTTTCGTATTTTTTGAAAGGTTACATCAATTGGCCAAAACACCATCGCTATGATTGATGAGACAACGAAAGTTATCGCGATATTGCTTTAAAGTACAAATTTCTTATTTCGTAACTTGCGATTGTTTATGTTTGAGAGACACTTCTGATTTTTTTTTAAATATATCTAATAATATCAATCGAATATTGCAAAAACAACTTCATTTAAATGTGCCAGAAGATTCTCGAACATAAATGCTTTTATAAAATTATTACTTAATTTAATTTTAGTTTAATACAGATAGTGAAGTCTTTATCTGCAGTTTTTTTTTTGAATTAATAAAATCGCTAACACATACGGTTGGCACAAAAAATAAAACTCGAAAAATATGCTGCACAAAAAGCAGTAAAATAATTTTACGAATCTATTCCTCACTGTTTTTGAAGCTTTGGTCAGCCGATAAGGCTTAATTTATTGATAATAAAAGTAAGGAAAACACAAATCTGAGATATCAGTGAAAACGATAATTAACTGTTTTATTGTTAATTACCTAATGTTTCCTATTATATAAATAACCTTTTATATCATGCTATTACAAATATGATAAGTGCTACTTCTACATTTTTTATAACAATCAGAACAGGTTTCGCTCAACGCGAGCATTATTAAATGATGAAATATAAATCCCAACAAGACTTAAGGTTGTATTTGTAAATAATCAAATTGACTTACTTTTTGTAAAACGATCGATTTGTAGTTGTTACAGTTCGCATCTAAAGTAATAATAACCACTGTCTTTTCTATGGATTCGGCGGTAACTTTGTGGAAATACATTTTCAAAACAAAATCAAAATTGATAGCCTAGTTATTCCACTAGGATAGTTATAGGGTCGTTTCGCCAGTCCTCAGCCAGTTAAGCGACAGGTGTACTTTCAAAAGGGATTTTGAGTCAATGAATGATAAATACATATTTTTTCGCTGTTATTCCATTAAACAGGGATTAAGCAATGTAACCAACATAAAATAATATAGTTAATATTGTACCAAGCATAATATAACAGAAGTTTATAAAAAAAAACGCCAGTTGTCCCAGTGGTCGGCCCTTAAAATCCAATTCCCAGTGTTCGGCCATCACTATGAAACTTCATGAATATCGCGGAATAATCTACTGATAGTAAACAGAACAATAAAAAGCATAATGATGCAAAGCATGACAATATAAAGTATATTTTGTTAGCGATCCCCATACAAGATGAATTTGTCGAAACTTGCAAAGTAAAAATGTGCTTTTTTTAATTGCGTATTGTATCATATAGGTCAGTATAGTGCAGATATACATTTTAAAGTGGAAGACTACCTAAACGAATTAAAAAAAATGTTTTTTTTAAAATATGTCTACTATTATTTAAATTTTAAGCTCAAAAGACCGACTACTGACGACGGCCGACTTTAGGAACAAGCACCCTACCAATTCTGATTTTGTATAGCCACTGGCATTCTAAAATAGCCACAGATTACTAATTGTTACATTTTGAAAATGGAAGAAATTTGTATTTTAAGCATTTTCTTATACTTAAATCAAAACTGCAAATTTTTTGACTTGTTTACGCTTTGAAACTATAATATCGATATGATATAATACTATACACCACACTTGTTTAGCACAACCCTGTCATTGGGTGACCTATGTGACGTTTCCAGCATGAAGTCACTCGCCGCAATAATGTCTGATAAAAAACGTTGACCGAAGAGATTTCTGGAACACGACAACAAACTGTATCACTAATTCTGTGTGCCGATCCATGTGACTTGACATATTGAAACCGCATGTCGATCATAAGTTTACCAAACATGATAAAGATTTATATTTACTGATTTAAGTTAAATAATAAGAGTCCGAAGAGAATTTAAGATACTTCTCTAAGTGGCGAAATATGTGTCACGCCAAGTAACACTACCAGTGGAATAACAAAGTTACTAATTTTAATTTTATGTTAAGAATGAATTTTCACAAAATTACCACCGAATCTATCGAAAAATGTATTTTACTGTTATATTATTCTTTGCCGATTTGTAATACGTTTTACAATTTAAGATATCGACTGAGGGTGCTTCATGGAACCTTATAATATTAAATTTGAATCTGGGTTTTGAGTTTAGCGTTAACCATGTTAGTTAATTTTCTCATTGTTTTTTTATAAATAATGTTGTTTTAAAATGGAAAAAAATATCTAACATTACAGCTAACAGCCAAGGCACCAGATGTATACTGTCAGTTCGAAGTCATCCGTGTACGTCAAGTCTTCGACTTACATGATTTAAAAGTGAGATTTTTTTTTATTTGGCTGCGCTTTGTTTCTCTGCAGTGGATCATGTAAATAAATCAAGACCGATGCATACTGTCATTAACGAAGAAAGAAAAGGGCTACAAGGTAAACAACACTGCACCAGTGCTTTAATAAATAGTTTGTACTTAAATGTAAATATTTAGGCAGAAATGATTATGTACATATCTGAATAAATAACAATTTCTAAAAATAATAATAAATAGTAATGTTTTATTAAGTTTACGTATGCATGCTATTTTATTTTCATCTACTTTTGAAACTAAGATATAGTAGTTGTTCTTGAAGAAGACACTAACTGAAAAATACTAGTTTTGAGTACTTGGACTTTGAAGTTGTTCAAATGTTTTAAATGCTCTACTTTTTTAATTTAGTGTGTGTGTACAAAATTGTTTTCAAATAGGACTATAATTTATAAAAATAAGTGTATTCTTTCACACGGTAAAATTCGAAATAAGGAACATTTTGGTATAACTAACTCAATATAACTCAACAACGACGATATATTATATCAAAAATTTCTCGAATTTAAGGTTTGTTCGACTTTTCGATTTACAAGAAAATTAATCATGTAAGCCGAGGACTTCCTTTACCTGAAAGCTTGCAGATGCCAAAAGAACTAGCTAGTGTCGTTACGGACAAAACTTTGGAAGAGTACAAAATTTAATGAGGCATATTTCATACATGTATATCTTAAACAATTTTTCATTATTACAATAACTGAAACACGTTATTCAGAAAAAAAATATAATGGAAATAGATCGCATCTAGTGAATTCATCTAAAAATACCACATATAATATATCTGCATTACATCTCTCTAGAATGTGTGTCACAATACAGCATAACCAACCACAGAGCAGTAAAAAATCTGATATCTTCAATTAAAAAAGCTGATCGCAGCACTTGAATGAACGGAACAATACGCACAACCTGCAACTGGGAGGGTGTGATGCATTCTGAGAAGTTCACAGAAAGGGAACAAGAACACCTTCTTATTTTTCTATAACACGGAGATTGGTACCGTGTTATAGAAGGGTTTACTGTATATATTGTGCTGGTTTCTAAAATTATTATTTACTTGAACAAACGTTAGTAAATACATTCAGTATTCTTTGGCAAAGATGGCTTCAATGCTTAATCGAAGAATTAACGGTAATATAGCCTAGATTTAACAGAAATAAATCTTAATAACACGGCTATATAAATACTTACTAACCTTATAAAATGGAGACAGTACGTAAGGTCGCCGTGGAACTACTAAGCTCCAAAAGAAGAATCTATGTACAAATGTCTACATAATATTGTGTAATATACACTACAGAAGTCGACAATCGTCGACACTAATTGAAATAAAAAAAAAATTTAGTCACTAGTGGGAACGTCCGTCATAGATGACGGTATTGAAATTGAAATGCTGAATGTCGGAACTGTGCGTATTGTTTATATAAATTCACCGCTTAGGTCAGGAGAAAATTTCATACCTACATGTGATATGTGATAATAATAAAACGTCTACGTCTACACCTGCAGACCGGTTTGGGTTACTATATATAAGATAATGCGAAAAAATAGCAATGAATTTCGTTGAGAAACAATGCATAAACCGATTTTAGTAAACAAAATTTTATTATCTATGGAACAAGTAACTTTTCAGGTGCTAACTGTCAAGGCAATACATTTATTATATTTATAAAAATAAAACACATTTTTTTGCACTATTTCCAGAATTTCTGTCAGTATATTATATTTACAGTTGGTAAGAGTCAGTATTTAATATTTTTTGCCGAAAAAACGCTTGTTTTTATAATTTAAAAGAGACTATCTAAATTTGAAACGGTTCAAAGTATTGTGAATTAATCGGGATCGGTTGTATTACCAGATTGTTGCCAACCAATGCAGAGTACAGGTTTGCATTGAACATGGCCTTTCTCATGCCACTATCAATATCATGGGCTCAGGTTTAATAACATGTAAGCCAAACACATAAAAAATGTAACAAGACAGAAACATTAGCAATATACATTTTGTAAATAACCAAGTTATCACATTCGATTTCTATGAACTCGCTGAGAGTTAATTTGAACTCAGATTAACCAGGCCAGCAGAAGCGTTTTGTCTTGATATGTCAATCCAGTGTGTGCGATGTATGTGTATTTTGTAGATAATATATGTTATTATAATGTATCCTATCAGTGAGATGAATATTGAATCCTAATTGAGTATCTCAACCGAAGTTCTTTTTGCAAGAACTGCTTGTTATTTAGTCATTTAACATCTGTTTTTGGGAAAGTGTAAGTTATGGGATAGTAAAATTTCTTCCCAACCATCCGATTTTAAAAACGGGATGTAGGGAGAGTGTTAGCCTAACCATTAGTTCTATTCTAACTCTCTACTCCTTAATCTCTTTGAAAAAGCTAGGACGATCAACTGAGTAAGAAGCAGTTCTCGTAGAAAAAAACTTCTGTTGGGATACCTCCATTAGGATGCCATATGCTCTACATTGGGAGCGAGAAAAGAATACATTTCCGCTCAACACTGTTGTACATACATGTATTTGATTCATAACTAGATACGACAAAAATATTGTGTGTTTTCATTTACACATGTTCTGTTCTGTCACCGAACCTATATATACGTTGCATACGCGATACAGTATGGCATCACAAATAACGGTTGAAAACCTGTTTTGACATACCAAAATGAATGTTTTAGATACTCTTGACTACTGATACTGGATTCCTGAGTTTAGCATAAATATGGATCATTCAAATATCCTGATATTTTTTGAAGATTGATTAAAAGGCTTGATTTCAGGGAAGTCATACTATATCAGACGGTGCCCGTGTTTGACGAGCAGTCCAGGAATCAGTCAGAAAGAGAGACACACGCTCTTCCGAGTTTCCAAACATGACTTAATTGCCAAAAGATTTATTCCCAATATACACAAATTTTACATTGTCATCAATTTGTTTTATGACGTAAAACTATAAATCTTATAATGCAATATACAGGTAAAAACAGACATCTATTAAATTCGTTATCGGTTCCGTAGCTGAGTAGCTAACACTGTCAGCCAATACCAGATTTTTTTATCCAAAGACACGAATGTCAGTGATGTAGTGTAAAAGTGTAGAAACGGCCTGCCAATGGTGATACTAGTGTTCAACGGTAATGCGTCGGATATCGACACATTCCATGTGGACGTGAGTGAGTTCAGGCGAGTACTACTATTTTTATGTTTAAAATAATATTTGACGGAAAATACAATGTTGACTTCATTGCCAATTGCCAATGATAACTATTTTTAGTATGTTTTCTATGTTCGATTAAAATGTTCTAATACTGCCCTACAGTCCCCACCTACCTCCTATCTGTTAATCGTAAAAATGATGGAAGTTAAATCCACTAGATAATTACTTCGAAATTTCCCTAATCAACCTTCTGTCTTTACTTTCTCTGAAGGGACAGGTTGACCGACTGGCTTTCAACCAGTTCTAGTTAAAAACAAATGCAGGTTTTTTTAAATACCATCAGTGGCAATCAGGTCAACCAAACCCAAGCATTAATGAAAAAAGATTCTCTCGGAAGGTGCTTGTAGATATCACGACCTCTATAGAGAGAGTTAACAGATCGATAATATTCTGTGAGTAAGCAAAACTATGTAACAACCAAGTGTCAACGGTAATATAGATTACGCCGACAAATAATCATAAGTCAGCTGATCTAAATCTATGAATCGGTCAATGACACCTGACAGATGAAGCTACAAAACGATCCAGTCAAAGAGTCAAACGATCATAATGTCACAGATAATCGTCTGAAAGATGGCCAGTTAATAGACAGATCAGCATAAAATTTACATCAATAAACAATAAACTTCAGATTAATGTTAAATCTAAACATGTACATTTGTAATAATATTTCAAGATTGCCAACATTACGCGTGTTCTGTAGAGATATGCCATCTGTCAATTTTGACTAAACTTATGTATTACATACCTACAGTATTTAGGATTAATATGTATCATATAATATACATTTTGTTGAAATTTCGATGCTGTTTATTTATCTATTTCTAAAGATCATTATGTAAAGAATTAAATTAATAATAATTAATACTATACAAAAAACCTCTTCGGTGAGGAAGGCAGATACTTAACGCCTATACTGGGCCTGACATACATCACTCATGGATGAGTAGATATCTACAAAATGCCTCACACTTTGTACTCCTGCAGTAAGACTGGATGGATTAGGTGTCACAGGAGTGTTGGAGGTCAGCGAGTTGGCGTAAGAAGGTGGAGGACCGAGTGGAGTGGAGGAGACTAATTGAAGCCGCTAAGGTTCAGCCCGGACTGAAGCGCCAGAAAAGAAAAAAGAAAAAAATACTGTTAAAAAAATAATTAACTGCAAATAAATTATGCTCTAGACTATTGCTTCTTGACGGGGACGTAAAAGCACCAATGTGGGAATTTAAAAACTCCGCCGTTTTTCTATGCATATTTAACATTTGAAGGTAGATGTTTAAATTAAAATTGTCGATTGCATCAAGGGCTTCCAATCCCGGAATCCGGGATTCCGACCAATTAGGCAACCCCGTAATTAATTCCGGGATTGACTTTAATACCAATACCAGTATTCGCTATAAAATTGCAAAAAATAAATTATATTAAAATGCAGATTCTTATCCGATGAATTATAAAATATAAAACGCAAATTATTATCCGATGAACTGTAGGAACAAAAAACGTTTCCGGCGGCCGATTGACTAGGTATATTCGATTATATATTTTAAACATAATTGATATATGTGTTGTCTTCTAGAACCTTTTTTGTCATCTAACTGTAACATGTCTTCAATTACTAATAAAAATACATAACAATCGAAGAAAATAAACGCGGAATGGAATAAGAAGATTCTGCTTGGAAATACTTTTTGCATAAATATGATGTACCTTTGTAAATACCTAAATATTTTAAAAACATTTTTTGTGTGACGTGCTCATAATTATTATGATTTTGTATTATGTTCTCTATTTATATTTTGATACCTAGTTAATAAATAAAAGCATCGTACACCTAGG